>CAJNDS010002779.1:1014615-1157036 GCA_905221605.1 Symbiodinium natans | reverse complement strand
GTGTCTGTGTGTGTGTATGTGTGTGTGTGTGTGTGTGTGTGTGTGTGTGTGTGTGTGTGTGTGTGTGTGTGTGTGTGTGTGTGTGTGTGTGTGTGTGTGTGTGTGTGTGTGTGTGTGTGTGTGTGTGTGTGTGTGTGTGTGTGTGTGTGGTTGTGTGTGTGTGTGTGTGTGTGTGGTTGTGTGTGGTTGTGTGGTTGTGTGTGTGAGTGTGTGGTTGTGTGTGTGAATGTGTGGTTGTGTGTGTGTGTCTATCGGCTGTGTTGTGTGTGTACAAGTTCTGTGCCTCTAGAGTATGATAGAGTGTTGTGTGTGGTCTGTGGATACAATCTACAATAACTATAAGCACATGTTTTATGTCTGTTTGGTATTAGTGTGGTCTGTGGGTGTGTGTCTGTGTGTGTGTGTGTGCGTCTGTGTGTGTGTCTGTGTGTGTGTGTGTGTCTGTGTGTGTGTGTGTGTCTGTGTGTGTGTCTGTGTGTGTGTGTGTGTCTGTGTGTGTGTGTGTGTGTCTGTGTGTGTGTGTGTGTCTGTGTGTGTGTGTGTTTGCGCGTGTGTCTGTGTGTCTGTGTGTCTGTGTGTGTCTGGGTGTGAAGCGCATGGGCTGAGGGAATTGCGCACGTACCCTCTGAAACCCGCCGCCAAAACAGTGTGCCAGATTGAGCGAGTGCCGAGCGAACATGTCATGCTATTGGAATCGCTTTTTCGCACGTGGCTGCAACATCAAAGAGTTTAGAACAGAGGGCGCCGTCCGTGGGAATACATGCCACACAACGCTCTTGCTCAAGGCTCGACCAACTGCTTGGACTTCGTGTCTCGAGCTTGATCATCGGTCGTTCCATTTTGAGGTTTGGGATACCTTTGACAGGATCAAGACAGCGAGCGTCTGCTAACCACCAGATCCCCGCTTCAGGACAGTTGGAAGATGACTGGGCAGAGACAAGGATCCTGAGGGACAGGGTCCCAAACCACAGCCACTGTCACATTGCAAGATGCAGAATGACAAAAAAAGGCCTCTGGCACCATCAAAACAATGTGACAGCCAAAGGCACAATCCAGCGGAAAAGAGGTGCCCCCCGAGTTTTGGTGGTGGGTACGGGCTGCCCTCGACGCACTGGCTGGCACGAGCTTGCTCGTACGCCGACGACGTGGTGACGATTGAGAATACCCCCCAGTAGCGTATGCAGCATGCTGCACAACTCTGGCTGTGACAGTATCTGAGAAGCAGGCAGCTTCGCGAAGTGCCGGGTTGCACTTTCGTATACCCAAAACATCCCAAAACCCTCCCTGGCAATCCTCCCGCAATGTGCACGGGACGGAGAAGAGCTCGATCTGGCACACAGAAAAGGATGCAAACATTGGTTGCGACATGATCGACCGGGCCAAGTTCCGCAAGGAGAGACCTTCACCAAACATATTGGCCGGAGAGGGCGCTGTGCAAGAGGCATGCTAGACCGTGCATAGCTGGAGATCAGTGTCGGTGTGACTGTGTATATCCGCCTGCGAGCTCACTGGTTGAGGTGCTCACCATAGCAACTTACATGGCCCCCCAAACCAAAATTCTCTAAGCCCTGATCAAATGTAAGCCCTCTGAACCCGAATGAAACCCCAAAGCAGAACAACCTAAACAAACAAATCCCCCACCCTCCCAGCTCCTCGCGGGAGAAGTGTTGGGCAACTTCACGGGGAGCCAGGTTCATGGACGACGCCGCCGTATGGTTGCAGAAGAACACGTCCTGCGGGGGTGGGGACTTGATGTGTCGAGGTGGTCTACGGTTTGGGGCCTAAGGGTTTACGCGGTCTAGGAGGGAGAGGCCCCACTTGTTAAGAGGCGTTCCGAGTCATTGGAGCCAAAGTTCCTCCTTGCGGCACACGAGCTGCCGGTAGATTAGCCAATGCCCACAATCCCACCAACCTGAGGCTGCGACCTAGCGCCTCCACTGCCCTCCCCCGGAAACTAACCTGAGTCGCAGACCCCCAGCAGTGAGAGCCCAGACGCCCAAAAGCGATGACAGCTTCGAGGACGGCGAGCGAGGCCGCACCCCACGAAGGCGCGACTTTGGTCCCACAGACGAGCAAGCTTCGAGAAAGAAACCTCTTGTCGCTTTCTTTCTAGAGTGGTAACGGGGAATGAAAGAGAAGCAATGTCTGCTGAGTCTCCTGGCCGCTTGAAATATACGAAAACCAGCTGCAAAATTAACCCTATTTAGACCAGCCATGGGACGCGGGGGCGGGGGGGGGGGGGGGGGGGGGGGGGGGGGGGGGGAGCGGGGGGGGGGGGGGGGGGGGGGGGGGGGGGGGTGGCTAACTTTAGGCTGAGGATTAGGATTACCCGTGATCCTCCCTCTGTCCTCGGCTAACCCTTGGGAATCGGTCGTCGTCCTGGCAGACTTCGAGGCTGTCGGAAGGTTTAAACATCTTGAGCGTTCCGGAGAGGGTGTGCGGCTTAGGTTGGGCCATTCTCCCCTACAGTGGGCAATTGGGAAAAGTCCGAAAAACCGAACTCAAACACCCTAAACCCTCTAAACCCTGAACCTGAAAAATCTTAGAGCCCGCCTGGTCACCCTCAGCATGGCCTCACGGTCCCTCAAAGAGAGGCCGCCGTTGCCGCCATTGATGGGACATTCCCCAACGAGGTGGCCCCAAGGGGCCCCTACCTCCAGGGTTTAGGGCTTGGGGTGTAGGGCTCAGGGTTGACGGTTTTTGGGCTTGCCGTTTTGGGAAATCACCGATTCGGTAGGGCAACCTCGATAGACTCAAGGAGCCAAAGAAAAGAAAAGATGGCGAGACGTGCGGCGAAGCGGCGTAGTGGTAGGGCAGGAAAGGCCTGATGCTTTCGTGGGCCGAATTGCAGAGCCAAGAATCTGTCTGTGCCAGCAAGATCTTCGGCGTCAGTGTTTAATACCAGAACTCCGGGGATTTCAGCATGGAGGAGTAGCGGTCTGTAGACCTCATTCGATAGGTTCTTCTTTCAGAGAAAGAAGAAAACTCCAAGAAACTGAGGGTTTGGTCTTCAAAGGCTCATACATTAGTATACCATAGTTTATTTGGTTTATCTGTTTATTCAGTCATTCTGAAGGGTTGTTATATCGTGCGAGACAAGTGATTGCATATCACAAGAGTATGTTTAATGTGTTATTTAAATTCATGTACAGTATTTTGTACTTGTACTTAGATTGTATTATCTATCATTATATGGCTATACATTACAATAAAATATACCAGTCTATATATGATTAAATATATTTGGGTGTGTACTAGTATACATGAAAAAATGCTACATATTGGGTACTTGATTCTCTACTTGATGGGCAAAGCCGAGGAAAACAGCTTGTCTCCACTATGGATTAGTCCGTGCTGTTAGCAGGGTTTTTGCTAGGACCGACACCACTACGCCACCACCAGCACCACCAGCACCACCACCAGCACCACCAGCACCACCAGCACCACCAGCACCACCAGCACCACCACCACCACCACCTCCACCACCTCCACCACCTCCACCTCTACCACCACTACTCACCACCACCACCACCACCACTACCACCACTACACACCACCACCACTACACACACACACAGACACACACACACACAGACAGACACACACACACACAGACAGACAGACAGACAGACAGACAGACAGACAGGCAGGCAGGCAGACAGACAGACAGACAGACACACAGACACACAGACACACAGACAGACAGACAGACAGCAGACAGACACACAGACACACAGACACACAGACACACAGACACACAGACACACAGACACACAGACACACAGACACACAGACACACACACAGACACAGACACAGACACACAGACACACACACACACAGACACACACAACACACACACACACACACACACACACACACAGACACACACACACACACACACACCCACACACACACACACACACACACCCACGCACCACACACACACACCCACACACACGCCACCACACACACGCACACACACACACAACACACACACACACACACACACCACACACACACACACACACACCCCACAACCACACCACCCACCCACCCAACCCACCCACCCCACCCACACCACCCACCCACCACCCACCCACCCACCACCCACCCACCACCCACCCACCCACCCACCACCACCACCACCACTACACACAACCACCGCTACACACCACCACCACTACACACCACCACCACGACACACCACCACCACTACACACCACCACCACTACACACCACCACCACTACACACCACCACCACCACCACCACCATGCGTCACCATCACCATCATCATCACCACGACACTCCACACGATATCAGAAATCACCCAAAACCACCAAACAGCACCCCCACAGACCACTACCATACAGGCCACCACGCCCCACCGCACTCAACAACCACCACAGGCCACTGCCACACGCCACCACCACACGCCACCACCACACGCAACCACCACACGCCACCACCACACGCCACCAACCACACGCCACCACACGCTGCCACCGTCTTACCATGCAGCTGTTACACTGTTTTAACTTGTTGGTGCATCCTCGCTTGCTATATGCAGTCGTTTTGCTTTTTGGCGCGTCTTCTCTTGCTATGTGCGGCTGTTTTGCTTATTGGTGCGTCTTCGCTTGCTATATGCACTTGTTTGCTTATCGGTGCGTCTTCGCTTACTGCGCCGCTGTTTTGCTACATGCACTCAGAGACTGAGAGACCGCGATCTATAAATCAAAACTCCCGCCGCTCTCGCCGAGACCTCAGAACTCTCCAACACACGCGCTTGAGTAAGAAGATGTACGAAACCGCGTTCGGGCATCGGTGTGAGGACCAGGGCCCCTTCGTTTCGCAGTTTCAGGAGAGTCGTCTCAGTGTACACGAACTCCTCGTTCGCCCGGGCGTAGAGGATCTGCACCTTTAGGGTGTGGGGTTTAGGGCGTAGTGCGCTCCGGGAATCTGAGCTTCGAGACCTCAAGCCCAAACCCTATGTCGTATAAACCCCCGAAGCCCTCTGTAAACCCCCATAACCTGCCCCACTTCAGGGATTCTTCAAGCCTTGCCAACCTCGAGGTTAGGGTGCTTACAGGCTTACAGGGCTTGGGGCCCGCCTGCAGCTCGGGGAAGTGCGTGTGAGCCTGGAGTGCCACCAAAGGCAGGCTTGTCATTGGCCTCCCCTCCGGAATCATTATGGAGAGCCTCGGTTCAACGGGACGGGTCTACAGGGGGCTTGGGGCTGAGGTTCTTCTTGTTATTCTTCTTGCGTGTCCGGAGGTCCAAAGGTCGACCTTCCTTATAAGGTTTAGGATTGCTGTTCGCGCTTTTAACCCTAAGCTCTGAATCCTAAACCCTTCTGCAAGTAGCTCGGTGCGGTTGTACAGCATCCGGCGCTGCACAGCACTGGTGGTCATCAGAACGCTAAGCAGCATGGGCAACATGCTGGCATGCAGCATTGTGCGGGCGCAGGGAGACTCAGACTTCCTCGACCTCTTGAGATGGGCTCTCCCAGCCCGCTGTAGTCTACTAGTAGAATGGTCGCGCTACCGGAACGTCGAGGCGGCCTCGACGGAAATGGCTACAGCGTTCAGTGTTTGGGGTGAAGGCTTCAAGTGTTTGGATCTAGGTTTTATGATGGTCCTCTTCTGGGATACGGGATAGCTTTTTTGGTACCAAAGGGAAGGGGCGAGTGACCAAGAGACCATATTTAGAGCTGTGTGCAGGCCCTTGCAACGTTCGAGTCCGAAACCTGAAAGGTTTGGGGATACTGGTGCTTAGGGCTTAGGGCGCCGCAAGCCCTCAGCTGTGGAAGCCCTATGCCCCAAAGCACCAAGTCTGATCAGGTCTACGAATGAAATATTTCGAGAGCCGAACCAACATTCAAAAGTTCAGGGTCTAGGGTTTCGGGTTTACGGTTGAGGGTTTTGGGTCCCAGGGTTTAGGGTTTAGGGTTTAGTGGCAACTTGCGGCCTGGCCTAAGCCTCTGAGGACTCTTCGTTTTGGGGCTTACTTTCGCCAAAGTCCATAGTAGCCTAAGGGTTTGTCTCTATCAAAACTGAAGCCCTGAATGGCTAGAAACCTGAAGCCCTGCACCCTCAACCAGCAGGTTACAGCAGGAAGGCAGCAGACGGCGGTGCAGAGCCCATTTGAACACAGTCACATGTCAAAGTAAGTAGACGCTTTGAGGACATTTTGTCCGCGAAGCGAGAGAATCGCCGGGGTTTGCTCTGCTTGTAGCCATGGATGCCTCGCAGAACCCGGTCTCCCTGGACGTGCCATCGCAGATAGGCGTGGCCCCGACACAGATGGATCCAGAGTCGCAGGAGTCGCCCACCCTCAGCCTCTGGCCTCCAGGAGCTGTGGAGCTGGCACCGACCCCGTGGTGTGCTGCCCACGATTCTGCGACCACTTCCTGACCGCAGCACTGGAGGCTTATGGCACGGCGGCAGCACGAGCCCTCGGACACCTCTGGCAGAGCGGCAGCGGGCAGCTGGCCTGCGCGGGAGCATGTTAGAGAGGTATCTGCGAGAGGTGTTCTGCGAGAGGTATATGCGAGAGGTCGAGAGGTATCTGGGAGAGGTATCTGGGAGAGGTTGCTGCGAGAGGAATGTGCGAGAGGTTGCTGCGAGGTCTAGAGGTCTGCATGTGAGAGGGTTGCTGCTAGAGGTTGATATGCAGCTTTGCAGCCGTGCTAGAGGTCCCCACTGCTGTAGGTACAGGGGAGGTCTGTGCTTATATTGGAGGCCCTAGATGTCACCCGGAGGTCTGTGTGCTGGAGGGCCCCACTGCTGTTCCCTGCGACAGTAACATGCTAGAGGTCAGACTATTGCGGGGTGTGCGAGAGGGTCTACATGCCAGAGGTTCGCAGATGTGGCATGCTAGAGGTCTGACAATGCCTATCTACCTACCTGCCAGAGCCCCCTGGCGGGTTTCTTCTGTAGCTGGGCCTTGGCCTTGGCCTGCGAGCGAAGACGGCAGGAGGGCGGGTACAAGCAGTCTGGCCACTTGCCTGTCTGCTACCAGTGGAAAGTCAGTGAACGTAGCGGCCGGCACGGTCTGCTTGTGTAGCCACTTCTCTATAGTGAACTGGTTGAGCATCTGCGCTCGGCTGCCAGTGATAAGCAGCTATGAAGCCCTCCACCGCCTGCTCAGTCACCATGGAAAGCGCCGCTGGGTTCCAGAGCGCCTCCGTGTGGTTGTTCAAGAAGAGGACGTAGAAGGCGACCACCTCAACTTGGATCTGCGCCGCAAACCGGTACAGGCAGCGTCCCACTTCTTCGTCCAACATCTCGACCGGCACCTGCTGCTGCGGCGGCTCCGGCTGCTCCGGCGGCCCTTGTGTGGAGCCGGCCTCTGCTTCCCGGCTGGCGTGCTCCTTGAGGGCGGCGGCTCGTGCTCAGGAACTTGTGCAGACTGCTGTTGAGTCCCAGCTGGCGAGGCAGGAGCTCCGGCCAGGGGCGTCGGCATGTACGGGTCGTGCTTCACGGCAGGACACGGTGTAGGCTCCGACAAACTCGAAGGGCTCTGGCCCTGTGCAGGGAAGGAGCGCCGCAGCCACCGTCTCAAACACGTGTCTCGCTGCTCCGGCGAGACTGCCTCCGGCGAGAGTGCCCCGTCCAGCGACGGCGAGGCGCGGCCTCCTTCTCCGTCCCTCTGCTTCTTTCTCGGAGGCGTGCTGAAGGCCAGCGGAGCATCCTCCTCCTCCATCGGCGCCGCTGACGACGAGGAGCCAGGCGGTGCACTTGGGAGCGTCACGTCCAGCATCTCCTGCGTGGAAGGCGGTGACCGCAGGAGCATGTCGGGGACTGAGTGGCCCCTGTCCTTAGCAGGGGTCTCCGGCTGGGTGGGCGACTCCTGCGACTCTGGATCCATCTGTGTCGGGGCCACGCCTATCTGCGATGGCACGTCCAGGGAGACCGGGTTCTGCGAGGCATCCATGGCTACAAGCAGAGCAAACCCCGGCGATTCTCTCGCTTCGCGGACAAAATGTCCTCAAAGCGTCTACTTACTTTGACATGTGACTGTGTTCAAATGGGCTCTGCACCGCCGTCTGCTGCCTTCCTGCTGTAACCTGCTGGAACGCTACTCGGCTGGATTGACATGAGGACTGCTCGACATTGACTACGGTGCACTGCTCAACTGCGAACCTTCATAAACGTCCGCGCAGGCCAGCGGGCACTTCCCTCACATGGCTCACTATCTTGGCATCGGCAGACACGCAGATTTATGGCTCCCATCTGGTCGCTGCTCACGAAAGTGCCCATGAAGAAGGCTACGCCCTCCAGGGTTCTGCAAGAGCCGCAGAAACCCCAGGCAGCTAGGGATAGGGTTTTTAGGGCTTACCAGAAAACCTTCAACTCCTGAAATTCGCAACCGCTGCCTCGCCCTTGCGAGGCACTGCCCTATGATGGCTCCTTTGCGTGCTTGGCACGCCAGGACCAGGTCGGGCATGGTTCCGGCAGAGGTGCTGGGGCCCCTACTCCAACTCCAACGCCCGAAACCTTCAACCATTTCTCTTCTACCATGACTCTGAATGCTGTGCACATTCTGTCTTTTTTTGAAACCGCAAGGTGTGCAAGAGCAAGAGGGATGTAGGGTTTGGGGCTTGGGGTTCCAGGTAGAGTTTGGCAGACCTAGGCTCAAGATTGGGGTGTCGTGGTTTCAGGTTTGGGCCTTGTACAGGTTGAGAGAGGTCGACTTCACATCGTCCCTACTCAGCCCTGATTTCTCAGCAATGTCCACAAGGCTTCCACAACCTTCCAGGGACGCCCTCAACCCGAAGCCTCATGGCCTAAGCTCTACTTGCACCACGCGAAGCTTCTGCCCCACACCGCTGCCAGCGTGCTGGATCCACTCATGGGCCCAAGCCAAAAGAACGTACCTGGGGTGAACCTGTCCAGATCTGGGTTTTGGGTTGATCGGCTTTGGGTTGGGCTACACGCTATAGGGTTGAGGGTGAAGGGTTTAGGGCCTCAACCTGTTCCATAGGTCTAGGAATCAGGATGCAAGATGCGTTGAATACTGATGGCCAAGAATAGAAAACTTTCTGATGGTGTCCGAACTGGCCCGCTTCAAACCCCAAACCCTGGAGACCCCCTGTGTGTCTGTCGGGCGCTCGGGTTTTGGTTTGGTTTAAAAGGCGCAACCTAAACCTTGCACCTTGATCCCAGCCCGCTTTCCCCGCCTAACTGTGAAGCCTCTGCAGGCGCTTGAGAGATTGGTCAGTTGTAGAGACAATCGGCCTTGTTACAAGACGGCGCCTCATACTTCGGTGACCTCCGCGGCCTTTATGGCAAGCATCAGCAGCATCAGCTGGCCCCATCTGGGTGTAAGGGGGCCATGAAGGCGAGCATCATCAGCATCAGTTCGCCCCTTGCTGGGCATCCGCGACCTGTATGGCGAGCATCAACAGCATCAGCTGGCCCCATCTGGGTGTCAGGGGCTGGCCCCATCTGGGTGTCAGGGGCCAATGAAGGCGAGCATCATCAGCATCAGTTCGCCCCTTGCTGGGCATCCGCGACCTGTATGGCGAGCATCAGCAGCATCAGCTGGCCCCATCTGGGTGTCAGGGGGCCATGAAGGCGAGCATCATCATCAGTTGGCATCGTCAGAATCAGCTGGCCCCTGCTGGGTGTCAGCGGGCCATGAAGGCGAGCATCATCAGCATCAGTTAGCCCTTGCTGCGTCCGCGGCCTTTCTGGCAAGCATCATCAGCATCAGCTGGCCCCTGCTGGGTGGCGAGCATCATCAGCATCAGTTGGCCCCTTGCTGGGCGTCCCGCGGCCTTTATGGCAAGCATCATCAGCATCAGCTGGCCGTGAAGGCGAGCATCATCAGCATCAATTGGCCCCTTGCTGCTGGCCCCTTCTGGGTGTCAGGGGGCCGTGAAGGCGCGAGCATCATCAGCATCAGTTGGCCCCTGGGCGTCCGCGGCCTTCATAGCAAGCATCATCAACATCAGCTGGCCCCTTCTGGGTGCAAGGGGGCCCTGAAGGCGAACATCATCAGCATCAGTTGGCCCCTTGCTGGGCGTCCGCGGCCTTTCTGGCAAGCATCATCAGCATCAGCTGGCCCCTGCTGGGTGTCAGGGGGCCATGAAGGCGAGCATCATCAGCATCAGTTGGCCCCTTGCTGGGCGTCCGCCGCGGCCTTGCTGGCAAGCATCAGCAGCATCAGCTGGCCGTGGAGGCGAGCATCATCAGCATCAATTGGCCCCTTGCTGCTGGCCCCTTCTGGGTGTCAGGGGGCCGTGAAGGCGCGAGCATCATCAGCATCAGTTGGCCCCAGGGCGTCTGCGGCCTTCATGGCAAGCATCATCAGCATCAGCTGGCCCCTGCTGGGTGTCAGGGGGCCGCGAAGGTCAAAAGATGCTTGCTGTTGGAACAGAAGTTTTGAGTCCGTGTGGGGGGCCCTGAACAATCAATCCTCGCTCCATTTCCAAAAGCCAACTCTGAAACTTGCAACGGTTTTTGACTCTATAGGGTTGAGGGTTTGGTTATTCTTTTCCCTTTGGCCTCAAGCAGCAGTGGCGTTGTCCACGTCCAGCGAAAGCTCTCGCTCGATACCTCGCACTCTGAGCTTAGGGTTTAGGCTGCCGCTGAGGCCAGATGATCGGCTGCAAACACGCAGTGTCAGTTGAGCTTCACACAAGGTACATGCCCTCATGCAAACCAACTCTCCAGTTCCGAATGGCACCTGCAAGCTGGCACCTGCAAACTTAGGAAGACGAAGATGAGCAATCAAACCTAATCCATAAAATGAAGCGGGGGGGGGGTTGGGATCCTTATTATGCGGGGATTCCATTCTATGGGGGTCTACATTAGGGGCCCCTTAGAATCGCAAGCCCCTGATCTCTAAAGACCCAACACAGCATCGCAAAGCCAACGACGTGCGTGGCTCCAGACAAACACCACCAGTCAGATCCTCAAGTCCCGTCACACTTTTAGGGCTCAGGCTTTAGGGCTCAAAGGTGCGAACCTCAATGGTTTCCTCTGGGTTTAGGACTGAGGGACTGAGGGTTGAGGGCAAATCCCTCTAAAGCCTAAGCCCTAAACCCTAAACCCTGAACCCTAAACCCTAAACCCTACTGCAGCACAGTCACCCAGGAAGTGCGGGTACTCCGGGCTCCCGAGGAAGAAAATCGCGCCAAAAGCCAAACAGTACCTGGGCCAGCTGGCTGACGGTTTCCTCTCAGCACATAAAGCGACTAGAGGCTTTCCAAGGAAAAACCTAGAAAACACCAAAAAACATACAAAAGAGACCGCCAACAATAGGCCCCCCGCCTGAAAAACCCTCCGTCATCGGTTCACAAAAAAGACCTTGATCACACAACCTTTGATGACTACAAATGGCCCACGTGGGGTACTGTAAAAGATCTTCTAGACGGCATGCCGCGATAAAGTCGGTCGTATGTATATAAACCAAAAGCTTGTTCAAAAAACAACGCTCCTCGCTACAAGTGAGCCAAAACCATGTGATGCGAAACTAGGGCTCGTCATGTTACAGAGCCATTCCGACGGGGCACTTACGAACACTACTGCAAGTAGTCTCTCTACGGGCCGAACCTACAATTAGTACATAGTTATCGCTTTTTTTGTTTTCACGACAATCACCAGTGTCATGATCACTATTGTTCCCCCTGATACTTACAGTCCTTAATAGGGATTATAGTACCCCCTATTAAAATCCCGATTAAGGACTGTTAGTATAAAGGGGAACATCCCAAATCATTACCATTATCATGCTGGTGGTTCCTGGTGTGTGTGCTGCAGTCACCCTAAACCCTAAACCCTAGACCCGAAACCCTAAACCGGGGCGGGGAGGGGGCTTCGTCCTCAGGGAAGCCCGGCGTGCCAAGCGAGGTTCCCCAACCCTCTGGACGAAAGTTTTCTGACGTCGCAGGAACCGAGCCCTTCAAAGTAGGGAACCGTGTAGCACTGGGAAGCCTTAGAACCCGAAGCCCTAATCTCAACAGACCCCCCGCCCGACGCCCGACAAGGAGCAGCACAAAGTATGCCAGGGCGATGCAGGACTTCGTGGCCGCTATCGCCCCAGGACCGAAGTTCCTGAAGGGTTTGAGGGGTCAGGGGCTTAGGGTTTACGTTGCTTAGAGGGTTTTGGGCGGGATTGAGCTGGGAAAACAAGCAACGGCTCCCAAGCCTAAAGCGGGTTGGCTTGAAAGCTTTCGGCACAGCCTTCCTAATTAGCGTTGAATTAATATACAACTATAATTCTTTTCTGGTTAAGAAGTTTTTTTAGCATATATTTCATACTTTGCTTGTAATCAAGATAAAATCCGCATGTAGTGAGTTTTTCACATGTATGCAATGAATATTTTCGTTGGTGCGTAAAAACCCAGCATTGGCACGTCACTAGTCTTTAACTCGCATGCTAAAAAGCATTAATCGCATAGAAAAGACATTACTTGCTTTGAAGGCAAAGGGAAACCACACAAACAACGAAGATCCAAACTCCACGAGAGTTTCTACCGAAAATGGTGTTTGCTTGTCGTTCTTTTTTGCGCGTGGTGGGGTGGGGGTTGTACTTCATTTCCCAGGACTATGCGACTTCTCTATGCAAACTGTGACATGGTATCGAATTCTTATTTCAGTGGTTCTTTGTCACGAAAGCTGGTTGTCCTCAGTTAATATTCAGAACACATTCTGGGCTGTATTCGGATGCTGCGGTTTTCTGACAGTTTTTTTTCGACTCGGGGGCCTTCGTCCCCAATAGACCGTCACGCGAAGGCGGTAGGGATTCTTCGCGCGTAGGGGCGTTTAGATCCCGGGGATGCTCAGGACTTAGAGCTTGGGGATGCTGCGGGAATTCCAAAATCCGAACGATAGTGAGCACGTGCACGCGCGCGCAGGAAGACCGACTGTCAGACTGCGCCATCCGTGCTGCACGCGGCACTTTTTCGGTGAAGACTTCGGGCCTAGGGCCTATGGGATCCAAAATGGTGTGTGCTTGCGGGTTTGTCGACATACTTTGTGCGGCTCGCACAATTATTTCTTGGAGGGTGAGGTTCTCGAGGGGGCTAGCTGAGTTATTCAGCACCAAAGTCGACAGCTGCCTGCGCAGAAGGAACTTGTCGGTTCGCGCGAAGGCGAAGTACAGGACACCCACCTTCTGAAGGTTTCATGGGCTTAGGCGGTCGAGGGCTCCCGGGCTCAGGTGAAGATCAGCACTTTTGCCTTCATCCTTGGGCCTGTTCTTCCTACGAAGCTTGGAAGTCTACATGGCTAAACAAGGACCCGATGGGGGTTTCCGACATTAGGGAGTACCTTCTTGGGGGGGTCCTTGTTATGAGGGCATCCTACTAGTTGGGGGTCTATTTTTGGGGTCCGTGGTTTTCATAAACCCCCCCATTTTTTCTTAAGATCCCAGCCCGCACAGCTTTTCGTCGCCCTCACGTTGGGTTTGTCAGGGATCCTCACCCTAAGAGGGGAAAAGGATGTAGAAAGTAGGCGTTAGGGCTTTTTGGGAATCAGGAGTATTCCATTTTGGTCGAAACCACACTTTAGAGCCTTGACGTGAAGCCTACTGCACTAAGCCTGGGATTTGTGGGATTCGCATGCTAAACATTCAAACCCCGAAGCCCTTAACCCTCATTAACCCTGAAACCCTCACACGCTAAACCAAGGCCCCAAAGCCCGAACACCCGAAAACCTTAGATCTCTAACTCTAACACCCTACACTCCTAGAACCCCAACACCTTAAAAAAACTAGAACCCTAAAACCCAAGGACCTAACACCCTAGCATCCCGAAGCCACCACCCTCCTGTGAGTCGCGGGCACCCTCAAACCCAGTAAACTCCAGCAAAAACACCGGCCCTAAATACACCAGCCCTAACCGCCCTAACCTCAACTGCCCAAACCCTAAACTCACAGTGCATTCCAGTCACGGTGATCATGGTCACGAAGCATCCATCCGGGCAAAGATCTAAGAGTGGGACATTCCTGCACGGGTGTGGGGCAATTTGGGGCATCAAACGTGCTTGCGCTTGTAGCAGTGGTGTACAGTAAGGAATTAGGGGACTGACCATGTAGGCTGGCCGCCCGCTGCCTGGCACAAGCTGACCCTAGTTCAAAACAACCCCTGCGGGCCTGAATGCACGGGTGTCGAATGCCTGGGGCGGGGACAGAAATGACACCGAGACTGGAGGCGATTGGGATCAAGGCCTGGAGTCTGGTGGGGTATCACATACTGACTGTGTGACGTGTGGGCGTGTGTCTGTGTCTGTGTCTGCGTCTGCGTCTGTGTCTGTGAGGTCCTAAAGGCTTGAGGCCCTCAGGGCCTTGGGAGCTCCCCCCCCCCCCCAAATTTGTTTGGGGGGCCCGCGCAGAGGGCCCAGATTTGTCGGGGGAAGGGGCTACCTATTCTGCAACAGTATCCCCAATAAGCCTTCTCTAGGCATTTTCTAGGGAACCGTAGGGAACCTCATTCAAGCCCTGAGCTGGCCTGAACCCTAACTGAGCCTGTTTCCTTACTCAGAACCGCTAAGCCAGCGCGTATGCCGTCGGAACGCCACGAATAGGCAGGACAGTCCCTGGCAGCTGCACCAAGGGCACCTCGACTTGGTTTTGGGCGTCAGGGTTGAGGCTTTCGGGCTTTGCCTGTACGATGGAAGCAAAACTTGATTCAGGAGCTGCGGGCCATTTATTGGGGCACTTTCCGGGTCCTAGGCCCTGGTCTGTCCTCAAGGTTAGGCTACAAGGGGTAAAGCTAGGGTCTACTTGGCATTTAACGGGCTTGGGGGTTAGGGCTTGAGGGCCTGGATTGGGGTTGTAAGGTCTAGTAGTCCAGGACGTAGAGGTTCACGAGTAGATTGTAAGCAAAGCAAGCTCTGCGATCGCTCCCTGTTTAGGCCACGCATAACCCACACCCAATCAAAACTGCCCATGAACGACCCCTAATATAAAGCCCCAAGTAGTAGGATTCCCTTTATAATAAGGACCGCAATAAGGTACCCCTAATTTCGGAAACCTCCAATTACCAGTATTCTCCTCAAAACAGAACCCAGTCAGAGGTTTAGGGCCTCTTGCAGCTTGCGAGCCTGTGGGGGGTTCGGGGCCCCGGTATCCCAAAAGCCCCCGAAACCCCCCGAAGCCCTTTAAACCCGAAACTCATGCGCTTGCGCTTTTTTGTTTTGGTCCCAAACCCTAAAACCTAAACCCTATACCCTAAACCTCATCGCCCGGGCCCCTGGCTTGTGCTCGGGCGGGTGGCCCGGCGTGAAGATATTACACGTGGCGACCTTCCCAAGATGGTGGCTCAGAGCTTAGGAGTTTGGAGTTTAGGGTTTAGGGTTTAGGGTCTAGGGTTTAGGGTTTCGGGTTTCGGGTTTTAGGGCTTAGGGTTCAGCGTTTAGGAGGGCTTCGGTCTGAGGGCTTAGGCTTTTTGGGGTTTAGGATTTTAGGGGTGGCTTTAAGGATTCAGGGTTTGCTGGACTCAGGGCCTTGAGCTATTTGAAAGTTCAGGGTTTAGGGTGGTTTAGGGTTGTTTTGGGCCCTTTACCCTAAACCCTACTTGTAAACTCCACACACCCGAACAACCCTGAAAACGTTACTCTTTGAAACCCGAAAACTCTCGCATACACCCCTAGAACACAAAACAGCCAGGGCTGCGCGCCTGGCCGTACTTAGCGGGGAAAACCCGGCAGCCACAGCTGTACATCACGCCGCAGGCGGGCGTGAAGAAAAGATAGAACCTGGGGTTTAGGGTTTCGGGCTTCGGGTTTTTGGGTTTATAGGAATGTTTATAGGGCTTATCGGGTTTATCGGGTTTATAGGGTTTATAGGGTTTATAGGGTTTATAGGGTTTATGGGGTTTATAGGGTTTATAGGGCTTGCCCTCAACCCTCAGCCTTGCCTGGTGAGGGCTGAGGGATTTCGGGCCTTGTTGGTCCTTCACTACAGGTATAAAGGTATAAAGGTATAAAGATATAAAGGTATAAAGGTATAAAGGTATAAAGGTATAAAGGTAAAAGGGTATAAAGGTAGAACCCCATCCGATGTGACAATTTATCTTCCTTCCTGATGCTTCGGGCGTAGGGCTTAAGGAATGCGGGCTGGGTTCTAGTTCGGGAAGATGTGATAGACCATTTTGGAAGATTACATCGGGGCTCGGGACTTCAAGCTGATTCGTTCCAGCATTTCTGACTAGGCAGCCGCAATGATGCCATTAGAGCACGGCTGAGAATCATTTAGGGCTGAGGCTCAGGGTTCAACAGATGGTCAGCTCTTTAACATCGTGGCCGTGTGATGGTCCGGTGGTGGTAAAACACAACTACACCCCAAAGCCCTCATTCCTGCGACTCTCTCCCAAAAGCTCCCTTGCTTTGTGGCCTCTTCAGGGGGTTCAGGGTTTAGGGATTAGGATGCTTACGTCTTGGGAAGGTTCCTGAGCTGCGGGCAGCGCGAAGATGAAGAGCCATGGCAGCACTTTGATGCCTCTCCTCAAGCGCTCTCGCGAACTTGGAGGTTCACGGGTCAGGGGGTGGGCTGAGGCCTACTTAGGGGGTGCTCTTGGTCTTCATGCTCAAGCCCTAAAACCTTCAACCCGAAAAACCTCAAACCCCGACGCGCCGAACCCTCAACCCTAAAGCATAAACCCGAGGCCGAAGGGTCAGGACAAGGGCCACGCGCCCTTCATCAGAAACCCTTGAGGCTCGGCTGTTGGGTTTGAGGGCTTTTAGCATTGGCGCCTCGGGACGTAGGGCTTGGGGTTGGGGCCCGGGGTTTGGCTTAAGATTGGGGTCTGGGGCTTGGGGGAGCTTGGGAGCTTAACTTTTGGCCCGTAGGATCTGTTTGGGAGCGCTTGCGACGCCAACGCAGCTGAGACTGACCCGCCCCCGTTTGAGGCACGCGATAAGCAAACCGCGGGAGCAGCGCCCAATGAACCAGCTCTCTAGCACGATGCCCCCTTGTTTGGGGAGGTACCCAGGAACCCCAAGACAGGACCATTCGGAAAACCAGGGCCTTTGGAGGGAGCTGTCTTTTCGATGAAGTCGAAGAAAAACAATTCTCAAAGGAACCTACACAGCATGTTCGTAGGGGAGTCTTCGACAAAAGCGTCCCACAGTGGCCTTATTGGTCCTTGCCATAAAGGGCAGGCCCTAGCAAATAAAGGTTTCCCAGTGGAGGCCCCAAACTCGGAACGAACTCCCCATGTTTCTGGGCAGAATGGGAGGGGGGAAGTGTGCCTAAACCCTAAACCCTAAAACCTAAACCTTATTAACCCCAAACCCCGTTGGAGGCGGGGCCCGAAGGAGCAGATCCAAAACCCTTAGCGCTTTTGCGCTGGGTGAGTCTAAGTAGAAAGAGGGGAAAACGCAATGCCAAGGTTCTCCGAGCACTTCTGCTTCAAGAAGCGGTAGGCCCCGCCAGACTGGGAGAAGAACTCCTCCAAGCTGTTGGGGGTTTAAGATGCAGCGAGCACGAGGGAGGTTTGGGAGGTTTTGAGGTTTGAGCGTTCAGTTGTAGAAGATTGAGACAGACAAGTTCGGCTTTAGAGGGCTGGCTTCAGCGTTCAGTGGCTTAGGTGTTGAGGGTTTGTGGGAGATGGGTCTCGGGTTGACAAGAAGGAGGGCACTCAACTTGGCTGCCTTTGAACTGTCCTCTTTGCATGCGCAGCCTTTAACAGATGACCGAGCTGCCCACTCCACTTTTGCGAGATTAAGACAAGTGCTCCCAAAAACACGTTTCCCCTCAGCGCCCGGAAGATCTTGTGACGCCCAAAACATGGAGCAAACTGGACAAGCTCTGAACGCCCAACCATAAAATCCCAAACCCCATAAGCCCCTAAGGATTCCTAGAAGCCCCCAACCCTATCTTGAAACCCGAAACTACCTGTGAGCCCGCAACCACGCCTAGCAAAATACGGACCCCAGGTTTTGGGCTTTCTTTTGGGGGCGGGGGGGTTTGGGGCTTTGGGAACCCAACCCTACATAGACGAAAAATGGTGCCGCTGGGGCGACCCTGAATCCCAAAACCCTCAACCCCCAAAGCCTGAGCTTTCTAAGCCACAAATTCCTTAAACACTACGTGAGGCGACACCCCTATAGACCCCAAACCCGAAACCCCTCAATCCCTGTACCTGCAAACTGAAGCCCCGAAACCTAAAAATCCTAAATCCCTGAACCCCATGTCCCACAGGAACTAACCCCCCCCCCCCAACTGGCCCACCCCGAAACCCTAAACCCTAACAACCCTATAAGCCCCATGAGTCCACCCCTCCCACGAACCTACAAATCCTAAACCCCTGAAGCCTATAAACCCCACAGGCCAATACACCCTTAAACCCCAAAATAAACCCTTCAACCCCATAAGCCCCCACACCGTGCAGTCCTATCAACCCTAACACCCTTAAACCCCATAAACCCCCCCCTTAGCCCCCAAACCCCACAAGACCCTAAACCCTAAACCTTAAACCCTAAACCCTCAGTCCCAAACCCTCAACCCCCAAACCTAAACCCTCAACCCTCGACCCCTAAGTGCGCTCCGTGGTGTACCCTTCGGCCGCCATGTCCCAGGGCTTCCCGTAGACCTGTGGGAAGCGCGGGGGTTCCTATTGGGGGTTTGTTCAGGGCTTTGAAGGCCTTTGAAAGATTTTGTTTGTGTGGGGGGGGGGGGCTCGGGGGTCTTCAGGGCTGACGCGCTTTACGACCGAGGGGGGGGGGGGGGGATGTTGGGCTGCACTTGTACTCGAATCTCCGAAAAAGCAATGCTCACAACGAGCCCTAACTTTGAACAGCCCCCATACTCCCACTTGGGAGTTGCGCTTGGGGCGACTGGCGCCCCAGCTTGGTGGATTTTTTCTGTATTCCAAGTAGGATTTAGGGCTATGGGCGGGGTAAGTGTCAAGGCCTAGGTTGTGGGTGAACCCCTAAGAATGCAAGCAACCCTCTCGACCGTGGAGGAGGCGGCCCCAAGCTGACGAGGCACGTGCACGCGGGTCACTGGCTCCCAGGCGGTGGACGGAGCCTTCACGGCATTTGGGCTCGATTCGGTTTAGGAGATTCATAAGGCCACCGAACACTCAACGAAAAGGGGAAGAACGGTACCGCTTAGCACCATAGTTGCAGGCACCATTCCCTAAACCCTAAACCTTGTTCTTCCCTTAGTGGTGTCGGTGGTGTCCTCTTAAGGAGCGCTGGCGATTCTAGTTCAGAGACTTCAGCGCTGTCTGGGACTCTAGGGCAGGCCCTGTAGGGGCTTTTGGCTGAGCGTCTTCGGGCGTTCGAGGGTGTTCGGGTTTTATGGCTTAGGTCTCGGGGTTTGGACTCTAAGCGCTGTTCGTCAGTCGAAAGGTGTCTGGTAGGACCTGCCCTTGCTGGGAAGACCCCTATCCCTAAGACTATTTTCCCTGAACCCAGCCAAACCCTAAACCCCAAACCTGGACTCCTGTAGCCAAATGCATGTATTTAAACGGGGTGGGAATTATAATATTCGGCGGGCCAGAGGGTCCCAGTCCAAGACTTCCGACGAAAGCAATAATGGGGTGACATTTATGAAAAATTTGGCTGGCCAGATATCTACAATTTTACTGCAAGCTGCTTAAAAGTTGAAAAGGCTGCGTCTAAGGCTTAAGACAAGAATCCCTTAAGCTTAAAACTTCAGCCTTCGGGTCCTGGTCTAAGGCTGAAGACAAGAATCCCTTAAGCTTAAGACTTCAGCCTTCGGGTCCTGGAATTCTGGAAACCGCCAGAGGTCTGAAAGCAAGGTTTCCTTGCTTAAATCCTTATCCGCCGGGGCTCGAAAACAAATCCGGAAAGAGTACCCCGTACGGGCCTCCAAAATGACAATAATAAAGGGGTAGCAATAATAACCCCGGAGACAGAGGGGGGGCTGGGCGGGAAACCAAGGAAGCCTCAAGTTTAAAAGGCTGCCTCTAAGGCTTCAGATAAGAATCCCTTGAGCTAAAGACTTCAGGCTTCGGGTTCTGGTCTAAGGCTCAAGATACGAATCCCTTAAGCTTAAGACTTCAGCAAGGTTTCCTTCTTGACAGCAGACCCCCAAACCCCCAGACCCCCAGGACCCCACTTAATTGGCACCCCTCTTTTTTCCACCTTTAAAACCCCGGAAACCAAAACAAAATCTGGGGGTGGGTTCGAACTTTTGGGTGGGGCTGATGCGTTTGGGCGCGTTAGGAGGGCGTAGCCCTCGAATCCTACGCACTTCCCCGACTCTAAAGTTTAAAGCCTTACAGCAGTCGGGTCTTCTTGGGGCTAGGGTGAGTCAGGGTGGTCACAGAATCCTTAACGCTAAGCCCCGTAGGTTGTATAGAACCCATAGAGGATGGGCATGGGATCCCATCTTTAAAAACGGCTTCAGGGGGCTTTGGCGCGGCACCTCACCAGCATCCTCGGCACTTTTGCCGACCACCTAAGATACCGTGGGCAAATTCTTCCAGTTGTGGTCCTGTTGTTGTACTTTACGCGGAGGCTTGCGTTGAGCTATAGCTGATCTAAGTAAGGCAATGTATTCCTATGGGGTATATGTGACCCCAGGGGGGATTAGGCTCCAGGGGTGTGTGGGGAAGGGTTGACGTGCGGTTCTTCTACCAGGCCTTTTTGCCTCTGTCCCTCCTTGCTCCCATCTTGACACCTTTACCTAAGAGCCCCCCCTGACACCGAAGAGCCGGCTAAGCCCTTCCTCGTGCGTTCGGGTTCCTTTCAGGCGCTTGCGTGAAGCGGTTGCCATTATCAAGGTAACCTTTAAGCAACCCCCGATCCCACCACATTTTAAGGCTTTGAGATTTTAAGGCTCTAGGCTGTTGGGCTTTTGGGGTTCTGAGGTGTTGGGGTTTAGGACTTGGGACCATGTTGAGTTTTCATCTCCTTTACTGGGCACCCCAGCCGTCCCTGGTGCACCCGGTGCCGGACGGACCAGGCCGCTACCATCGAAGGTCCACATGATCTCGGCGGCTATGGGGCTTGGGGCTTCAGGGGGTCATGGGTACGTATAGGTAGGATGGACCCCCTCTGCACGGCTCTGCACCACCTCCAGACCCTCCACAGCCTTACAAAGTACCCTGTCTATCTACATGGTGCATTGTCCGAGAATTGCTGCGGCGTGCTGCATGTTTCTAGACCCTGTATTGGAACCGGACCCCCTCTCCTATGCCTCTTGCACACGACCCCCCTGCACGTAGGTATCCTGGGGATTCCTATATGCAAGAGCTCCGAGTCAAACCACAGAAAGCCCTTCACAGAAACCCTCTGGGACTCGATGGGCTCGGGGGGCGGGCGGGGGGGTGCCATAGCTACTATGAACTGTTGCGGTGACTGTTTCTACTACAAGGGGGACCAACCTAAGTTCAGGTTTCGGGTGCGTGGTGTATACGGGCTGAGACCGCGACCACACCCTCGCCGTTGCGCACGTTTTGCAGTCCATGCTTGTTCATGAGCTCCTGCGTTGTGACGTCTCGAGGGTGTGATAGGGTTTCGAGTTCAAGCCTTCGGGTTCAGGATTTCGAGTTTAGCATTCGGGGTTTAGGGTTCAGTGTCTTGAAGGTGCAGAGGTTGAAGGGCATTGCCCAGCGCCTGCGTCCAGAAAGAGAAAGGCATGCCAGCCGAACCCAAAGAAACCCCCCATTCTACCCCGAAAAAACTCCAAAACTGTGACACTTCGTAAAGTAAGACTCCGCAGCATACCCCAAAACACATGACTTACTAGAGTCCCATCTAGGACCCCCCCCCCCCCCCACAAAGGTACGACATGGCTAAGCCCTGAGCCTAAACCCTCGGCAGTCGGTTTTACACTAGTAGCTGGATGGCATCACAGGGCGCCAAGGCGTCATAGAGTTTACGTTTTGAGCTTGAGGCTTTTGTAGGGTTCAGGGCCTCACTTTTACAAAATGGACTCAGGGGTCTTGATTCCTGGGCTTCCCAAAAGCCCACGCCGCGACTGCCTTCGCGTAGACACCAGATCGGTAGCCCACGGTGCAGTAAGGAACCTTGGGGCCACCGTACCCCAACTCAGTAACCCAACGAAGAAAGCTCCGTCTTTGGCGCTTGTGGTGGTTTTAGAATGGAACCTCCTATTGTAGCAAGGTTTAGGGTTTGGGGCTTGGGGCAGCCGAGTGAAGGGGGCCTCAACATCCTGTCGTCCATAGGGTGTAGGATTTACGGCGCCTTCTGATTTTTCTGACAAACGCCTCGCCCAGGTGCGACCTTATGCAAGACGAACATCCAGACAAACCTTTAAAGTCTCTCCCGCGCAAAGCAAATAAGCAAAACCTCCGGGATGCAAAGAAGCGCCAAAGGGTTCATCCGAATCCCTCTACCCGGCTTCCACCGCCACCAAAGTGAGAAGATCAGAACCAGAATAACAGGAATAATGACTACCATAAAGCGTACTGGTAAATTACTCTGCGGACGATTCTAAGATTCATTAGCTATTTGCATTCCAGTGACTGACTCAATACTGAAGCCAATCCTCATACTTATACTGAGACTGAGACTATGACCTCTGCGAAAACAAACGCAAACGCGAACACTCTCACCAACACCAAGACTAAGACGAATACGAATGCTAGCGCTGGAACTGATACTCGTTGACATAACAAGAAGAATAACTAGACAAAAACAGAAGCAGCGAGCCGCCACCAGAGGCTGCGGATCTGCAGCACGCAGCCCAGGAAGGAGCTGGGACTCGAAGTGCTCCTCGTTTGGGGGTTTGGAGGGTTTTAGGGCTTTTAGGATTTGGGGTTTGGTCCGGGCTCCCCGCCCTAGGGGAAGAACAAGGATGGCTTCCAGTTGTGGCATTTGCAACGAAACCGGGCCCCTGAGAAAATCCTAAACCCTAAAATCCTAAACCCTAAACCCTAACCCTAAACCCTAAACCCTAAACCCAAAACCCTAAATAAAGCCCAAAGCCTAAAGCCTAAACCAAACCCTCTGCGAGTGACCTTGAAAGAACCAGAAGGCTGGCGATGTGCCGACTGCTGAGGCGAGGCTTTGTTTCCCTGGACCCTCACACCAGGGGTGCGGGATGTGAAAACTCTGACCCTACAATCCTAATTCCTATCGGCACATCGTGGTCAAGAAAAAACAATAACAGCAATCAAAATAGTAATGGCCTATCAAATTAACATGAGCCTAGGCCACAAAAACCGGGCCTTTGTCACCGAGCCGGGGATCATGGACACGTCCATCTCCTGACAACCCCAACCCCTAAACAGCATGCCTTAAGGTTTAGACGCCTGGGGGGGGGGGGGTTCACACAGACAGCCGTTCCGAACGCCTGAAAGTTGAAAATCACGGTCGGCTGGGCCAGGCAGGCAACACCTATGTTCGGAACCGACACCCCGACGGGGCTTAGTGTACTAAATCCAACCACGCTCCTATTGGCGGCGTAAACCAGCAAGGCCTCGATGTTACGCCCTTCGCTTAAAACCCACCCCCACCCCCCACCCCAAGGAAAAAATGAATCAAAAAAAGAGCCCCAGCTCGCTAAAGCTTGGTGGGCAAGATGGAGGATTTGGGAGTTCGGCACCCAAAAAAAAACCCTAAATAACCCTTTACGGATAATTACCTTTCCGGAAGCCACTACTGAGAAACAACCAATAAGAACGAAGAATTCGGCCGCACCTCCTTGCACCGGACGTCTACCAGGACCTGCAGGTCCAAACAGCCCGCGTTTTTTGGGTTTTTTGGCGTGTAGGAGGGTATTTAGGGATCTGGGTATAGGGCCTTAGAGAGTAAGTAAGGGGTTATACACAGGGAGGGAGGGTCGGGGAGTTTGGGGATGAAGCGGGGGTTTGCGGCTATGTGCGGACATCGGCAGGAAGCTGGGATCCAGGATTCGGGTGCGCGGCTTGAACGCACGGGTGGCATAGGTGGCACGGGTGCCCTACAGTAAGGTATGAGAAAGCTTCGCGGGCTAGGGCGTAGAAGCACTCTGGCTGCTTCTGCTGCAACTGAACTTCGACGGCGACGACTTGAAATCAAATCCCAGCATGCTTTCGGGAACACCCCGGCCTCGACACTTAGAGCTTAGGGATTAGCGTCGATGCATTCGGCTTTACAAGCTTCAGGATCATCCAGCAAGATCATCCAATAGCTGAGCCGCCACGTTCTCGCCCTTCTCAAGTCCTCAGCCAGTGAACTGAAGATCTCGCGTCGTTGCGGTTAGGATTGAGAGCGGGGTTGACCTAAAACCCGCCTCTCTTCCCTAAAACCCTTCGCCTCTCCCCCTGCCTGCACCAGACTTTTCTTCACCAAAGACACCCTATGAAACCTAAACCCTCAGGCAGCTTTGAGTTCCCCCGCCCCCCCCACCCCGCCCTCCTGCCCCCTGCCAGCTTCATGCCGGGAGGCGCTGCCGTAGCTCGGCAGTGGGCAGAAGGGGCGCTGCCTGTTGAGAGCCGGCCTGGCCACAAGCGTCGGATGTAGGGCTGAGGCATTAGGGTTTGAGTGGGCTAGGGGCTGAGGGCGCAGGCGTTAAGACGTGAGTGTATTGGGGATGTTCAGGCTAAGCTTCTATGTGAGCCCAATGAGCTTCAATCTGCGGGCTGCGATGCCCGCAAAACGACCAACAAAACACTTCCCGGCTTACCTTCGAAATGATTCTTGCTAAAAACCTAGCGCTGCGGATCCTAGAAAACCTGCAACTTATATGAACCTTAAACCCTGAGCCCTTACCGAGCTGCTGAAGGCCCATATGGTTTGTAAGGTTCCCACTTCGGTTCTGCGACGTCCAGTCTGCTTCGTGCAGTCACACTCCATACCAGATGGGCCCGAGCATCGCTTTTGGGTATAAGAAGGGGCCTATGAGACGGGACCCTTATTCTTTGTTTGATGATCCCCTATGTACCGAAGTAGCGCCTACATTACCCCTAAAACCCCTTGTAAGAGTCCCTCCTTTAGTCCCTAGCATCTTGCATGGGCATTTCCCAAATTTGTACAGTTTTATTTTATTATTATTATTTTGATGCTTATTCTTATTATCATTATCATTATTATTTTATTATTTTTATGTATATTATATACCCCCAAAAGGGTACGCCTAATCTTCTGAACCCGCCAATATGTAAATCAGCACCCACAAAACAAGACCCTGAAGAGACCCCAAACTCCACAGCCGCTCAACCCCCAAACCCCCTGGAGCCGGAGCCCTGACTCAGTGAAGCCACGGGAGATAGGCTTTTTGGTTTTAGAGTGCGATATATAGATGTATACATCTACATATACATACAACGAATAACTATATGATTTAGTATATAATAATACATTTACATATATATATATATATACATATACATATAAATATATGGTCACGCCCCCCCAATGGACCCACCGCGGGCCTTGATCTTTGCAAAAGTACCGCAAATACCGATAAAACCTATGCTGTCTGGTGATTTTCCGGTGACCGGATTTTTGACTGTATTCCTTAATTCACCCTCTCACACACGCACGGAGGGTTTTTCTTTCTGTTGGCTTTTGTTTATAATTTAAGATCTAGGCATTTAAACCTAAGCCTGCAAAAAAAAAAACCTTAACCTTTAAACCCTGTAGGGTTAAGGTTTAAAGGTTAAGGGTTTAAGATTTAGGCATTTGAACCTATGCCGGTAATTAAAGCTAAGCCCTTAACCTTTAAATTCTATCGGGTTGAGATTTTTACAGGTTTAGGGTTTAAGATGTAGGCATTTAAACCTAAGCCTGCAACTAATTTTAAACCCTTAACCTTTAAACCCTGTAGGGTTAAAGTTTAGAGGCTTAGGGTTTAATATTTAGCCATTTAAACCTGCAGCCAAGCCCTTAACCTTTAAACCCTATAGGGTTAAGATTTTTAAAGGTTTAGGATATAAGATGTAGGAATGTAAACCTAATTAAGCCTGCAACTAATTTTAAACCCTTAACCTTTAAACCCTGTTGGGCTAAGGTTTAAAGGTTTCGGGCTTAAGATTTAGGCATTTAAACCTATTCCGGCAATTTACGCTAAGCCTCTAACCTTTAAACCCTATAGGGTTAAGATATTTAAAGGTTTAGGGTTTAAGTTTAAGGTTTAGGTATTTAGACCTATGCCGGCAGTTCATATTGAACCCTTAACCTTAAACCCCATAGGGATGAGATTTAAAGGTTTAGGATTCTTTACTTAGACATTTAAATCCAAGCTGACGATTCAACCTAAACCCTTAACCTTTAAACCCTATAGGGTGAAGGTTTAAAGTTTTAGGGTTTAAGATTCAGACATTTAAACCTAAGACAGCGATTAACACTAAGCCCTTAACCTTTAAACCCTATAGGGTTAAGGTTTAAAGGTTTGGGGTTTAAGATTCAGGCATTTAAAGCTAAGTATGTAATCAATTTGTCACCCTTAACACCTCTAAACTCTGTAGTGTGAAGGTTTAAAGGCTTAGGGTTTAAAAAAACCTAAGCCCCCTAAGCCCATAGAGTTTAAACCTTAAGGGTTTAAGGTTTACGCATCTATTCCTTAACCCTAAACCCTCTAGGGTCAGGACCCTAAAGCCCTCGGCAATCAAGCCTAAACCCTTGACCTTCAAACCCCATAGGATGAAGGTTTAAAGGTTTGGGGTTTAAGACTTAGGCATTTAAACCTAGAGGGCATTTAAGCCTTAATCCTAAACCCTTTAGGGTCAGAACCTTAGCACCCTATAGGGGTCTAGCACGTTCAAAGGCTTGAACCCTACAGGCGCTGAAGGTATACATGTCCTATCGGTTTTTAAACCATTACACCCTGTAAGAAGGTTTAGGGTCTTTTCGGGGTCTATCTCTAAATTTCTCACGGGGTTAACCCTGCAGGGTTTAAAGTTAAAGGTTTAGGGTTAAAGGTTAAGGCAATACCTATAGGATTAGAACCTTATAACCCTGTAGTGCATGAGGCTTAAACCCCTAAAACTTAACCATCTTTTTCTCGAGAAAACCAAAAAAAACCAAAAAACCAAAAAAACCAAAAAAACCAAAAAAACCAAAAAAACCATCTTTTCCAAAACTATGGGGCTGGGGCCTCCAAAAGATGGTTTTTTTGGTTTTCTCGAGAAAAAGATGGTTTTTTTGGTTCGAAACCATCTTTTTCTCGAGAAGAAGATGGTTTTTGAGCAGCCGCTCTTCGAAAAACCATCTTTTTCTCGAGAAAAAGATGGTTTTTAGAGATCTTACCCTGGAAAAACCATCTTTTTCTCGAGAAAAAGATGGTTTCCGGAGGTCTTGTCCTGGTAAAACCATCTTTTTCTCGAGAAAAAGATGGTTTTTGGAGGTCTTCTCCTGGTAAAACCATCTTTTTCTCGAGAAAAAGATGGTTTTTTCGAAGGATGGTTGCTCAAAACAATCTTTTTCTCGAGAAAAAGATGGTTTCGAACCAAAAAACCATCTTTTTCTCGAGAAAACCAAAAAAACCAAAAAAACCATCTTTTCCAAAACTATGGGGCTGGGGCCTTCAAGAGATGGTTTTTTTGGTTTTCTCGAGAAAAAGATGGTTTTTTTGGTTCGAAACCATCTTTTTCTCGAGAAAAAGATGGTTTTTGAGCAGCCGCTCTTCGAAAAACCATCTTTTTCTCGAGAAAAAGATGGTTTTTGGAGATCTTGTCCTGGAAAAACCATCTTTTTCTCGAGAAAAAGATGGTTTTTGGAGGTCTTGTCCTGGTAAAACCATCTTTTTCTCGAGAAAAAGATGGTTTTTGGAGGTCTTGTCCTGGTAAAACCATCTTTTTCTCGAGAAAAAGATGGTTTTTAGAAGAGCGGCTGCTCAAAAACCATCTTTTTCTCGAGAAAAAGATGGTTTCGAACCAAAAAAACCATCTTTTTCTCGAGAAAACAAAAAAAACCATCTTTTGGAGGCCCCAGCCCCATAGTTTTGGAAAAGATGGTTTTTTTGGTTTTTTTGGTTTTTTTGGTTTTTTGGATTTTTTTGGTTTGTTGGTTTTTGTTAGTTTCTTGTTTTTTTGTTTTTTGCCTTGATCTGGCTAGGACTCGGCTGCCATCCGCGGTGGGTCCATTGGGGGGGGGTGAGCAAATATATATATATATATATATATATATATAGATATATAGATAGATAGATAGATAGAGAGATAGAAAGGCTTTAGGGTGTGCCTTGGAAGCGAAGTCCCCGGCTGCTCGCAGCGCATCTTCGCGACTTCGGTTTGTTGGCATTGGCGCCAAAGCTGGGATCTCTACGAACCTAACCGAAGATCCCCAAAGAAAGGGAACGGGCCCATAGGGGTTTGGGCTTGGGGCTTGGTCTGGGTCTGGGGTTTTCCCAACCTTTAAGGGCTTGTAACCCGGTTTGCCGTCGCTTATGTCAGCCTTCGTCTTTGGCTCTTGCGGTCCTTTGTGGAGTCTAGCTTCTGATAAGCTACCTTGCACATGGTTGCAGGTGCCCAAGATGTTGTGTCGTCTGGCACCTCATGTTACGTACCCTTCTGAGCAAGAGCTTCGCGGAAGTAGGCTCAAGACAACCCCAAAAAATGGCAACACTAAACCCTCACCCTTAAACCCTAAGAATGCTCACCAAAACAATGAACCCCGGCAGCACGAACAACAACAACCAGTCGCGCACATGGTTTCAATCCAGGGAGGGCATCTCCAAAGTTTCGGGACTGACGGGTTAGGGGTTTAGGGTCTGCAGGGTTTGGGGCTAGTGCCTCCAGGGCCTCCAGGGTTAAACAGGGTTGGGCAGGGTTCAGGGAGAAGTCTAGAGGCTTTGGATGCTCTGCGGGTTAAGTTTTCGGGCTCGCCGGTGTAGAGAAGGCTTTGATTCGGCGGCTAAAGCCCTCGGGACCAGTTACCCAGCCTCAGCACAGGGGGTGGAGGCCTGGGTTTAAGGCTTAGGGTTTAAGATTGGGCCTAGGGTCTCTGGACCTCCAGGTCGAACATCTGGGGAGCTTAGTGTTTTTGGCTTTGGGGGGGGGGGGGGGGGGGGTTTTCAGGTTTCAGGGCTTTAAGGACATCTGCGGGCTTGAGCTTCAGGGTTTGGGCTCTTAGGAAGCCCAGCTCTTTCGGCCTCTCGGCGCTCAAGACAAGGCATTAACGTCGCTGCTTCAGCTCACGGTTTCGGAGCTTCAGAGCCACAACCCGATAAACCCCCCAAACCCACAAACCCGAAACCCCACCATACACCCGTAAACCAGAGATCTGGAATTCCAAGGAAGCCTTCGGGCGAGGTGGCACACGGCGCATGCCGCAAGCACCGCTTCGTGCTCGCTGAGGTCGACGTTTCTCATAAACTGGGATCTCCAGTATCCAAGGATCCAAAAAGGGCTCCCTTTTCAGGTTTGTATTGTATATTTACAAGTTGTAGGACTCCCAAAACAGGGAAACAAGAAGTATAAGGACTCCCCCCCCCCCCCACACAAGGAAAAAGGGGTCACTGGGAGATCTAGGGTCAAGAACTATTTGGGATTGAGGGACTTGGACGTTCCAGCCAGTCGAGAAACACCATACTGCCTATGTACACGCATGCCCGGGCACCATCTCGGCACGATGGAATCCGTACCTCCGGCCGGGAGAAATCCACGCACTGCACCCAGCCACTCAAGCGTGAGCCCTCAACAGCTTGACTGAAACTAAGCCGTTTTATTTGGACCATAAACCAAGCACCAGAACCTACAAGCCTTAAGCCTAAACCCTAAACCCGAATGTTACACCTTATCACCCAAACTGTAAGCCCCTTAACCCTGATCCCTGAATCCCAACACGTACGCCCTGAACACAAGGGTTTTAGGGCGAGCGTTCTGTGGGTTTAGAGGTGGAGGAGATCTGTGGGTTTAGAGGTGGAGGAGATCAGGCTTTCAGTGGCTGTTGGGGGGCATCCTCTCTAAAAAGGGTGGGACTTTAAGAACCACCCCCCTCATAGGGGCCCAAAACAACTCAACCCCAAGTCTGCCCTAAACCATAAAGACTTAAGTTCAACCACCAATGCGTCCTAAACCTAAAGCCTTAAACACAAAATCCCAAGCACCCCCTACACCCCACACCCTAAATTCCTAAACCCTGAAATCCCTGCCCCAGGGCCAAAGAAGGTAAGGGACCATGTAACTTCCCTCGCCCTAAACCCTAAACCCTCAACCCTCAACCCTAAACCCTATACCCTCTAAACTCAACCCCCAGACCCTCAACCCGGTGGCTCGGCACCTACGCCCCTTGCGCCCAGGAGAGGCGCCAGCTTCGCGAGGGCCTCGCAGCCTGAAGCTGGTGCTCTTTGAAGGGGTTCTTTAGGGTTTAGGGTGTTTAGGGTGTTTAGGGTGTTTAGGGTGTTTAGGGTTTAGGGTTTAGGGTTTAGGGTTTCGGGTTTAGGGTGCCAAATTTAGCCCGCGAAAGGCCTGAAGAGAAGCCCCGAGCCCTTCCAGCTTTCAGGGCTTAGGACTGTACAGGGGTTTGTCTTGTTCATGGCGGACTCTGTCACATCCCTCAGACCCTCAACACTCTGTGTGATACCCCCAGACCCTTAAGACCTTACGCTCTTTCCTAAACCCCAAATTCTGAAACCCTTAATCCCTAAACCCTGTAGACCCCACCCTTGAAACCCTAAGCCCTAACTTCGTAAACCCCAAAGCCATCCCAAGCACAGCCCCCCTCTCCAGACACCAAACCCGGCCCTGTGAAAAAACCTGGTAGACATTGCATACTCAACCAGTAATATCACCCTAAACCCTAAACCCTAAACCGGTTCAAAGAGAGCACTTGGCACCAACCAGTAAAGATCGAGCTACGAGGCCTCACAACGTGATCCCGGGCCCCGGGCATCGGCAGGTGCCGCGCGGACAGCCTCTGGTTTAGGGTTTAGCGTTGACTAGGGTTTAGGGTTTAGGGTCTAGGGTCTAGTGTTTAGGGTTTAGGGTCTAGGGTTTAGGGTTATAGTGTAGCCGATCTTGTTAGCCCCACTTGCAAGTGACGCCCCTATCAGGCTTGCTTCTCTTTGCCCAAAACTTCAAGCCCAAACGCTGCAGCTCGAACCCAAGCTGCCAAAACCTTGAACCCTCCGAACTCTAAGCGCTGCGATGCTACAACTCGCAACCCCCACCCTAAACCCACAACAGGTATGCATGATATAAACAACAGACAGCCCTTTGCCCTCCTACGGTCATCTCTCATCCTGGCTAGAGTAGAATGGTACAACTCTTCTGCAAAAGCTACCAGCTCCAAACAGAACCCTCCCTCGTTCAAGCCCCCTAAACCCCACAAGTCCCAGCCTTGGGCTCGCGGAAGATTAGCCGCACAGTCGCGCGCTCTCGGGCCTCACCCTGCTGCCTTGGAGTTTTATGGAGAGGGGCTTAAGGGTTTAGAACCTTAGGATTTAGGATTTAGGGTGTCGGTAGCGGGGCTTCAGGGGTTTTAAGATGTTTTTAAGGGATCTGAAGGATTCGGTGTCATGGTGGTGGGGGGGGGGGGGAGGCTAGGAGTTCAGAGACCTGGACAAAGCGAAATGGTCAGCTCTCTAAGTTGGGCCTTTGGTGTTGGAAACCCTCATACGAGGGCCATGGGTCGAACAAACTAATGCCCTGAATGCTGAACCCCCCCCCCGCCAGGAAAGCACAGCATCTGCACAAACCCAAGTTCACCAACCCCCCCCCCCCCCCCCCCCCCCCGTCGCGGACAGGCGGACAGGCCACTCTTTGACGACCAGCCGAGTGGAGTCAATGCCATGCTTGGCCGCAGCCTGCAAAGCAAAACCCTGAACCCCCCAACCCTGAACCCTACCAAGCCCTCTAAGCCCTGTAAGATGATCAAGCCCCATCTGACTCTCTGACAGCTAAGCTCCCCCTCTTCGGCTTATAAGTCGAAATGGCTCGAAAACGGTGCAGCGCACCAAAAAGACCAAAAACAGAAGTGAGGCCACATCTCCACCCATCTCCTCTGTGGGAAACGCTGAAATGCCCGTCCGAAAAAAAAACAGGGCCATGAAATGCTCAGAACCCAAGCGCGAACTGTTTGAGGGCGACAGTTTTGGTTCCAGACAACAGGCACGCAACGAGGCAAAATGAAGTCAGCTCCCAAGATATCCTCAGGTCAGCGTGAGTACCTGCCGACGGAAGCCGTCCGTTTAACTGGGCCTCAAAGGGAGGCGGGTCAGGAGGGCGGATTGGCGTAAGAGACATTGTGTGGACTGAGCCATTCCACTCTTCTCAGAGCTTCCCCCCAGCATCCTCTCCAGAGATCAAGAGTGCATCGCACCCGAGCGATGAAACGTAGAGGCCTGTTGCCTATGTCCAGCCAGAAAAGGCAGCACATCTCCTTTGACTTTCTCGGTGGGCATCCACGCAGGGTGAAAGCCCGTTCACTCCCTCACGCCCCTCATGCTAAGGCATTTCCACTTGGCTAAATCCCGTACAAGCCTGATTACAAACGAGCCTCTTGGAGCTTGCGGATGCGCACGCTCCGTGCCACCTGCATATGGCGACTGTTTGAGGGTTTGGGGTTTGGGGGCTTTGAGGTTTTTTGGGTGGGGTTTGGGGTTTGTGGCCTTTCGGAGGGTTTGTGGGCTCTAGGATAGTGGTTCAGGGTGTTTGCGGCAGGTTTGGGGTGTTCGGCGTAGGATTTGGAGGTTTGGGGGCGTGGTGCAGTAGTCAGAGCTTTAGGCTTTACCTAAACCCTATAAACCCTACAAACCCTACAAACCCTTACAAACCCTTACAAACCCTTACAAAACCTTACAAACCCTACAAACCCTACAAACCCCAAAAGCCCAAATCACCCTTACAAAACCTACAAACCCCAAAACCCTATGCTCCGGCCTCACCACCCCTCGGCGCGGGGAGCGACACTTCGAGCGCCACGCTGAAGGCGTCGAGGAGGGCCTCTGAGAGAGGCTTTCATGAAGCCATTAAGGTTCAAGGTCCAGGGTTCAGGGTTTAGGGTTCAAGGTACTTAGGGTTCAGGATTCAGTTCACTAAGACACGGTCCCGTTGGAGTACGCACCCTGAGATGCCATACTTCGACAGGGACCCCAAAAGGAAGTTGCCCTTGTAATTCTTCCAAGCCTTCCCCCCGCCCCCCTTTGGGGGGGGGGGGGGGGGAGGGGGGGGCACAACTTTCGTGAAGATGCTTGGCAGCGCAGCTCTCTCAAAAAGGAGTGTAGACTGCGACACAGCTGAGAAGAAGTTGTACCTAGAAGTTGTCTTATTAAATTATGCTAGTACATTTTTGTACAACCAGTTTTCACATTATTGTACTAGTATGGCCTGAACGTGTGCAAGGCATTCCGCCGTGCCCTGGCCATTTTTTCTGGCCAAATACAGGCGCCCACATCATCAGAAAGATCTGCCGAAAAAAAACACCCTTCAATCTTACATGTTCACTCGGTATACCCCCCTTCGCACAAACATGTTAGATGAACGCTGTCCAAGCCTCCATCGCTCACAGCACATGACGCGGGTCACGCACACGTTTGGGATACCGTAACCGTATTAGGCCATAAAGAGGAAACCGACTTTAGTGGGAACCTAACATATGGGATTTCTTAAGCCTGTGAGCACTGAGCACCCCGGCAGTAGCCGTCTCGAGCGCCTCGGCTGCCGCCGCGGCGTCGGCAAAGTCCGCCTCGCCAGCGGCTCCGGTTTTTGGGGCGCCGGGGTTCGGCTGTGGAGGTTTACCAAGACCGAAGCTTTTGTTCGTGCATTTTCTGACTTTCAGATTAGGTGCACACGAACTAACTGAGAAGTACCATTGCGGGTCTTGTAGGCGCATGGATCTAGGATTTTTGTGTGGATTTTGAGCGCAGGGCTTCGACCTTTTACTGGCTTTAGGTCGTGAGGACTGGAACTCTAAACCTCGCGGAGCAACGAATTCCAAACCTCGCCCAGAGTTTTGGGAAGTGGGCGAGAGATCTGTCTGGATGGGGGTTTTGGGGCTTAGGTCTGGGCACAGTTCTGGGTTCGGACTCGGAGAGTTAATAAAAAGCTTTTGCAGCCTCGGGTTGAATTCGAGATGAGGGTTTGAGGCTTGCCACCTGTAATCCCCCCAAACCCTGACCCCCCCCGCACCAGGGCCTCGCCAAAACGCAGGCCTGCCGCCAAGTGGGTTTCCTGGCAGGTTTTGGGTTTAGGGTTTAGGGTTTAGGGTTTAGGGTTTAGGGCTTAGGGCTTAGGGCTTAGGATTTAGGGTTTAGGGTTTTAGGGTCGTGGGTTTAGGGTTTTTAAGCCTCAGGGCTTGGGCAGGGAGGTTTCGTGGGGGGGCGAAGCCCTGCAAAGCCCCATGGGCCCCTTGAGTTGCTGAATTTCTCTCTATGCCACTATGCCACTGAAGACTAAAGGGGAAAACCCCCCCTTACAACGGACTTTGCGGCTGTTTTTAGGGGGCCATTCTGGGACAAGACTTCGTGTATAACCCAAAGCCGAAACACGCTTAAACATGCCTAAACACGCCTCAACACCCCTAAGCACCCCTAAACACTCCGAAACACCCCTAAACACCCCCAAACCCCCCCAAACACCTCTAAACACCCTAAGAACACGCCCCTAAACAGCCCTAAACAGCCCTCTGATCCTGCAAGCCCTCAATCCGAGGCCAAGGGCGCCAGAGTCTGAAGGTCCAGCTGCACACCGCGGCGGGAAGCGGCCTCTTCGAGGCCTTGGCTTCACAGTTCGGGCAGGCTTCTGTAAGGTCTTTAGGGTTTAGGGTTTGGGGGTTTAGGGTTTAAGGTTCAGGATTGGTATCGGGGGCTTAGGGCGTAGGTTTCAGACGGTTGTTGAGGTGGCTTGGGGCGCTGTGGTCAGCAAAGACAAGCGAGTAATGCTCAATATCACAACCATCATCACAAGAACAGCCATGGCTGTAATAATTTGAAGTGCCAAAGCAGTAGCAAACAAGAACACGAACAAGAGCCCATCCTCCGATGAAGCCTGAAGCCGAGGGTCCCAAAATCCCTAAGCCCCCAAAACATATCAACCTCCCCCCCTCCTGGAACCCTAAACTCCCCTCATCCCCAAACACCCTAGAACCCCCCCCCCCCCCCAAACCCCCCCGAAACCCCCAAATCCCGGAGCCCCCCAACCCCTAAACCGCCGAAGCCCCGAACCCCTGAAGCCGAAACCGTAAAACTCCTGAACCCCTAAACCCCTGACCTGAACCCTCAAACCCCAAAACGGCCCTAAACCCCTGAACCCCTAAACCGCAACTCCCTAAACCATATCGAAGCCCTAAAGCCCCCGAAAACGGGCCTACTAAGGGGTCTCCAAAAAATCACATATACCATTGGGGTGTTTGGGTGCCCCCTATAAAAAAAGGGGATGCCCTAAACCCCAAACCCAAAACCCCAAACCCTAAACCCCAAACCCAAAACCCCAAACCCTAAACCCCAAACCCTAAACCCTAAACCCAAACCCCCAACCCTAAACCCTAAACCCCCGAAAAGAATGCCTTCCAAGCGGCGGCTCCGCAGCTCCTGCTCCCAGGCGAAGAGCTCCTCGCTCTCGTCGTCGGAGCTGGCATCCGACGTGCCTGGGCTTCTAGGAGGGCTCTAGGGCGCATAGGGTTTAGGGTTTGGGGTTTGATGGGTTTGGGGTTTGATGGGTTTGGGGTTTGATGGGTTTGATGGGTTTGATGGGTTTGATGGGTTTGATGGGTTTGATGGGTTTGATGGGTTTGATGGGTTTGATGGGTTTGATGGGTTTGATGGGTTTGGGGTTTGGGGTTTGGGGTTTTTTAGGGTGATTTGGGAGGTTTGGGGTGTTGGGGGTTGTAGGGGTTTAGGGTTCAGGGAAGTTGGGGCTTTTGGGTTCTGAGGTTTTCGCTAGGATTTTACGCCGATCAACCTCTTCAAAACAACAAACAAACGATCCCGACTTCGAACAGCCCCCCGTATGCAGATGGAGGGCGCCGCCGGGCCTCAGCCAGCTCCTGAGTGGGTTGAGGGTTGGAGGGCTACAGGGTTCTGGGCTTAGGGCTCAAGGTGTCATTTCCCCGGTACCCCAAAAACCCTCAACCCTCCACCCTTTGCAAAAGCCTGGATCCCCAAGATTTGTAATGAGGGCTCTCAAGACTCAAACAGCCATATTTGATGTTGCTCAAGGCTTCATGTTTCAAACTTAAACCTCTATCTGGGTAAGGCTCACTAAGCCCGCCCCAGGCCCTCAACCCCAAGGGCTTGTCCCACCTGTCACCCCTCTCTCCCAAAGAAAGAAAGATCCACAAACCCCAGCCCTAGGCCCTAAAGAGTTTAGGCGCGGGGCTTAAGGCTTAAGGGGACTCACTCGAACCCCAGGCGTTTCTCTTCGCTCGCCCGGGCCGCCGCCCGCAGCACCGCGAGCTGCTGGTCTCGAAGGCGCTCCGCCAAGTCGGATGGCGGGCCCTCCTTTGGGGCTTCGGGGCTTCAGGGTCTTGGGGTTGCGAGGGGTTTAGGGTTTCAGAATCTCGGGTGCAGGTTCAGGGCTCTGGGCCTTTATGTTCTGGGGCTTACGGGTTTAAGAACGAAGGTTTCGGAATGGAACCGTGGGGCATGCGACTGTCTAGACTCGGATGCGAAGACCAGCGACCGGTGACTCCAGCGCTCCTCGGCTGCGTAAGGCCTTCTCCTCGCCTCCTCACCCTCAACCCGTCAAGCCTGTTGAACCAACCAGCCCGTGAAGCCTTCAAGTCTCAGCTCAAAAAGCCCTAAGCTGTTGTTTTAAACCGATAACCCGAGACATAAGGGCTGCTTCTTTCAAGAGGGGATCGACGCTCCTGATATCCTTTACTCCCAAAAGCACGCAAGCCTAAACCCTAAAGCCTGAGCCCTGAACCCTGGAGCGTAAGCCCTCAACCCTAAACCCTGAAACCCTGAAACCCTGAAACCCTGAAACCCTGATGAACCCCGAACCCTAAAACCCTAAAAATCCCCGAAGCCGCAACGACTCTTAACCACCCAGCTTGTGGCGGAGGAACCCAAAAGCCCTTCGGTCACTTGTTGGGTTTCAGAGTTTCAGGGTTTCAGGATTTCAGGGTTTGAGGGTTTGAGGGTGTGAGGGTTTCAGGGCCTTATGTCTAGCAACCTGGGCTGTGAGGGCTTTTGGTCCGGACGCCTCCGCCGGGCCCTGCATCCAGCTCGTTCGCCAAGTGGACCGCCGACCTGCCCGAGCCCGGCTCTAGGCGTGAGGCTTGATTTGGGGATTTCCTAAAATAGGGGTAACTCTTTGATACCCCAAACAGAATGGAATCCCTTTAAAGCCCCGATTTTTTGGAAACCCCCGTTGGGGGCGTAGTTTAGTTTTTAGGATTCAGGGGCCCTAGCTTGGGCTTGAGAGCTTAAACCCGAAACCCTAAGCTCGTTGCTGGGCTTGGATTGTCGAGAAGACCGGTATTTGGGGAGTTCAGGACTATCAATGACAAAACCCCTTAAACCCTCAACCCTTTAAGGGCTTAGGGTTTAGGATTTAGGTTTTAGGGTTTAGGGTTTAGGATTTAGGGTTTAGGGTTTAGGATTAAAGGTGTGGCGTTTCGGATCGCTTCTCCGGAGAGGCAGCAATGGGCACCGGACCTGGCCACCTAAACGAAGCCAAAGCCCAAAAGTCAGCGGCTTAGGGCTTCTAGGCCAAGCCAGGAGGAACAAAACACCTTTGAAAGCACAACAAAACCTGCAATACCAAAAAAACCCTGATAAAAAAACAAGTTCGGCTGCAAAGTCCTAGTTTTCAGCCTCAGGGCACCCAACCGCACGTCCTCCCCACGCGCAGCCTGCCGCAGGCGAGGCCGATGGCCGCTGGGACCTGCACAAGGGCTGCGCAGGCTCTTCGGGCTTTTCCTGCAACTTTGGATGAAGACCCAATTTTTCGTGTATATTGTACGATAACTAATACAATGGCTCAAAGGCTTAGAGGCTTAGGGATTCGGGTTTAGGGTGTCGGGCTTCAAGGCTTTGCTGGGTTCCCCCAGCGCCCCAGAAGTCAGCGAACCTCTTCCGTTTGGGGGTCGATGTCTGCAAAGAAGCACAACCCTTGAAAGACCCTAGTCCATCCTTTGTTGCTAGGGACGCGATGTGTTGCCCCAGAGTTGCTGAGCAAGGTCTCACGTTTAGAGTAGCTAGTCGCCTTCACCCGCAGCCCTCAACCTGAAACCCTAAACCAGCACCTAACTCCTAAACAAGATTACTTGGCCCTCAGTCGCCTTACAACACTTCAGAGGTACTGGACAGTTGCCCCCAATTACTGCCAAGGAGATTTTCAGAACCTCAAGAGCCTATGCCCCAAGTGTTAAGAATTTCTCCAAACCCATGAATCCAAACAAACCCGCAACCCTGAAACCTCAAACCCTGAAACCTCAACCCAAACGCCCGGATCTTGTCAGCAACCCTGGAAAAGAAGTATATACCTTGTCAGAACGTAATAGAAACCCAGAAGCGGAAACAAGTATCGAGAAGAAGCGCCCTACTTAAAGCCCTCGTAACTGAAGCAGCCCTTCAGTCAAACCCTCCAAACCAACCTAAGCCCGGAATGCTTCCTAAACCTCAAACCTTAAACCCTAACCTCGAAATTCTAAACCCCCAAGCCCTCAGCCCTAGGCCGCAACCCTCAACACAACCCCCCCTAACCCCTGACCTCCCGCACCTTTAAAACCTAAACTCCAAACCCTTAAACCCTGAACCCCCAAACCCTGAACTCTAAACCCCTCCACAAGCCCTAGCCCCTATTCCGTAATTCTCCAAACGCCGGCACCGGGTCGAAGGGCCTCAATTCCGCCTGCAATGCCGACAGCTCTTCTCGCTGTGCCTTCTTGCGGCTGCGGTTCAGGGCTTCACGGTTCCAGGGTTCAGGGTTCAGGGTTTAGTGAGTTTGGAGTTACGGAAGTTTGGAATTGAAGGGTCTTCACGAAATTAGACTTGAGTTTAGGGCGTTGGGAGTTTATGGGCTTCAGGGCTCAAGGGCATCGAAGCCTTTTAAGGGCCTTGGGGGGTGTGAGGGAAGGGCTGAGAGCGCAAGGGGTTCAGAGGTCTGGGTTTCAGGGCCTTCGGGTGTGATTTGGTTCTTCTCTGACCTCCAAAGCCACGGATCCCTGCAACCGATGCGATGCTGAAGATGTGTGCATCGGGCGTTCTGGCTCGCAGCCGGGCCATTGTCAACATGGACTCAAAGGGGGTTGCGACTGTTGCCGACTACTGTGGCCATCGGGCGCACAATGTCTTCGGTGTCAGCATCCCAGAGGAAGGCTGCACAAGCACAATCCCATGGCCAAGATAGAAATCACAGGCGCGGCCTTCGCCGTACTGTTGCGAAGATGTTGCTTTGGGTCCACAACTTGCTGTCTGAACGCGTCCAATCACGACAAGAGATTCGGATTTGGGTCCAGAGCCCAATCTTAAACCCAAACTGTTCTCAGAAGCTGGTTCGCAAGCCGAAACGATTGTGAGGAGAGCATGCTGCCGCGGTTGCACACGCGAAACATGTTGGAGTATGAGACTATTTCGGGCGTCTACGTCGTGAAGGGTTTGGGGCTCTCGGCCTTGGACTTCCGGGTCTAGGGCTTGTAGGCTTGAATTAGAACTTTCGCCTAAACCCTAAACCCTAAACCCTAAACGCCAAACATGAGCCATGCACATCTCTTTGCCAGCCTTGCCTTGACCTCCGCGGAGAGCGCCTGGCCAGCTGGCCGGCGGCTTGGGGTCTAGGGTCCTAAACAGTACACCTTGAAACACATCAAGCCCAAAACCCGAAACCCTAAATCCCTAAACCCGAAACTCTACGTCCCTAAATCCCTGACTCCCCTAAATCCCCAAACCCCGAATCCCATGCTCCAGGGAGGGGGCCTCCTGCTCCGCCTCGGCGCGGCTGCGCAGCGCGCCGGCGGCCTCCACTTCGGCCCGGAGCTCCTGCTTGTGAATTGTTTTTTATAGGGGTTTAGGGTTTAGGGTTTAGGGTTTAGGGTTTAGGGTTTAGGGTTTAGGGTTTAGGGTCTAGGGTCTAGGGTCTAGGGTTTAGGGTTCACAACCCCCCCCCCGTCGGTTCCCTGGTTCCCTGGTAGGGGATGGTAGGGAATGAGGACCCTATATGTACCCTTTAAAGGGTTTTTAGGGCCCTGGTTCCCTGGTCCCTAGTAGGGGATGAGAGAATAAGGGCCCATGTGTACCCTTTCAACCCGAAACCTTAAAAACCTTGACAGACCGAAACCTTAAAAACCTTGAGCCCTGGAAAGCCTAACCCCTAAAGCTGAAGAGCATTAAGAGGCCTTGCAGGCCCGAAGACCCTGAACCAAAAAAACAAACACGCTAGAAAACCCTAAATCCATAAAGGCCCCCGAATACCCTAAGCAGTCTGGGTTCTCCTTCTGCAGCTCTCGGCTGCGTGTCGCCTTCGGACGGTGTGTAAACAATGTAAATGCATGTAACCATGATACATAATTACACATAGTTTGCAGAATCACTAGCAGAATTCTGAAAGCGCTTACAGACATATCCGGCAAAGCGGACTCGTGCCAATTTGGCAATTGAAGTCTGAACGCCAACATGCATCACGTGAAAAATGTTGTCTCTTAGATAAAATCATACTAACTAACAGTCTGTTCACCATCTATGAGATGTCTTAGATCCCTACTAGTACCACATTAACATCCCCCAACTACTCGAAGAATGAGCGCTTCAGGACTATCCTCTGTGTCTTGGAGGGGGCCGGTGGGCGGGCAGCTGCCTAGGCTTCGGCACGAGTTGCGCGAGGCTTGGACGCGTAACTTGTGCGACGCCTATATTGTTCCTTGCCTCCAGCAGGAGGCGCTTGTTAGGGGGATGTTTGTGATGCTGTCAAGCACAAGCACCCTCCCTCGCAGCAGGGGAGGCAGCGCTTGCTGGGGCGTACGTTTCTTATGATCATGCGACGAGTCTGCAACTTGTCCTTCTGGCTGTAGGGAAGTGGGGAACATCTCTGGTGGCAGTGCGCCTGAGGTGGGCCGCCCTCCGGGACTACTGCAGTCCACTTGTGCTCAGGCTTCTTTCGCATGGTTGGCCGACAAGGCGAGCATCATGAGCATCAGTTGGCCCTTGCTGGGCGCGAGAACCCGACAAGGCCCGAACCCTCAACCCCAAACCCTAAATGCAGGTCTCTCTGAGGTTTCTGGAGAGGGCGTTGTCCTACAGCTAAGGATATGCTCCTACTCGCGGTGCGTCGCCCTGTTGGAGTGCGGGCTTAGAGGCTACGGTTTCATCATCAATTTCGAAAGAGCCATGGGAATCTTCTGCTCAGCTTCTTCGATACGACGTTGAGTAGAAGGTTTCCTGTATATGAAAACACTAGAAGTGTCCCTTTTTACCTCTATGAACACACTGACAAATTGTGTTCAAAGGAGTATGCGCAAACCTTTCGTTAATGAGGTCTTGGTGGAAGACGAATTTTCGCTAATATCCGAGAAAGGCACAATTTGACTAGAAAAGCACAACGGCTGATGTTTTTGAGTTGGCGATTTTGTATCTTAGGAACTGATGTAGAGGTTGGTCCATCGCGGGGGCGGAGTGGAGAAAATACAAACATATGTATGTATGCATATATATATATACACACGTAGCAAGATTTCCATCTACATTTATATTTTTCCTTTTTACAGGGGCGGTGAGATCTACATCTCAGGCCCTTATTGCACCCGACATATCCTCAAGGGCCTAGCGGCTGAATGGCGTGTCGGGGGGCTGAGAGGCTGCACTGTACATCCTTGCAGAACCTCTGCGCAGGTCTTGGGTCCCTGTTAACAATACGACGCGATCCCTCATTCTTTGAGAAAAGCCCTGAAGCAGCTGAAGCATACACTACCCCTAAATTCTCGCTCAACCCCTCCCGCACCTCCTCTCCCGCCGCGCGACGAATGCGGAGGCGTTCCTGACCGAAGACTTGAGGCTTTCTGAGGGCGTCTCATTATTCACATAACTTAGAGCTTCAGGGTTTTCGGCGCTTGGCAGCCTTGAGGGTTTGGTTCCTATCTTTGGAGGTGGTAATGGGTAGCACGCTCATAGATGACTACACCTGGGTCGCCTTTCAGGAAGGAAAATGGGCAGCTCCCAAGGGCCCCCAAGAACGGACCATGCCTGCGTGGGTTGGATTCCGAGCCAACGTGAGCAACGCCCTCCCAACAGCTGTCAAACGCGCAAACCCAAATCATCTCAAACCTTAAAGCCTCAAACTCAGAATGGAAAACCCTGAATTCCCCATGTCACACTGCCCAAAAGCCCACAACCCCGAAAGAAAGCGGACCTCAGCCGCGAACTGACCTGCTGGCATCGGGCTTTTCGGGACGGTCTCTTCGGACGATCTTTCGGGCGCTCGGACTGCCCCAAGCCCTCAACAGCGGCTCATGAAAAAACCCAAGGGCTTAGGGTTTATGGTCTAGGGTTTACGGCTTACCCTGGGTTTAGGCCTTAGGGCCGCTAGGGTCCCTGAACCCCTCGGCAAGACAAAGGCGCAGAAGGGAGGCAGATGCCATCCAAGCTAGCAACCCCCTGCAAAACCCAGGCCATCAGCGGTTAGGGTGTAGGGTTTGAGTACCCTAAATCCTAAACCGGTTTAGGGCTAGAGCTCCCAGGTTCAGAGTTCCGACCTTGGCTCCCAGGGAGTTGTGTGCAAATGGCGGAGCGGGGGGGGGGGGGATCCAAAGGGGTTTTTAATTGTTGGAGCTTAGTGTGTCGGATCTTAAGGGTATAGAGTTCAGGCTGAGGGGTTGAAGGAGGTAACCATCCCGAAGGGTTCAGGTCTGAAGGATGCCTCTGGCCTAGAGCCTTTTTTAGGAAAAAAAGCCAAAAACCCTACTCTCTGAACCTCAACCACTTGAGCCCTAAATCCTGTAAGCCCTTCAAACGCACTAAAGGACGCCCACCCTGAAGACTGGCCTGCCCGCAGCGCGGAGTCCTCTTCGAGGGTTTAGGATTTCAGGTTCTGAGCCAGCAGGGAGCATGAAAAAACCATCCCAGGTTGTTGCCTGATCTTCTCAAGTTTCGGGAGGAGCGGCCAATGGTGGGCCGAACCCCTGAGGTTTGAGGATGTCGTTTTGATAGGGTTTAGGGCTTCGGCCGTCGCACTCCACAGGCCCCCGGACCTTGAGCAAAGGTTTTAAGCCTGAACCCCCTCAGGCGCCCACCGTCCCCAGCTTGAACCCCACACCCTGCAACCTGAAACCCTCCAAACACTAACCTTACATCCGGCGGAAAAGGCCCTTCGAATCTTAAAGCGTTCGCAAGCCCTTAATCCTGAGACCCGATCGAACCCTCGGCACCCACATGCTTCAAACCCCACACCCCAACTAAAAACCTAAACCCGAACCCCTAAACCCTAAACCGTGAACCCCCAAACCCCTAAACCCTGAACCCCTGACAACCCCTAAACCCTAAACCCTGAACACCGAACCCCTCTAAACCCCATACCCCCCTAAACCCTGAACCCTAAAAACCCCAAATCGACGGGCCACCTTGGCATCTTGCGCAGAGGCGGCCAAGGCTTGGGCTGTGGCCGCCTCGATCGGTTGCGACGGGTTTTGGGGGTCAGGGCTTTAGGGGCTTTTGGAGATGTAGGGGTTTCAGGGCTTAGGGCGTAGGGCTTAGGGTTTTTTTTTAGGGCTGCCATGCGCTTCTAACATGCGTGCTGAACATGGGGAAAATACTCGGTGTGCGAGGGAAAATACTCGGTGCCCGCGTTGGCGTTGGCGCAGTGCGTAAGAGGTCGCCAAACTGGGGATCTTTGGAAATTAAATGTTTGAGACCCAGAAAGTCCCTTCGGGCTTCTGGGTCTTGGGCGGAGTAGTGTGTGTTGTAGTTACAGCTTCTTGGGAAACTAGTTCGAACCAGTATCTACAGGGTTGGGTTGAAGGATTGTAAGGTTCAAGTTCGGGTTGAGGATTAGGCGGTTCGTTCCCCTGTACAGCACTCGCTATCACCGTGTATCTACCCTCCATACAGTAATCTCGTCTACAGACTCTTACAACAAGGTTTACTATGTCGGGCGCTTGGGTTTTGGGGCGTCAAATTAGGAATTTACCCCTCGCAAGACTGACCTTCGCCCGCCTCGGCAGCCCCTTTCGTAAAAACGGACATCGCCAACCCGGGCGTGTTCTAGGCATCCTTGCTGCGTAGGCCCACGCAACCACAATTGCCAATATTGGCTCTACCGGAGCAGCTGTATTGAATATTTATGCTGCAAGAGCATCGACTTTAGCGACCTGTTTCAACCAGCAAGGCCACCAGGAGGCCTGTGCAAGACGTTTGGGTTTACCGTGGGGTGTTTCCTGGGTTGATATTATTAAAATTCAATCCAAACTGCTGTACGAAGCAAGTCAGAGCCTCAAAACCCCTGAGAGTTGTAAGTGAGCGGTAGGTCAGAAGTTCCGCTTGGCCCACATCAAACACTGGACCACGAAACCCCAAAACTTCAATCACCAAAACATCCACCCAGAACCCCTAAATCCTAAGCCCATCAACCATAAACCCCTTGCAGGCCTGCATCTGGCGCAGCGCTGTCTCCAGCCTCTTGAGCTCGGCACCGGCGCTCCACCGCCTTGCCAGAGAAGCCGGCCGGCTTCATTTTCGGGGGAGTCTCAAGCTTGATCCGATTTAAGGGGGTTTAAGGGTCAAACCACGGGGGCCTCGTGTTTATAGGGCCGTCCGAGCTGCTCGTGCACTGACAGCTGACACCCGATACCACCAAGCACGACCAGCCACTACGGCTAATACCCTTTAGTTTCAGGGAGAATCAGCAGAGTACTGAAGTCACGCGGTCAAGTTGTGGGGGCAGCCCTACAGCTCGTAAACCCCAAACCCCCCAAACCGATTGAGTGAGCCCTAGAGATGGACAAAGAAGACCCCAAAAGCCCTAAAGCCCGTAAGCATTCTAAAGCCTAAACCCAACAAACCCCTAAGGCCTAAAACCTAAAGCCCCAAAACCTCCTCTTAAATCGCTAAGCCCCTCACACGCAACCCCTAAACCCCTAGAACCTAAACCCTAAACCCTAAACTCTAAGTCCCTAGAGCCTTAAACCAAACCGGATCCCGCGGGCCAGCACCGCGCCTACGCCGCGCAAGCTCCTCGGACCGCGCGCGAGGCGCCTGCTCCGAGGATTTAGGGTTTAGGGTGTAGGGTGTAGGGTTTAGGGTTTAGGGTTTAGGCTTTAGGCTTTCGGGTTTAGGGTTTAGGGTTTAGGGTTTAGGCTTCAGGGCTCAGGGTTCCCCAGAGCCCTATAAACCCTAAACCCCGAGAAGCTACAGGTTCTGGGTTCAGTGTCTTCAGGTTTAGGGGTTTTGATACAGCTGGCTGCCCATCACTGCATATCACGAGCAAGTTCGAGTCACCTTGATGTCGTGTCCCTAAACCCTAAACCCTAAACCCTAAACCCTAAACCCTAAACCCTAAACCCTAAACCCTAAACCCTAAACCCTAAACCCAAATTAAGTAGAGCTGAGGCGGCTCAAGTCCATGGTCTGGCCACCCGGTGAGTCCTGGTCAAGCTTCTCCAGATGGTCTAAACCTTTAAACCCTTAAGCCCTTAAGCCCTTAAACCCTAAACCCTAAACCCACTCCGGGAAGAAATCGAGGGTATGTAGTCGGTGGGGAAGGGTGAAGTCAACTGTCATGTGCATCCATGACCTGAATTCCCTCCAGCTTTATGGTTAGGATCCGGCAGGCCAACAAGTCTAGCGAGCCAGCAGGGTCGCACCTTTAAACCGCTAAACCCCTAAACCCTTGAACCCCAAAAGCCCTCAACTTCTAACCCTTGGACTCCTAAACCCCTAAATCCTGAACCCCCTGAACCCCAGCCCTAAAACCCTGAACCCCAAACCCTACAATACAACCCCAAACCCGTAGTCCCCCAAAGTCCCCTGACTCTAACCCGCACCTTTAAACCCTAAACCCTAAAGGCCCCAGGCAGCCAAAGCCCAACAGCGGGCTATGCCTCTTCGCTTGCCAGGGCTTGGGGCCTGCAGTTCCGAAAGCTTAGGGTTTGGGTTTAGGGACTAGGGTTTTGGGGCTTAGGGCTTGGGGATTATCTTGGATGTCAGAACAGCGGCCTTTGTCTTTGGGAGCTTTGTTTCTTTAGGGTTTAGGGTCTAGCGTTTCGGGTTTTAGGGCTTAGGGTTTAGGGTGTTTGTAACTTTGAAAGGCTTTGGGGTTCAACGGTTACAAGGCTCCATGGCACCCTCGGCCTTCGTCCTTATGATGAGGGGCCTGTGGGCTCGACGTGCCTCATCCCCAAATTACGAAGGCCCGAAGACCAGACTTCCCCTAGGATGTTGTGTCTAGGATCTCAGAAAGAAGGGGGCCTCGGAAGTCCAAGCAATACTTGGCCGTTATCTATGACGGGCAGGGCTAACTAGCACAAGCACTGACTCAGCTCAAGCATACTGCGGATGTTGCAAGCTAGCTGAAGATGCAGCTGAGTCCAGCGGCAAGGGATGCACTCTGCCAGCATACCCGCCGCAAAAAAAACATTGAAGAAGAGTCGCGCAAAACACAAGTGAAAAACCTTGCCTTAGGCAAGACCACGCCGCGAACATTAAACACAGGAAAATGTAGGCCGTAGTCAGCTCCTCCATCATTAGAATTTTGGCTAGTCCTCATAAACTTGCCACATGTTTTCCCTAATGACCTGCTCCAGCACCGCAGCCATCTTGGGGTCCCTGACGGCGTTGAGAAGACTGGGCAGAGACATGAAGCTCGTGAAGGGCAGCTCCTCCACGGGCGATGGCGGAATCTCCACGTGTGGCGTCTCGCCTGCTGCTTGCAGGTGAGAGAGGACCAACCCCTCCACGCTCTCGTGCGAGTAGCCCAATTCCACCACAATTTCGGGTCCCGTCCCATGCTTGCCTGCGAAATGAGATGCGCGACGAAACATCTTCTCCGTCTGTGCGACAACGCACACTGGAATGTCGTGACGGTTGTTGCTTCTGCTGAGCTCTTCTATGATGGGCTTCGCTTCCCGCCAGTCTGCGATGAGAAGTATACTTTCCTTTCTGCCTTCGAGCCAGCTGAGGAAGCCCATGGATTTCTTGTGCGACTTGAACTGGTACCCGAACTTCGTGGCTATCCCCTTCAGCTCTTTTCGTACCTGGCCGTGCTCAGGCTTCGTGCAGTGCTCGAAACACCACACGAGCCAAGCTTTGTCACGCTTCCGCGCCGTGTGCGCCATCAATCTGTCTCAGGGGGGTCACCACAGGAGTGGGGCAGGCGAAGTGGTTCGAGCCACATCTCCTGCGCGGCTCACAGCTGCATTTGGAGCATGCTTCTGACAAGAGCCCCGACCCCGTCAACCCTCACTCAGCCACTTTGCTGCAAGCCTTAGTAAACATCCACTCCGAGAGGCCCAAATCATTCCAAAATACCCTGCGAAAGCCCCGACCAAGACCAAACGCAAACCATCGAAATGCTCTGTCAAGACCAGAGATTAAAGGCTATGATGAGAAAAAGCCGAGCCGCCTCCCACGGGACGGAGGCGACGGGGACCGCCGGGAGGAGAGGGCCTCTTAAGGCTTCTTCAGCGCTTGTCTTAAGTCTTAAGTCTTCACCACCTATACACCCCTCTATCCCTCTGAACGACGAGGACTGCCACTACATGGGCTTACAGGGCTTCTGGGGTCTGGGGTTCTATCATGGACTCTTGCACCCCAAGCCCCGGAACCCTAAACCCCCAACCCCGAAACCCGCAAAGCCCCAAAACCCAAAACCCCCACAAGCCCGACAACCCCGACAACCCCCGAAACCCAAAGCCCCCAAACCCCAAACCCCCAAACCCCCCAAAACCCCCAAAACCCCCCAACCCCAAACCCCAAACCCCAAAACCCCAAAACCCCAAAACCCCAAAACCCCAAAACCCCAAAACCCTAAAACCCCAAAACTCCAAAACCCCAAAACCCCAAAATCCCCCAAAACCCCCCCAAAACCCCCCAAATCCCCCCAAACCCTTTCCACTCTCGCTCTCCCCCGCCCATCCCCTGATGCCAGGCCCCCCGCGGCCGCTTGTAGCTCCAGGTCGCAGCGCATGTCCAACAACTCCTGGGTTCAGCACCCTTAGGGGGCGCTTAGGGGGCTCCGGTTTGTAGGGTGTTTAGGGTTTGGGGTTATGTTGGGGTTTTGGGGTTTTGAGGTTTAGCTCTTCAGGGGGATCGGGGGGATTGGGGGGTTTCGGGGGGGTGGGGCTTTGGGAGGGGTTTGGATGGGTTCAGGGAGGCTTGGGGGGCTTCCTGGGGCTTGGGGTCTATTAAGACTCAGCCCAAACCCTGAGACCTTAAGACGGGTCTTTCGGTATTGAGCATGGGAATCAGGGCCCCAAAAGCCCGAAGCGAAGCCTTTGAGGTGGGGCCCTGCTTGCAACCTTCAACCGGCACTTCAAACTCTCCACACCTAGGTTTTGGGCTTGGGCCTCGCCAGGGATGCCTACGGAGGGTGCAGAGTCGGGGAAGGGGAAAGATCACCACTTGTAGAGTTTGCTTTCTGCTTCTGGCTACCGACTTGAAACCTCCAGACCATGTCTACCCGAGTCTACGACTGGCAAGCACCCGCAACCCCCCGCAAAAGCACTGATGACTTTGACTTTGACTCTCAGCTGCCTCGGCCGGGTCTGACGTGCTCAGCTGCTCCTGCACACGGCTACTGTCACTGCCGAAGTCCGGGGCGCCCCAAGACACGACGTGCCCATCTGCACAGAGGGCCGCGAAGGCCCCTGCCGAGGCACAGACTTGCTGCACCTTAACAAGCTGCTCTTGCACGGCGGCGCTGTCGGCACCGTAGCACTTGTCACCCCAGGTACACACAGAGCCGTCGGCGAGGATGGCCGCAAAGGCACGCTCCGAGGCTTGGAGCTGGCACACGTGGGTGCCCTCATGCCGCTCTTGCCGCTCATGCCGCTCATGCCGCTCATGGCGCAAGGCGCTGCTGTCGCCCCCCATTTCCGGGGAGCCCCAGGAAACGACGGAGCCGTCCGCGCGGAGGGCAGCGAAGGCGCCGGCGGAAGCTTGGATGTCCTGCACACCGGTCAGCTGCTCCTGCACGGAGCTGCTGTCCCCCCCGTGACGAGCACTGCCCCAGGTCACCACCGAACCGTCGGACAGGATTGCTGCAAAGGCGCGAAGGGTGGCTTTGAGCTTCTGTACGTGCTTCAGCTTGTGTTGCACTGAGCCACTGTCCCCGCCATCCAGCAAGTTTCCCCAACTCACCACGGTTTCGTCAGCCAGGATGGCGGCGAAGGCACTAGCCGATGCCTGGATCTGCCGAACGTTTCTCAGCTGATCCTTCACTGTGCTGTGTAAGTCATCACCACACGCTGCTACTCCCCACATGACAGCCAAGCCATCTGCCCGGATAGCCGTAAAAGCCTGATGAGATCCATGCACCTGCTGTATGTTGCAAAGCTGCTCTTTCACAGCGCTGCTGTCGCCACCGAACTTTGGATGGCCCCAGGTAACCACGGATCCGTCCGCCAGCAAAGCGGCAAAGGCGAAGCGGGCAGCGAAAATCTCCCTCACATCTCGGAGCTGCGCTTGTACCGCTCGGCTGTCCCCGCCGGACCGGGGATCACCCCAGGTCACCACCGAGCCTTCCGAGAGCAGCGCGGCAAAGGCGGCCCCTGAGCCTGAGACGCGCTGCACGTCCCGAAGGTGGTCCGCTTGGACGCAAGCAGCGGAACCCCAGGACACCACCTCGGGTCTTGCAAAGCTTAGTGGAAGTATATGCTGGGGTCACGCCCCCCCCCCCCCAACCCCAAACCAGAAGAATTCGGGATTCGGGCGATTTTGAGCGAGGTCCATGGTTCTCACTCGGCTCTGACAAATTTGCGGGAAAATCGAGTTTTGGAATTGAAGGCACTGACCGAATCGGAAGTCTGAAGCCCTATGCTTTGAGCTTTTAGGCCTTGAGTCGCTTTAGGGCCTCCAGGGCTTCAGATGGGTTTAGGGTTGAGGGAAGCCAAGTTCCCCACCGAGGAATAGAAACGGGCGCCTTTAGTGATTCATCTGGCCGGAAACCTCGGCCCGAAGACCCTGCAACCTACGGGTCGAGGGTTGAGGGACATCGGGTTGCGCTTGAGGTGAAACCTCCAAGTTTCAACTGCATTTGAATGAAGCCTGAAGCAAACTTAGCCCAGCAACCTTGAAAGGCCCGAGCCGAAAACCTGGCCCCGATAAACACCTGAACCCCTCCACCCATGAGGGTACCACTACCCCCAGCTCTGCCCATGTAGCTAACCCCGAGCCCCCCTGCCAAGCTACAGTTCCTTCCTTGCGCAGCAGTGCGAAGGACGCGCGCGTGGCTACCAGCTGCGCCTGCCCCCCAGCAGGGTCTGCTCGGGTTGCTCGGGTGGGGGGCTCATCATGTCGGTGACGAAACCCTCAGCCATCCTCACACTCAACACGACATTGCCGGCTTACTTCCGTACGAGGGTTGTTGTGTCCAATTGAGGCTAAGTCCCCCCACCCTGCGTGACCTTGCGGACCACCGCACTCAGCGTCGCGCCATCCTGCTCTCACACTGAAACCCCAAAGTACCGGAGTACGTGAACCCTCTACAGACAACAGGCTTCCAGGCCTTCATGACAGGGTAAAGACTCAAGAGTACTGAGGTGAACCGAAAGGGAATGAATCATGTAAGCACCTAGCCCAAGCCCAAAACCCCTCAACCCCCCCAGGCCCCTAAACCCTGAAACCCTAAAACCATCAAAACCCTAGACACACTAAGACCCTAAACCTCTAAAACCCTGAAACCGTAAACCTCTAAAACCCCTAAAGCCCTAAAAGGGCCTCTGGGGCTTCTCAGAACACGCAAGAGCCCCAGTTCTTGCTAGGGGCCTGCTAGGGGTTCAGGGCTCTAAGCAGGGCTCCAGCACAGGCTGCCTGAACATCCTGAGGGAATGTCGGGGGCCGTATCATAGGAGTGTCTTTGGGGGGGGGGTGCAGCGCTAGCATCCCTCAAAGCCCCGTAAACCCTAAGCCAGGGAATACCAGCAGAACCACCCTAGCTGCGTCTCGTTCAAACCTTGCAGACTTAATCCTGAACCCTCAAAGCCTTGACCCTAAACCCGCAAGCCTGCCCTAAGAGCCCTATGAGTCTTAAGCCTAGACCCTGAACCCTAAACCCTAATATCGAGACCTTGAAATGGCTTGACCCTTGAACCCTAAGCCCTCGCCACTCACCAACAAGCCCTTATTGGGGCGGTAAGGACGTCCTGCAGCCCCGCTTCCTGCAGCGTGGCCTTCTCGGAAAGGGCCGCGCCGGAGCTGGCGAACCTCTGGCCGCTTGCCCGGATTTTGCCATTTCGGGGTGTAGGGTTTGGGGGTTGAAGCGCTTGCTTCGGGTCTCCCTCATGCTTTCCCGCAAGCTGCATTGAATTCTGGCACCAGGCCAGGGGAGCGGGGGGAGGTTGGGCGTCCTTGTTCTTCTACGTCATTTGATTCTCGGGGAAAAACAGCTTACTTTAAGGGCCTCCGTGAGGGGTCTGCTTTGGAGGCCTTCCTTAGGGGCCCTTTTGAGGACTTCCTTTACGGATGCCTCCTTGAGGGACTTCCTTCTTCAAGGAGGTCTTCTTAGCAAGAGTTCATTGTGGTTGATGAGCGTCTTGTTGCATCTTAGCTGAAGGTCTACCTTCGTTGTGTGTAATTGCTTTGCTGATTGCGGTGTCTTGATGTGATGTGTTGTTGGTTTGCAACAATGAGGTTGCTGTACATGTACCTGCTGATGTGGGACCAATGGGTGGGACCAATGGGTGGGACCAATGGGTGGGTGGGCATTCTTCACAGCCCCAAAACCCCGCAAACCCCGAAAACCCCTCTACAGCCTGGAATCCAAGCCACAGTTTTTGCACACCCACTCCGAGCTCCCGCTGGGCCAGAAGTCTGGGTGGCAAGAGGGGCTTTTCTTAGGTTACATGGTCCCTTAACAGGAGCCCTTGATTGGGGAACCCGAAGAAAACCCCTTAGATACCCAAAAAGACCCAAGGGCCCATACTTGAGAACCCTTTCAAGAAGGGAGCATGTGCCTTCCCTGAGGACTGTAGAGACGCGGGGGCTTTGGAGCGTCGGAGGCTTAGGGGCTTCAAGTGCTTTTGAGATCCGGGGCTTTGGGGGTCGGGCGTTTAGGGCTTCAGTGCTCTAGAGATGGAGGGCTCTTCGGGGGTCGAGGGCTCCAGGGTTTTAGGTTTACAGGGGGGAGGTGGTTGGGTGCTTTGAGGGCTTTAGGTTGCTTTGTGGCGCTGCTTTGTGCTTCAGCTTCTCCCATGGAGAACAAGGGAACCCAACCGCCTCCAAGGGATGGCGGTACCACTGCTCAAGGTCAGGGCGCAGACTGGGTGCTTCGATGTCAGGGCTCAGGGTTCGGGTTTTCAGGTCTTAGGCTTCTGACATGCCCACTTTGGGGGAACCGCAAGCTTAAACTTCCCACGATACTGCCCCGGAAAGGCGGCTGCAAACACCTCCACGCCTGCCCATGTTTGGGTTTGCGGACACTCGCCATGGGCTGAGGGGTTTACCTGACATTGAGCCAAACCCTTGCATCCTTCCCGTTTGTGAAAACAACCGTTCAATAAAGTTGATGCGACGCTCGCTTAAGTCCCTAAATCCCTGATGCCTAAGCCCTACTAAGAGCCCCTCAGCCCTAACGCCATAACCCCTAAATCCCTAAACCCCTAAAGCCGTAAATCCCTAAACCCCTAAGCCCTAAGCCCTCCTCCCTAATCCCCAATAACTAGGCCAGGCACTTTAGGTCGGCCACGCTGGTCTCGGGTGCTGCTTGCAGCGCGGCGCTCTGCCCGCTGAGCAGCGCCACATGCAGCCGCAGGGCCATGATGGTGGGGGGAGGGGGGGGGAGAGAATTGAGGATGAGGGGTCTAGATTTAGGGGCTTAGGGGTTTTAGGGGTTGTAGGGGCTTTAGGGGCTTTAGGCTTTCAGGGGTTTTAGGGGTTTTAGGGCTTAGCGGCTTAGGGGTTTCTGGTTTAGGGGCTTGAGAGTTGAGGGTTCAGGGTTTGGGATTTAGCCCCTACAGGCGGTTTTCGGAGGGCTTCGAGGGCTTGGAGCATGGGTTGCTGTTCAGCTTAGGGTGACCATAACCCTGGGCCCTAAACCCGGAAGTTCCCGTTTCGGGTTCGAGGTGTCTGGCATATTCTTAGGCTAACGGTAACCCCTCGCCTAAGCCTTCGCCATAAACTCCAACGTGACTTGGGATACTTTTGAGCTGCCGAAGCCAGAACTCGTGATGCACCCTGATAGCCCTTGCAGTTTAAGGTTTGGACGTTTTGGGGCTGACACCCTAAACCCTAAACCGCGTGCCTACTTAATTAGAATGGCCATGGTATTTTGGGTGCTGTTGACTAAAAAGTCATACAAGACAAGAGCTGCGGGTTTGGGGCTTAAAGCGTGCTGATCAATGAAGAAGATCGGTTGCAGGTATGAGTGCTACCGTACCCATCATGGCTGTACGAGGTGCAGGGTCAATCTTCGAGCATAAGGGGTTGTGAGGGTCAAGGGATATGTCTGGCCCTGAGCCCTAGAGCCAGCATCAACAACCATCGCCCCAACCGATCCTGCGCCAGCTCAGCCTCACGACACGCTGCAGGGGCTTAAAGGTTTGAGGGGGACGGGGGGTTGGGGTTTAGGGGTAATGGTCTTATAAAATGGCTGGGCTGGAAAGCAGGGGCCGGAAAGCAGGTAGCAGGGAAGGTGCGACATCCGGTCTCTTCAAAGAATTCCGACTTTCAGGGTTTGGGGTCTCTCAAGCCAAACTTCTTCGGGTTTAGGGCTCAGTGCTGCAGCTCCACGCACTTGAATCTGAATCTGTGAGCTGACTTGAAACCGACTTTCCTATGCCCTAACTCCTAAGAGGGAGAACCGAAGCCCTGAACCGAAACCCCTGCAGCTGTCGGAAAGGCACTCCCCGAAAAACTCTTTCCAAAACCTGGCACCTGAAGCCCTAAAGCATTAAACAAGCCTTAGAACATCCAAAAAAACTAAAACAACAGAGCAAACGGCTCAAAACGAACCTCTCAAAAGTAATAGTTCTTGTGAAGCTGCCTAAAAACCCCAACCGGCCCTCTGAACAAAAGAGCCCACAGGAAGTCAAGGTCAAAACGAACAAGACGCAGTGCAGAATAACACAAGTGCAACATGCCCTGTTTTTGTACCGTCAGAGCGTCTAGACTGCGTCGTGTGCAGGGTCGCATCTGTGCCGAGAAATGCTGTTTTGCACAGCAAACAAAACCCCAAGAAAACATCGGGGGCGCGCGGAGGAGAAGGATGCCTCCCGGGAGGCCAGGTCGCGGCCCCGGAGGCGCTCTGCTAGAAGCTCGGCCTCGCCAACGTTTTGTAGGGGTGCTCGGATTCGTAGGGATTAGGGAGTTTAGGGGGGTTTAAGGGGTTTGGGGGTTTGTGGGGTTTAAGGGGCTTGGGGGGGGTTGGGGGGTTTAAGGGGTTTAGGGGGTTTCGGGGTTCAGGAGTGTAGGGCCTAGGGTGTAGGGGTTTAGAGCTTAGTATTCGTCTTGTTTAGGGTTTTGGGTGGGAAGTCTTAAAGCAGGATTTGGGGAGGTTGAGGGTGGTCTTGTGGGGCCCTCCTCCTCCCCATGAGCCTGGATATGCAATGGCTTTCTCCGCACCCAACAACTTAGGGTCAAGTAGTAAGTGATAGCAAAGATCCAAACTGCATGGGAACTGCCTGCATCGAAGAGGCTTTGTGTTATCTATCGGGAGGGTGGGGATCAATGTAACGTCATTTGAGTTTGCATGTTGTGCGTGTGGGGATGTTCAAGGATGTTACAACCGCAAAACCGCAAAACCACAAAACACAAAAACAACCTAAAACTCATACATACCCCCATAGCCCCTAAAGCCCCAAACTAAACCTTTCAACCCCCCCCCCCCCCCATCCTGCCCTAACCACCCTAAAGTCCTAAATGCCCCTAAACCCATAAACCCTAAACCTCCAAACCCTAAACACCCCTAAACCCCCCTAAAACCCCCATAACCCCCCAACAAAACACCCGTAAACTCCCCCTTAAACCCCCCCCCATCCCCCCCCCCCCCCCCCCCCCAAAAAAAAAAAAAAAAGAATCAAGAATAAACCTCCCCCAAAACCCACAACCCCCTTAAAGCCCATTAAAGAAGAAACCCTAAACCCTCAACCCTCAGCCCTAAACCCTAAAACCCCTAAAATCCCAAAACCCGAAACCCGCTTAAAGCCCCTTAAAGCCCCTTAACTTACTTCTCCAATAACCAAGGGGAAAAAGGTTAAACATTAATATTCCTACTAAATGAGGAAACCCAAAAAGTTCAAAGTTCAACTAAATAAAGGCGAAGTAAGTTAAAGAAGCTCCGGACAGCCAAGGCCTCCAAGTCCATCGACTTGGGCTGCTGGGCGAGGCCTCGGCTACTTGGAGGTTTGGGAGTTTTTGGTTCTGGGTGTTGGGGTAGTTTTTTGGTTCAAGGTTTTGGGGTAACTTTTTGGTCTAGGGTATAGGATTTAGGGTTTGGGGCTTGGGGCTTGGGGTTTGTGTTTTGGGATATCAAGTTTGGGGTAGATGATATCAAGTTTTGGGGATTTAGGATATCAAGTTTTGGGGGGGTGGGGGGGGGTTGGGGGTAGTGCAGGGATCCTAACCCCTTAACACCCAGAACCTTAAACACGACAGGAATCAGAATCTTCCCGAAGTCTGCGTCGCTCCGTTCATGTACTTCTCCAAGTATGGTCCCAGCGCGATCTTGTCAGCTTAAGCCAATATAGACCCACATGCACGCCTCACACCCATGTATGGAGTACAGCTAGGGCAGCTTCGGCCTGAACAGCTGGCGATGTCCATCAGACGTTGGAACTCACAAATTGAATCCAAGTAGTGCACCGACTTGTTCGATGCAAAAACCCTCATCCCTTCCGAAAGAAGCTGGCGGTGAGCTCCTGACGCAGGAAACGAGAACCCAAAGAGGACAAACAAAGGTCTTCCGGACCCCAAGCCCACTCGAGAACCACATCCCTAGGCAGCCCTGAGGCCTACATGAAACCCTCCAACCCAGGCTTAGAGCACCGATAAAGCCACCCCCACTAGGCCTAAAGTGACAGATCTTCGCAGAGGCCCGGAAGAAAGCCCTCTGAGGAGGTACCTGGGCTACCTGGGGAGCAGGCTCTGCAGCTCCAGCAGCATCTCCGCCTGCGGATCTTGGGAACCTTCAAGTCCCCAGTACCCAGAAAGCCTCGGATGTGAACCCTAGGGGCCCTCAAGCCTCACAACCTGTGCCCTAAAAAGGCCGTACGCGTGTTGTTCTTGAGGGGTTTTAAGGGGTTGAGGGATCGGCCTGAGATCTGTCGAGCAGCACTGGTCCCCCAAACCCTCCGCCCATTGAAGCTTTGGTCCCAGGCACCTCCCTCCTCCCTCCTGAGCTCCACTCCGGACCCTGGACCTCACAAGCATTCTGAGCCTCCGCCAACGGAGCCTCTAAGCTGTCTCCGAACCCTCGGCGCCTGCTGCTCGCTCAGCTCCGACCACGCCTTCTGCGCCACCTTGCACGGGGTGCTTCGGGTTTGGGAACTCCTTTGACGCAAAAAACCCCAAACCCCCGAAACCCATAAACCCACAACGCTAAACTAGGTTCAACTCTTTAATCGGCAAGGTAACCTCAGCAAGCCCTTCAGGTGAGCGGTGACCAAAACCCCAACAGAATCATTGCCCAAAAGGACCTTAGGTACCTACGCCACCATGCATTTGTTGTTTTTGCTCACGCCCGCTAAGGTGGTTTCGGCCTGCGCTCTGAGGTGGTGGAGGTGCTTTAGGACTTCAAGCATTGCGGGTTCTCAAGGACTCTTCGGGCTTTTAGTGCTGTTAGGGCACTTGCAAAGGGGTATTTTTAAGGGTTCTTGGGGGGGCGGGGGCTTTGGGGGTGTCGAGGCCGCAGGGCCCTGCGCGCGCCTCCTGCTCGGAGCGCAACACCGATGCCTCCGCCTGCACCTCCCGGCACAGGGGAACTGCTGGGAGCTTCAGTGGGGGCAGTTTAGGGGGGTAGGGGTTCAGGGGCTTGTGGCATGCGGAAGCTTAGTTACTTGCTAGTTGTACCTGGCGTTCTAGGCCCCCTAAATTACCGGCCGCCCTTGCAACCGTGCGCGTTTTATTTTTGTTTCTGGAAACTTTGTTTCGTCTAGTTGAACACTTGGTGTTAAGCTTTTTGTTGAACGCGACAAATGTTTAATGCGTTTTTGCGATGTCTGCGTGTGCTTTCTCGTGGATGCAAGCTGTGTTTTGAGGGTGTAAATTGTGTGGCCTTGCACTGTGCGGGCTTGCAAGCTTTTAGGACGAAGTCCGTGCTTGGGTTTAGATGATTGTTTGGAGTGCTGTGGTGATTCTGCAGTATGTTGCACAGCGAGGCAAAGTTAAAAACACCGTAAATAACAGTGTTCTGCTGAATACTTTCATGGTTATTAATACTATTGTCGGTCGTTATGTTGTCCCTTTTCTTTGTTGATTACTTCGTTCTTCGGGTCTTTCTGTAGTTTGCTACTCGGTGCTTCTTCCTGATTTTGATTTCCGAATTTCGTTTTTTTGTGTCTTGTCTTGTTTTGTGTAATTCTGTCTGCACCCGGTTTCTCTATGTCGTTCATGATGTATGTCTTCCTTTTTTCTTTCCAATTTGTTTTGGTTCTTCTTTCTTTCTGTATTTCCTTGTGTCTGCGTTTGGGGGGATAGTAGCACCCATGCAAATTAGCGAACTTGCCGAAACAAGCCCTTGCATGTACAGCGTTTTTGCTTCTTTGTACAACATACTTAAGGTTCTGGGCCTCAGGGATTGGGTTCAGGGTGAAGGTCGGCAGGAACGTTATTGCCAACCCCACCCCCCCCCCCCCCCCCCCCCCCCCCCACCACCCCAATCCACCCACCCCAACCGCCCACAAACCCACAACACCTAACAAGATCCAGAAACACGCTCAAAAACCTTGTACGGTTGTGGGGGGCTCTAGCAATAACTAAAGTGGGACTGCCTCGCAGACCGGGACAGGTCCAAAATCGCTGAGCCCTAGCCCCAAAACCCTACCTCAAAACCCCCAAGTCCCCTGAGTCCCCTGAATCCCCATTGCAACTACGCGTGAGCTTCCAAGCCAGCCCAACCAGGCCCAACCCCTGCCCCCGCCTCACCCCAAAGAACACCGAAGCCCTGTAAACCCGCCCAACCGCCTTGGCGGCCGCCATGCGCTGTGAGGCGAGGAGTTTGCCCGCCTGGCTGCGAGGATCTGCTGTGCTTTCTGGTGTCCAATCACAAGGGGGTGTTAAGGCGGTTTAGAAGGTCTACAAAGGGTGTGACCTCAAAAGGGTTCGGGGGCGGATTTAAGGGCTCCTGGGGTTTCGGGGCTTAGGTCGGTGTTTCCGGCTGCTCCATCGGTCGTGCTGCAGTAACCCTAAACGCCCAAAACGCTCTCCAGACCCGCCTTCTGCGTTCAGGGGCTCAGGCTGTGGGCTGTGGGCTTCGGGTTCCAGAAGTTCGCTGAGTATCCGACCGGTGCCCGGGCCCCAATGGTAGTTGCATTGTGTCAAGGAAAGTACTACAAGCCTGTCTGGGCATGCTTCAGGGCTTGCATCTTGTAAACCCCCCCCCCCCCCCCCCCCCCCCCCCCCCCACCCTGCCCCCACCCTGCCCCATCAGAAAAGCGATGAACGTACCAAAATCCAAAGAAAGCCAAAAGTGCCTAAATCCCAAAGTCTCTTGAACCCGATTCCTTCCCAAGTATCCCCTAGGGGTCATTCTGTCCTGCTGCTCCATGGCGAGCTCTTCCTGCAGCAGCGCCAGCCGCTGCAGCAACTCCTGGGGGAGATGGCCGAAAGGTGATCTTGTTCGGAGGGGGATCAAAAAGCCCTAAGCCCTGAACCCTAAGCCCTAAACCCTACACCCGACACCCTGGAAGTGGTTCATGGAAGGGGGGAGCGTGGCTCAAGCATTCTTTGGGGAGTTGTCTAGGAGTTCCGAGTTCTGGGTTTGAGAGGCTGCTGGCCCCCTGGAAATTTACGGGTAGGGGCCGGGAAGGGTTCAGCCGACAAGGCTTGAGTGTTCAAGCTGAGATTCCAAAAAGCCTCGAGCTCTGAAGTAAGGGCTCAGACCCCTCGTGAGTGACCTCTTTGGGATGCGAAGCTCACATGCTGCAGGACGGCGCTCGCTGCGTGGGTTTGGGGTGTCGTTGTACGTTTAGGGTGGTTAAAGCGTCTTGAGTTTCATCTGGATGCTGGGTTCAGGCTTAAAACCTCCAGAAACTTTACATAGGGCGAATTGCAAGCCCTGAAACATCACTAGAGCACTCCCCACCCGAACCTGATCTAACTGGACCTAGAAGGCGCGTACTTGCTACGGAAGGGGATTTCACATAGCTGGGCCCAAAAACCGCCCTAGAGTTTGGCGTTTACAGGTTTGAGGCTTCTTAGGTTTCCCCATCGACATGGGGTGAGGGTATCCGTCTCGAAACCCAAGTGGCGCACCTGCTGCTGAAGCTCGGCGTCCATCTCCACCTGCGCCACCGCCCGCGCGGACTCCCGCGCGGCATGGGCCTGCGAAAGAGGGGCGAACTGCCTTGGGGCGGGCTTATGTCCCTCAGAGGCGCTCAAAACCCCCAAACCACCAAAAAGGCACGCAGAAACCGCTGAAATGATTGTGCAGGCTTCGGCTGCGGGCGGCCCTCGGAGCGCAAGGCGCTCGATTTGGGCGTTGGGGGGTTTAGGATTTCGGGACGAAGAGGCGTCGGGAGCCTGTAACTATTTCGGAGCCTACCGTTTAAGGTTTAGTTGGGGGGTAACGTGGAGAGGAAAATGGGTATTTGGGGGGAAGGCATGGTGTATGTGATGCTGGTATTGCTTCTCAGTTGCACAAGGTTTTTAATGATCCTCAAGCCTTGGGGATCCCTTCAGGGTTCAGGGCGCCCTTTTCTGCCACGTAAATGGCCTCGTCTTGAAGATCTGCTCCTGTACATTTAAAACCAACACGGCTCGGAGGCCGTGTTTTGTCTTGTAAAAGGGTCGGGGCCGGAGTTGCCTGCGCATGGCTTGAAGCTGTTCAGGGCTCTTAGGGTACTGAGCGGCACGGCGTAGGACTTTTACAACCCACAGGACTTGGGCTTGGGGCTTTGGGAAGTTTAGGGCGTGGGGATGTTTAGGGATGTTTAGGGTTCGGTGGAGTGGCCCGGTTGCAGAAGATGGCAAAGAAATGCTGCGGACAGCACCGGCACGGACTTAGAAACAATTGTTCGGAGCTGCAGTGTCTCCCGCCCAAGCAAGAACTAAGAGTATGTCATCGTAGTGCCTCGAACCACGACCAATCACCCATCCCCATCTGCATGTAGATGTAGGTATGGATATATGTGTGTTTCGTAGATGCAGTTTGGCGCGGCAGGAAGACCTCGCGTCCGAAAAGTCATGAGCAGGTTCCAAAGCTCCTTCGGAGTTCCCCACTAGTAGCCACTAGGGCCCCTAGGCCCCTCTGAGCCCACTTCTCAAAGGGGGCTCACATGTCCGGAGGTGATGCACCTGCCGAAATAGGGCTCAAGGAAAAAACATCGGTGGTGGTTTAATGCAGAACCCCAAGAAATTGCGAGTGCCAACCTTATGCTCTGTCAGCCTCATACTCAGAATTCGGTTCGTGTTGCACAAGGGCTCCTGGCCAACACACCCCGAACGCCAAACGACGGTCCGTTTAACAAAATGGGGGGGCGCCTCATCGGAGAGGAGAAGCAGTGTAGTTGGCCCAGTCCTGAAGTTCCGCAGGGAAACCACACTCAAAATCGAAACCTGGGCTCCCCGAGCTCCCACCCTAAACGCGAAGTTAAACCTAAGCCTTAAGCCCTGATAAGCACGACACCGCTTGAAATGCATGGACCGGACTTGCCGAAGGCCTCCCTCCCCCCAAAAAATGAAGAAATCAGCCCGGAACCCACATCAAACCTGAACCCTGGCCCTCTGGGGAATCGTTTAGGGCTGAGGGCTTGGGGTTTAGATAAGGTTTATAGGGTTGGGATCCTGGGTCTGAAAACTAGGAAGGGCTTGAGGGTTCAGCTTTTCCAGCTTCAAAGTTATGGCGCTTAGGGTTCGGGGTTTGGCTGAAGCGTCGGCTCAGGATGGCTGCTGTCGAACTACTCGGGGTTTAGGGTTTTAGGTTTTAGGGTTTAGGGTTTAGGGCTTAGGGTTTAGGGTTTAGGGTTTAGGGTTGAGGACTAGCCTGCAGTTGAGAGACTCCCCATGCGGACCCGGTCAGTCCATCCTGGAAGAACCTTGGGCATCAACAGCTGCCATCCTCAATGTAATCTACCTACAGCTTGAAGGCTTAGAGTTTGAGGTTTCCAGGCGTGTCATGAGGTTAGGACTTGGGCCTTGTGTAGCTTTTGAGTGTATCCCCTGTCTTCGGCGTTCCGGGAGTTTAAGGTTTCAGCCGCCTGTTGTGGGCTAATGAAAAGCAAAACGGCTGACATTCGATCCCTCTATACTGGCCGGAAACATGCCGATGATCGCCATCATCGCCAGCCTTCCGTTGGCCAACTCTGCAGAAAGTTTTTTCGTCTTCTCTGCTGGGTCGCTGGACGTCAGGACCTTGAAGCCGAAGTCGCCCGCGGCGGCCGCAGTTCCAGCAGACTGATCCTGAGAGACCTCGCAGAAGGCCATGTACGCGAGAATCTGACCCCAGCCTGCGGCAGGCACCTTGGAGATTGCCGCCAAGCCGTTGGGCACATCAGCAAACTTCAATCCTGCGGATGGAGAAAGATAACCAGGGAACTTGCCGGTGATCCTTGGTCTGAAAATTCTGTGATGCAACGGAAGACCAGAAACAAAACATGATATTAAAACAAAAAATGACACACACGCGCAACGTTGAAACAACATGTAGCATCACCGGTCCCATGCGTGTAGTCTCTGTCACTTGCAGGCCAGTTTTTGCAGAAAACCCTGGGAATCGTTTTCAGATAGAACTCTTCTTGCAGATGAGCTGCTCCGGTGTGATGTACCCCATGGCAGCCAGCATCGCGATGCGACCATGCTTGATCTCGGTCTGGCGACGACGCTTGAAGTCCTCCACGCTGCCGTCGGCAGTAAAGCCTGCGGGATCCCAGAATCCGACCGGATCCTGAACTCCAAGTTCGTTCTCGAAGGCACGCAGCGGGGAGGCAGTGTAATTAGCCCAATCGCCCCAAGCGCTGCCAGTCAAGCCATCCTCTGCAGGAAACAAAAAGCCTTCACGACATGCACACGTACACTGACATGTTCTTGAAATGCCAACTCCAACTAGATATGCAGCTACTGACCGCCACTGACCGCTACTGGTACCAAAACACGTGGAATGTGTTTTGTCGATGTCCTGAAAGAACATGCCGATGATCGCCATCATCGCCAGCCTTCCGTTGGCCAACTCTGCAGAAAGTTTTTTCGTCTTCTCTGCTGGGTCGCTGGACGTCAGGACCTTGAAGCCGAAGTCGCCCGCGGCGGCCGCAGTTCCAGCAGACTGATCCTGAGAGACCTCGCAGAAGGCCATGTACGCGAGAATCTGACCCCAGCCTGCGGCAGGCACCTTGGAGATTGCCGCCAAGCCGTTGGGCACATCAGCAAACTTCAATCCTGCGGATGGAGAAAGATAACCAGGGAACTTGCCGGTGATCCTTGGTCTGAAAATTCTGTGATGCAACGGAAGACCAGAAACAAAACATGATATTAAAACAAAAAATGACACACACGCGCAACGTTGAAACAACATGTAGCATCACCGGTCCCATGCGTGTAGTCTCTGTCACTTGCAGGCCAGTTTTGCAGAAAACCCTGGGAATCGTTTTCAGATAGAACTCTTCTTGCAGATGAGCTGCTCCGGTGTGATGTACCCCATGGCAGCAAGCATCGCGATGCGACCATGCTTGATCTCGGTCTGGCGACGACGCTTGAAGTCCTCCACGCTGCCGTCGGCAGTAAAGCCTGCGGGATCCCAGAATCCGACCGGATCCTGAACTCCAAGTTCGTTCTCGAAGGCACGCAGCGGGGAGGCAGTGTAATTAGCCCAATCGCCCCAAGCGCTGCCAGTCAAGCCATCCTCTGCAGGAAACAAGCTTTCACGACATGCACACGTACAATGACATGTTATTGAAATGCCAACTCCAACTAGATATGCGGCTACTGACCGCTACTGACCGCCACTGACCGCTACTGGTACCAAAACACGTGGAATGTGTTTTGTCGATGTCCTGAAAGAACATGCCGATGATCGCCATCATCGCCAGCCTTCCGTTGGCCAACTCTGCAGAAAGTTTTTTCGTCTTCTCTGCTGGGTCGCTGGACGTCAGGACCTTGAAGCCGAAGTCGCCCGCGGCGGCCGCAGTTCCAGCAGACTGATCCTGAGAGACCTCGCAGAAGGCCATGTACGCGAGAATCTGACCCCAGCCTGCGGCAGGCACCTTGGAGATTGCCGCCAAGCCGTTGGGCACATCAGCAAACTTCAAACCTGCGGATGGAGAAAGATAACCAGGGAACTTGCCGGTGATCCTTGGTCTGAAAATTCTGTGATGCAACGGAAGACCAGAAACAAAACATGATATTAAAACAAAAAATGACACACACGCGCAACGTTGAAACAACATGTAGCATCACCGGTCCCATGCGTGTAGTCTCTGTCACTTGCAGGCCAGTTTTTGCAGAAAACCCTGGGAATCGTTTTCAGATAGAACTCTTCTTGCAGATGAGCTGCTCCGGTGTGATGTACCCCATGGCAGCAAGCATCGCGATGCGACCATGCTTGATCTCGGTCTGGCGACGACGCTTGAAGTCCTCCACGCTGCCGTCGGCAGTAAAGCCTGCGGGATCCCAGAATCCGACCGGATCCTGAACTCCAAGTTCGTTCTCGAAGGCACGCAGCGGGGAGGCAGTGTAATTAGCCCAATCGCCCCAAGCGCTGCCAGTCAAGCCATCCTCTGCAGGAAACAAAAAGCCTTCACGACATGCACACGTACACTGACATGTTCTTGAAATGCCAACTCCAACTAGATATGCAGCTACTGACCGCCACTGACCGCTACTGGTACCAAAACACGTGGAATGTGTTTTGTCGATGTCCTGAAAGAACATGCCGATGATCGCCATCATCGCCAGCCTTCCGTTGGCCAACTCTGCAGAAAGTTTTTTCGTCTTCTCTGCTGGGTCGCTGGACGTCAGGACCTTGAAGCCGAAGTCGCCCGCGGCGGCCGCAGTTCCAGCAGACTGATCCTGAGAGACCTCGCAGAAGGCCATGTACGCGAGAATCTGACCCCAGCCTGCGGCAGGCACCTTGGAGATTGCCGCCAAGCCGTTGGGCACATCAGCAAACTTCAATCCTGCGGATGGAGAAAGATAACCAGGGAACTTGCCGGTGATCCTTGGTCTGAAAATTCTGTGATGCAACGGAAGACCAGAAACAAAACATGATATTAAAACAAAAAATGACACACACGCGCAACGTTGAAACAACATGTAGCATCACCGGTCCCATGCGTGTAGTCTCTGTCACTTGCAGGCCAGTTTTTGCAGAAAACCCTGGGAATCGTTTTCAGATAGAACTCTTCTTGCAGATGAGCTGCTCCGGTGTGATGTACCCCATGGCAGCAAGCATCGCGATGCGACCATGCTTGATCTCGGTCTGGCGACGACGCTTGAAGTCCTCCACGCTGCCGTCGGCAGTAAAGCCTGCGGGATCCCAGAATCCGACCGGATCCTGAACTCCAAGTTCGTTCTCGAAGGCACGCAGCGGGGAGGCAGTGTAATTAGCCCAATCGCCCCAAGCGCTGCCAGTCAAGCCATCCTCTGCAGGAAACAAAAAGCTTTCACGACATGCACACGTACAATGACATGTTATTGAAATGCCAACTCCAACTAGATATGCGGCTACTGACCGCTACTGACCGCCACTGACCGCTACTGGTACCAAAACACGTGGAATGTGTTTTGTCGATGTCCTGAAAGAACATGCCGATGATCGCCATCATCGCCAGCCTTCCGTTGGCCAACTCTGCAGAAAGTTTTTTCGTCTTCTCTGCTGGGTCGCTGGACGTCAGGACCTTGAAGCCGAAGTCGCCCGCGGCGGCCGCAGTTCCAGCAGACTGATCCTGAGAGACCTCGCAGAAGGCCATGTACGCGAGAATCTGACCCCAGCCTGCGGCAGGCACCTTGGAGATTGCCGCCAAGCCGTTGGGCACATCAGCAAACTTCAATCCTGCGGATGGAGAAAGATAACCAGGGAACTTGCCGGTGATCCTTGGTCTGAAAATTCTGTGATGCAACGGAAGACCAGAAACAAAACATGATATTAAAACAAAAAATGACACACACACACACACACACACACACACACACGCAACGTTGAAACAACATGTAGCATCACCGGTCCCATGCGTGTAGTCTCTGTCACTTGCAGGCCAGTTTTTGCAGAAAACCCTGGGAATCGTTTTCAGATAGAACTCTTCTTGCAGATGAGCTGCTCCGGTGTGATGTACCCCATGGCAGCAAGCATCGCGATGCGACCATGCTTGATCTCGGTCTGGCGACGACGCTTGAAGTCCTCCACGCTGCCGTCGGCAGTAAAGCCTGCGGGATCCCAGAATCCGACCGGATCCTGAACTCCAAGTTCGTTCTCGAAGGCACGCAGCGGGGAGGCAGTGTAATTAGCCCAATCGCCCCAAGCGCTGCCAGTCAAGCCATCCTCTGCAGGAAACAAGCTTTCACGACATGCACACGTACAATGACATGTTATTGAAATGCCAACTCCAACTAGATATGCGGCTACTGACCGCTACTGACCGCCACTGACCGCTACTGGTACCAAAACACGTGGAATGTGTTTTGTCGATGTCCTGAAAGAACATGCCGATGATCGCCATCATCGCCAGCCTTCCGTTGGCCAACTCTGCAGAAAGTTTTTTCGTCTTCTCTGCTGGGTCGCTGGACGTCAGGACCTTGAAGCCGAAGTCGCCCGCGGCGGCCGCAGTTCCAGCAGACTGATCCTGAGAGACCTCGCAGAAGGCCATGTACGCGAGAATCTGACCCCAGCCTGCGGCAGGCACCTTGGAGATTGCCGCCAAGCCGTTGGGCACATCAGCAAACTTCAATCCTGCGGATGGAGAAAGATAACCAGGGAACTTGCCGGTGATCCTTGGTCTGAAAATTCTGTGATGCAACGGAAGACCAGAAACAAAACATGATATTAAAACAAAAAATGACACACACGCGCAACGTTGAAACAACATGTAGCATCACCGGTCCCATGCGTGTAGTCTCTGTCACTTGCAGGCCAGTTTTTGCAGAAAACCCTGGGAATCGTTTTCAGATAGAACTCTTCTTGCAGATGAGCTGCTCCGGTGTGATGTACCCCATGGCAGCAAGCATCGCGATGCGACCATGCTTGATCTCGGTCTGGCGACGACGCTTGAAGTCCTCCACGCTGCCGTCGGCAGTAAAGCCTGCGGGATCCCAGAATCCGACCGGATCCTGAACTCCAAGTTCGTTCTCGAAGGCACGCAGCGGGGAGGCAGTGTAATTAGCCCAATCGCCCCAAGCGCTGCCAGTCAAGCCATCCTCTGCAGGAAACAAAAAGCCTTCACGACATGCACACGTACACTGACATGTTATTGAAGTGCCAACTCCAACTAGATATGCAGCTACTGACCGCCACTGACCGCTACTGGTACCAAAACACGTGGAATGTGTTTTGTCGATGTCCTGAAAGAACATGCCGATGATCGCCATCATCGCCAGCCTTCCGTTGGCCAACTCTGCAGAAAGTTTTTTCGTCTTCTCTGCTGGGTCGCTGGACGTCAGGACCTTGAAGCCGAAGTCGCCCGCGGCGGCCGCAGTTCCAGCAGACTGATCCTGAGAGACCTCGCAGAAGGCCATGTACGCGAGAATCTGACCCCAGCCTGCGGCAGGCACCTTGGAGATTGCCGCCAAGCCGTTGGGCACATCAGCAAACTTCAATCCTGCGGATGGAGAAAGATAACCAGGGAACTTGCCGGTGATCCTTGGTCTGAAAATTCTGTGATGCAACGGAAGACCAGAAACAAAACATGATATTAAAACAAAAAATGACACACACACACACACACACACACACACACACGCAACGTTGAAACAACATGTAGCATCACCGGTCCCATGCGTGTAGTCTCTGTCACTTGCAGGCCAGTTTTTGCAGAAAACCCTGGGAATCGTTTTCAGATAGAACTCTTCTTGCAGATGAGCTGCTCCGGTGTGATGTACCCCATGGCAGCAAGCATCGCGATGCGACCATGCTTGATCTCGGTCTGGCGACGACGCTTGAAGTCCTCCACGCTGCCGTCGGCAGTAAAGCCTGCGGGATCCCAGAATCCGACCGGATCCTGAACTCCAAGTTCGTTCCTCAGATGCTTCGGATTCAGCCATGCTGGCCTTCGCATGAAGCGTATGCTCGAGGCAACTCTCATTGAAACTCCATATCGCAAACTGTGCGATACATACAAACCTCGCGCCTCAAGCCTCGAGTAAGCCCTCATGGCCTATTTTCCTCAACTACTGCGCAGGTCTCTGCCGGGTTTAGCGCTTACCGCTCCCACACCTACAACCCCTAAACCTCCTGAAGCTTGATCCTGGCATCTCGAACGCTCGGAGGGGGACGAACTCCTGGCTCTTTGCAACGCTGCCCTGAGCCGCTGTTTGATGCTGGGGCTTCGGGCCTTGGACTTCAAGTTGTTTCAGGGTATTTCAGGGTGTAGGGCTGACTGCGAGGCTCAGGGAAGTACCCAAGTGTTTGAAGCAACCCCAAACCCGAAACCCTAAACCCTAAGCCCCAGACCCAAACTCTAAATTCCGGTTCAACCCCCGGAGTTCGAATCGTTGATAGTGGTGTAAGGTTGATAGGGGCTTTTGGGGTTTATAGGGTTGGGTTGAAATTTTAAAGGCTCAACAAAAAGGGGTTTGGCGCCATAGGGAGTTTGGACTTAGGGCAGGGGCTCCCTCAACGCTAAACCATACCCTGTGCACGAGCTTGGGGGGGCTCGGGGCTGAGAGGATCTTTCAAGGACCTTCACTAAGCCCAGCATGATGTAGCGCGTAGGGTTTAGGATTCAGTATGGCATGCTCGAGATTTCAGTAATCAAGCAGCCCTGTCAGGCGACAGATTAGTACCCACCCGCTCAGCGACTCCTCTAACTTTTCGAACACATCTAAGACTTCCTGCTTCCTCAGAACCCTCCAGATGATCCCTCTCCCAGTGGCCTCAAATCCTGAAGGTCCCGAATGCAGAGAACCCTATAGAAAACCGCGAAAGGGACCGTAAAGAGAAACCCTAACAAGGAATTCTAAACAAGAGCCTTACAAAGGAAGCTTCAGAGCAGCCCACTACACAAGAACCCCCAAGAGGAACCCTTTCTGAAGAAAACCCGAAAGTAAGACGAAACCCCAAAGAGCACGTAACCCGAGAGTGGAGCCGTATAGAAGGACCGTGAAAAGGAACCCTATACAGAAGAACCCCACAGAGGAGAGAATTGGAAAGCCCACAGAGAACTCTTCAACATGGAGCTTAAAGAACCCACGAGATGGGAACCCCTAAAGAGGAACTCGAAGAGGAACAGGAAGCCCCCTGAAAGAAGACGCCTGAAGAGGAGCTCTTAGGCCCAGACTCGGAATTCATTGCGGATGTGGAGCAACAAAAAAGGGTGTCTGGAGTTGGAAACCGAATTTGGAGCAAACAGCGTTCATGTTCATAACTGGAATAGCTTGCAAATAAATAAATACAAGTATACGTATATGCATGAGAAAGAGCAGCTGTAGAAGTTTATACAGAGCCATACGCACTTAGCTACACCTTCGGGGCAAGCGGCCCGAGGTCGCAGCACCGCGGCTGCCGCCACGGCAGCTGCAGCGACGAGGGGCGCAGATGTGGAGCTGGCGCGGACTGGCCAAGGGCGCTGCAAGTTGTTCATCTGGGGAGCTTGGGATGTTCCCCCCTTATACCCAACAGTTCTTCATAGGGATTCTGGGCCCCCCTACTATAATCCCTGTTAAGGACTCTGAGAAAAAGGGAACATCCCAATGACCCAATGTAGAGTTTACAAGGAAGTGTCGCCAGCCTTTCTAAACCCCAACGAGGAAAACCACGTGCTTTGAAGGGGGGGCGAAGAGTGAGTCCCCTATTGCTGGATGGAATTAGGGACATCGGGGAAAAGTAGCTCAGAGCGTCACAGCCTTCGCTATTGATGACCTGAACGCCATGTCCGCGAAAGCCTGAAAAGCCTCTAACTCTTTCACCCGAAACTACTAAGCCCCAGACCTTATGCACCTAAACCCTAAACCCTGAACCCAAAACCCAAAAGCAATTGCCTGCATTGGAACCGCGGAGGCTGCTGGCTGCTGGCGCCTTCATGGGAAGGGGCTTCGGGGGCTCGGGTTTGGAAGGCATCAGGGGATTGAGAAAGTATGAAGGCTTACAAGGGTTTAGGGTTTAGGGTTTATGGGTTAGGGGTTAGGGGTTAGGGTTTAGGATGGGCTGGACAGGCAGAGGGCAGCTGCAAATCATGGCTGCGGGAGTCTTTGCACCTTGCCCTTGCGCCCCTGACGCGCAGGCTACATGAGGCTCCACGGTTCACGCCTCCCATCCTTAGGGGTCGGTCTGGATGTGAGGGGTTGCTCAAACTAGGGTCCCCTTGAAGGTACCCGTCTTTTCTCCACAAAACACCTAACAAACTCGTTGCCGAAAGGGAACCCAAGTGAAGAACAGCACCCATATGAAAGAGGGGGCCACCAGGCCCTGTTTTTGCGGGCTCGCGCGGCCGTAAAGTTGTCGCATAGACAGTTTTAAGGGTTCGGTCTTGGAGTCTGAAACCCCTGTATGCAGGTTGCTGGGCTTCCACCCTTCCCCAGCATGGAGCCTTCACGACGTCGGCAGGAGCGCCGGTGCTCACGAAAGCCTCAACGCCAGGAAGCCCGTGAGCTCTCTGAAAACCGTCAGCTCCATCCCCTGGTGCCTGCCCTGGGCCTAGACTTTGCCGTGGTAGGTTTGGGGGGTCTGTAGACATCGAGCTCCCCGGGTGTTGCTGGTCTATATAGGGATGAGCCCGCTTGCAAGCCCCTGAACCCCGAGTCTGCGCGCGCCTAGACTGAATTCTCCAAAGCCCCAAATCCCAAATTCCTATGGATTCGGGATGGGGCCCCCAGAAACAAAAATCATTCTTTAAGATCAACCCCGAAGCCCTAAATCCCCAAATTTCCACGCCCCTCTCCTGGCTGGCCGTGGCGGCCGCCGCAGCGGCAGCGGCGCACACGACGACCTTCTGACCTGAAAGCCACCGGGTGCAGGTGAAAACTCGAAATCCATGAATCCACTGCTGCGCTCGCTATGTAATCGCTCACAACCTTAAACCCCAAATCCTGGAAACCCTTCAACCTCAAAGGCCTCCTGCTCCGACCAAGCAATTAGGAAGCTCGGATCCTGCTGCAAACTCTTTCTTGCCGAAGTCGTTCGTAGGGGTTAGGCCGGTTTTGGGAGTTGAGGGGGGACGTTGCGCTGATTCAGCTTATTCGGCTTCTCTGGGGGAACCTCGCCCTGTCGACCAGGCCCCCGGCTGGTGGACATGTCTACAAGGGGGGCTCTGTCGAATTACAAGGGGACTCCTGGAACGATGTTCCTTTGGAACGATGCTCCGTTAGAAAAATTTGAGAGCCCAAAGGCTGCGGACAGGAAGAGCGGTCCCGGCTTCTGCTTCCAAGTCTTAGGCCGTGGGGTTTAGGGCGTGGGGCTTAGGATTTGGGGTGTGGGTGGGGGGGGCGCTAGTTTCCGGTACGAGGTCTCTGAACCTTTGCTTAGATCCACTCGATGGCCCCAAAATCCCCAAAAGCCGCGGCTCCCGGTGCCTCGGATGCTGCCCACAGCTCCTTGTCACTTCGGAGCTGGGCGTGCAGCTGCTGAAGGTTGCCCTCCAGCCCACGGGCTTGAGGGGGCTTCGAGCCTTCGGGGGCCTTCGGCGCTATCGCGGGCTTCAATCTTTGAGGCTCAGACAGTAAGGCTCCGGGCTCAAGGTTTAGACGAGCCCCCTCTTGAGCATTTTGGGTTTAGGGTTTGGGGTCTATCTCGGCAGGGTTCTGCTGCACAAGGCACAGCTTGGGGCGTCGGGGGGCTTGTTAAGACCCTAAAGCATGCGTAAATCCCCTCGATCCCTCTGAATCCCCCCCAAACCTCCCCCCCAACCCCAAAATAGGTAAACCCTAAACCCTAAACCCTAAACCCCAAACCCTAAAACCTTAAACCCCCCAATACGTGCCTCCGCGACCTGCAGCTGCTGCGTCAGCTCCCGCTCCTCCAGGAGCTCGGCGCGCGTCTGCCGTGCTTTGCCCTGCGCTGCTTGGAGTTCCGTAGGGCGTTGTCGTTGAAAGTGGAACATGACACAAAAACTCTAAACCCAAAACTTGGGATGTTCCCCCTTTGTACTAACAGTCCGTGATAGCGGCTCCAGCGGTTGGGAACGGCGCATGCACCAGAGTCCCCAGTAACCTGTACAAAGGCTGCCATTCTTTGGTTTAGGGCTTAAGTTGAGGGTTTAGGGTTCAAGAGGGGGTCCAAACCCTAGAACAGGAATGAAGAGTCTCGAGCTTCTTTCTGTTGGGGCTTCGGGGTGTTGCGCCCACTTCTCGTCGCAGCCTCTGGGAGCAGAACCTGCAACCCGACCCTAAACCCAGCACACAAAGCCCTAAACCATTAAAAAACACAGAAAACCCTGAACAAAACACGACAAAAACAAAAACTGCACAGCCTTGCGAAACCCTGCAACACCCTCAGAAACCCTCAAAACGGCCTAAGAACCTTTTGGGGGAGCTGCGCCTCGGCCTCGCGAAGCTTCTCCTGCTCTTGCTGGAGCTGTGGGGTCAGGCGCTGGAGGCTGCCCTGCGGACAAGGAATCGGCCGTAAGGGGCTTTAGGGTTTAGGGTTTCGGGTTTTGGGTTTTCAGTGTGAAGGGCTGAAGCTTTTAAACCCCCAATCGACCCGAACCCAAACCCTAACCCTAAAGAACCAGAAGCCGTAAGCGTAATCAACCCCTTACCAGGGCGTTGGGGCTCGAGGGTCTCCGAGCCTCGGTTCTGAGAACCTCGCGAGCACTTCTCATCAAACTTCTTAAGGGATTGGTGCTTGGGAAACAGGGTTTGAACCCCTCAGGGTCTCTTGAATAACCCCAGTTAAGACCACCCATAGGGTTTAAGGTCTTAACTCCGAGCTTATCAGTACCCAATTTGACAGTTCTAGTAGAGGTACTCTGGTTGAGGACTGCAGGGCTCTGGGGACCCTAAGCCCGAAGCCCCAAACCCTACACCCTAAAACCCTAAACCCTACACCCCTAGCCCTATAGACCCGAGACCCGAAACGCCCGAACCCCCCCCCCCCCCCCCCCAACAGCGCCTCCGCAGCCGCCAGCTGCTGCCTGGTCTCCCGGGCATCCTCCAACTCCGAGCGCATCTGCCGCACTTTTCCCTGGCTTCAGTCAAAGTGGTTTCTTAGAAGTTCGTTGTTGGGGGGTACAACCGTTTAACCCCAAACGCTGGCTTTTGAAAGGCTTGTGTGAGCTCGCGGGGGTGTTTAGCCAAGGCTCAAACAGCACGAACATCCTAAGTAGGCGACGGAAGCAAGCCCGCAGGCCTTGCCCTCCGGATCTCTGAATGCCACAAACCGAACTACACACGCCTTTCACACCCGAATGAGCCCCCAATGCCCCAATTCGAAGTCCCGAAGCTTCGCCATGATGGGAATGCCTCCCGCCACCTGTATCTTCCTATTTTCAGATTCTTCCAAAAGACCTGCTTGAGTTGCGTAACTCGTGAATGCAGAAGAAAGGAAACTGAGGCGCTTGCTTGGTTCTTTGTTGTTCATTACGTTATCTCTCCTGTCCTGAAGGTTTATCCTGCCCTGCGCACGATGCTTCACACTTGGTCATCTGAGCCTTCCCCTATGACTCTCCTGCTGCGTGCATGACTCTTTCGCATCTTTCAACCGACCATGACATGTGCTTTCCACAGCTGCTCTCTTGATCTTGCCTTGCATCAGGCACTTCCCTGAAACCATGAACCCCTAAAAACCAGAACACCCCCCTGTTGCCTTGAGCATTCAGTGAATGCTGCCCCGCCCTGCACATCAACCCTTCGCAGGCGTCATTGCCATATATGAGGCTTCCCAAAACTAGGGACTCCCGCTTGAGGAAATACCCATCTAACACCCTTCTCGAAAATGCCGAATCAGATGGCTTGGGGGTTTTGAGGTCTAGGGATGAAAAGGCTCCCTGCTTCAGCCTCCCGGTGTGAGGGCTACAATAAGAAGAAGAAGAAGTCAGGGGGTACAGAAACACGGCGACATGCGCCTCGTAGGTGGCGAGCCTCTCCTGCAGCTGCTGGAGGCTGCCCTGCACAAGGAGGAAGATGCCAGAGCCGTAAGGTTCAGGGGGCTTCGGGGTTAAGAAAACCTTATACGCGCAGGGGCTTAGGAGTTTAGGGCTGTGGGTGTGCGCGGTTTGTGCGGTCAGGCGGAGTGAGCTTCGCTAAACCTTAAACCCGAAACCCCCTTCACCCCTCAACCCCTAAACCCCGAACTTTATGCTGCCAACCCCTAAACCCTAAACCCCGAAGCAGCCCCAAGCCCTTCATTCCTAAACCCCCCCTACAAGAGCTCAAGCTACTGGTTTTGGTGTCCCCTGCGGCCTGTGGCCTGTGGAGCCCTAAACCTCGCGGGACTGCTCTTAGGGTTTAGGGTTTAGGGTTTAGGGTTTAGGATTTAGGGTTTAGGGTTTAGGGTTTAGGGTCTCCCTGCAATACTGAAACTGAAGGGCCCGAAGACCCCAAACCTGGATGATCCTGCAGGGAGGGGTTGCCGGAATCGGGTCCCAAAGCCCTGAACGGGGTTTAGGGTTTAGGGTTTGTAGGGCTTAGGGGAACCCAAAACCCTACACTCCAAACGTTCAGGAGTTCAGGGTGCAGGGTTTGGTAAGGGACGAAGCGAAGTTCGCAGCTCAAGCTCCCGCTCACGTCACAAAAACACACCCCCCGAAATGCTGTAATCTTTTTTGTAGGAATCCCCCCCTCCAAGAAGGGTGCACTTGGTGGTCGCACCTCGGTGATGCTGAGCTGCTGCCTCGTCTCCTGCCAAGGGGTCCGGACTCCCCCCTAAGGTTGCACCCCCTAAGCCCGAAACCTTAAGGTTGTACCCTAAGCCCGAAACCCTAAGGTTGCACCCCTAAGGTTGTAGGTTGTATACCTAAGGTTGTACCTCTAAGACTGTACCCCTTACCCCTAAGCCCCAAACCCTACACGCCCTCTAAGACAGTATCCCCTCCTACGCTCCCGAGATGGCGTCTGGAGTCGCCAAAGGTGCTGAAAAAGTCCGCCGCAAGCCCAAGGGTCGGGATTCGGAAAGCCCTGAACGCCCTAGCCCTTACTGGGCTTCCCAAAACCCTAAGCCCCCTAAACTTTCCTAAACCTGTAAAACCCTCGCGAGATCCTGCGCGTCTTGGAGTTCAGACCGCATCTGCCGAACCTTGCCCTGTGAGGAGAGCTGCTTGCGGGGCTAGGAATTTCGGGTGCAGGGCCTACAGGGTTCAGGGCTCAGGGTTTCGGGCTTCGGCTGAGAGAGTTGGCGGTTGCAGGGGTCTGAAAGCCCGAAACGGCCGTCAAAAGAGCAGCCAAAGCATGCGAACTCCAGGATTGAAATTAGGGTCCTTTGTTTTTGGGAAGGGGCCTTTTTTCAGGAATCCGGTTGGAGTAGTCTAACCTTACCCTCAACCCAAGAGGAGTGAAAATTGTTCTCTAGGTAGGGGATAGATGCGCGAACCTCCTGAAGTCCCAAAACGAGTAGACTCCGAGTCCGACACCCTGAGCCCCAAGAATCCTAAGGGGACCCTAAGTCTCACGGGTAGTTTTTGCTGCTCATGAGCACCCATATGAACCTCCACATAAACCCTTAGCCTTAACCCTTCACCCTCAACCCTCAAGGCCCTCAATCCTCAACCCTCAACCCTCAAGACCCCAACCCTAAAAACCCTCAACCCTAAACCCCTCAACCCTCAACCCTTCACCCTGAACCCTCAAAACCCTCTAAACCCTCAAAACCCTCAACCCTTCCCCACAGCTCTCTCTGGGGGCCTGTGCGGCGCCCAGCTGCTCCCGCACCGCCTCCTCCTCGCGAAGCTCGGCCGCGAGCTGACGGACCTTGCCCTGGGTGAGGTTGAGGATTTCGGGTTTAGGGTTTCGGGCTGAGGGGTTTAGGGTTGAGGTTTAGGGCTTAGGCCTGAGGGATTAGGGTTTAGGGTTTAGGCTCCAGCGGTTTTACGGTTTGGGCTTCTTCGGGGGCTTCGTGTTAGGGCTTCTGGTTCTCACGGGGCTGAGCGTTCAAAGAACCAAAGCCTTCACACGCCACCCCCTTCAATTAAAAAACCGAACTCTTTAGGGCATGCTACACTGAGGTGGCTGAGGATTTCGGGGTTTAACCCCAAAACCAAAGAAAGGGGGGGTGGGGGGGTTTGGGCAGGCTGGGGATCTGGGAGTCGGCTGCGCTTGGGGAGTTTGGGGTTTAAGGTCCAGGTGGTTCGGGTTTGGGGTTGTGCCGATACTACCCCCCACGACCCGGTTGTAGCATGTTGGGTCAGGGGTTACGGTACTCAATCCTAAATCCAAAACCCTCCCTCACTCACCCCCACCTGCGCGGTGACCAGTTGCTGCTGCTCCTGCTGCAGTTCTGACCGCACCAGCCGCAGCCCGCCCTGCTTCGAGGTAGGTGATTTCAGGGTTTGGGGGGGGGGGGGGGGGGGTGATGTCGAGTTTGGGGTGCAGCTTTACTACTTGAGGCTTTGCGAGAGCTAAAGCAAAGCCCTCTAAAATCAAGACGGCTGGCCGACCTGCGTGCAACACATACCAAACCAAAAGGGATGTGCTGGCAAAGAGAGAGAGATAGATAGATAAAAAAATCAAGACAAGTGTACTAGCATAGGGGCCCTATGTGGGAAATGTTGGTAGCACGGTACATGATTCTGAGGGGATAATGTTGATACCGTACCCTAAACCCCCATACCCAATCCCATAACTGCTACGTAACCCTAAACCCTGTAGCAGAGCCTTCTGGGCAGTACAGTGAACTCCACACCCACATGGCAACCGAACTCGCGGGCAAGCTGCAACCCGAAGGCTCGAGCACCCTCAACCCGCAGTTTTAGGGGCTTAGGGTTGCGGAGTGGTGCACGGCGTTCTTGGGCGGAGGCCCAGGCACGGCAACACGCCAGCGGATTCCGCAACGACGGAGGAAAGCTCGGACTAAGGCCGCGTGCACATCCGCGCCCGCACACGCACCCGAACACCCAATGCCTCTGGAACGTTTGTGGAGAGAAAGCGAAGAAAGCAGTGCAAGCATCTCCGTCCGAGTTAGCGCCTCGAGCCACCTTGCGGGAGCACACATGCTCTTCTGCAAGCAGCTTCCCATGGATTGCCAGCTTGCTGGCACAAGCATTTTGGGTGTAGAGTTTCGGGGTTGAGGGTCCGGTTGGTTTAGCAGTTGTAAGAGTTTAGGGTCTAAAGTTTAAGGTTTGAAGTTGAATTGATTTATGCGCTTAAGGGTTCAGGGTTGGTGGGGTGGCAAGGTAACAAGGCAGAACATAACAAAACCTGAGCCCCGGATTCCCTAAACAACTCAACCCTCAACCCCAACCTTCCCATGAACCCCCCAAACCCCATGAACCGCTAAACCCCCCCCCCCCCCCCCCCCCGGACAAAATTACCAAAAAGCAAAGTCGGGCCTCGGCTGCCGCCAAGCGGTGTTGGACCTGGCTGTCCTCCTGGAGCTGGGCCTGGAGCTGGCGCGCCTTCGCCTGCGGGTGCAGGGAATGGCGGAACACTGCAAATTGCGGCATTCCGCGATGTGCTCCAACGCGGTACATAAGCCAGCGTTTCATGTCCGATGCTGCAATAGCTACAAGAAGACGGTCCTGGACCAGACGCTCTTCACCTTAATTCCAGCATCGAGGGGCTCGGCGGCTAGGTGCGCAACAGCATGTTGCATCTTTAAAGGGTGGCTTGGCTGTGGCTCAGCCGTGTTGCATAGTGGCATAGTGCGGGGGAGGCGGGGGGGGAGGCCACCCGACATCAGAATCGGAGGCTCCCTGGGATTAGGGGAGGAAGGGCAGGAGAAGACCAGGATCAAAGCCCCGGGAACCTCTTACAGCTTCAAGCGCCCATAGTGGCGGCTCTGATAGACCTATATACCCTACTGCTTCAGAACCCTCAAAGCTCAAAACCAAGGAAAGGCACCAGATGAAAGGGACCATGTACAACATGGAAACCCCTAAATCTTCCAACCCGCATCCCTAAACTCTAAACCCTGAACCCTAAACCCTCAACCCTAAACCCTCAACCCCCCCACCAGCTCCCCGGCCTGGGAGGTGGCCAGCTGCTGGGCCTGCTGGCGGAGATCCACCTCCAAGCGTCGCGCGCGCTCCTGGGGCGGCCGAGGCATCCAGGGCTTCAGGGCTTAAGAAGCTTAGGAGTTTAAGGGCTTAGGGTTTAAGAGACTAAAAGCTTTTGGGGACTTGGTGATGTGAGAGTCTTAAGAGTTTAGAGCTTAGAGCTTCGGATTCGCGCTCTGGCGATCGCTCAGTCGTCCAGGCTCAGGGAAGAGCTGCCTCTCGAGCTTGGCTGCCACTAATTGCCAAGCGGTCTGCAACAAAACAGTCCGGGGAAGAGCTCAAAGTGCGCCACAAGCTTCGGATCTGCATCATGTCGGCACCATGCAGGCTCTTGCCCCCCATGTGAGCGAGTCTTTCCAATTGCTGCGGCCATGATATCTTCATGTGCAGCCGGGTTCTCTCGTCCGTCATCTCGCGCTTGATTCTGCTCTCGGCTATGAGCCGGGTCGCATCAAGTTAAGGTGGGGGCCTGATGAAGGTTGGGCTTTTGGTTACAGGGTATTTGCGGCTGCTTTGTGGGCTTTCGTTTTTGGGGTCTGGTCCTCAAAGTACAAGGAAGAAACCCCCTAATCGAGACCCCAACAAGCAAGACCCGGAGACCGAGGAAGGGCGGGTGGGGAAGTCAAGGCGCATGATTCCGGAACTTCGGAATACATCAGAGATACCCGTGTTGTAGGACAGACCTATTCCAGGCCCAAAGGCGGTCTTCATTCTCGCTACGTACCGCTCTGATGACCTGCACAACATCCAACAGCCTACAGAAACCCAACCAGATTCTCTCACAAAGGCCCCAAGCTCCAAACCCAAAACCCCCCGAAACACCCCCAAAACCCACTACACCCTAAAGACATCAAAACCTTAGACCCTATCTACCCCCTCCGAAGGTCCTACGTACCGAGCCCAACAGGTACAACATCAGCTTCCCGGATGGAGATGCCTCAGCTGCCGCCAGCTGCTGCTGCACCTTCTCCAAAGGCTTGCAAACCCCAAAACCCTGAAACCGGAGCCCTGAAGCCTTAAACCCTAAACCCTACTAGGCCCTACTACCCTACTCAATTCCTGCCCCCTCAGGTTTGATGGTTTTTTGGCTTTCCTGTGGGCCGGCACCATCTCGCCAGCCAGACTCGACCCACCCACTGACCAGGTCGGTTCCGCGGACGGTAGAGACCCGCAAGTCCCAATTATAGCATATTGGAGATTATGATATCAAAGAGGCTCATGCTAGATTATGGCCGCTCAAGTATGTCAAAGTATATTAACAATACGTCAAAGTCTATGCAAACTGCAGAATGCAAGATGCGAAGGTATGTCATAAAATACGAAATACATGATCGTATATGTTGGAATACGATCGCATGTGCTTGCGCAGTCTAGCTGTGTATAGTATGAAGCCTTTCGGGTAGGGGGGGGCTTTGGTTTTGTGAGTTGAGGCGGGGAACCGGGTACCATGGATTCAAAGCAGGGACCCTGATTTGGAGAGTGTTCGCCGTGCTTGCGTGTTCAGGGCCAGTGATCTGAACTTCAACGCTCTAAGCCTTCAAGGCAGCTCCTCCGATTGCCCTTGGGACCGCATGCTTGGAGGGGTTACTTGGATCCCAAAAAAAACAGGGCCCCCATGAAGGTTATATGATGGTCACAAGGTCCGCGGTTTAGACTCATGTTGCTCAACACTTGAGAGGGGCCTCGGTGGTCTCGGTAGGTTATAGGTCTTGGAGCCTGGAAACCCGCTTGCTGGAAAGCCTTAGACAAATTAAATCAAGCTCCAGGAACCTGAGAAGCCCCAAGACTTCTCCCGTCCCCCTCGTTCACGCAAGAAAGAAATCAAAAAGCTGCAAAAACTACGCTCTATTCTCCTGAGACCTATGATGAATCCTGCAAACCCCACACGCCCTATAGGGCCGACATCAGAACCCTAGAGTGCCCACACGACTTAAACCATTGAAAGCCCTGCATCAACATACCTCTATGCCTGTCTCAAAGTCGTGCTAAAGCTGCTAAACCCGCTAAACCCGCAAACCCCCCCAAGCAAGGAGGCACCTGAAGCTCTTCGGCCAGCTCCTCCCGCAGTCGTCTTGCCTTGCCCTGCGCAATTCGACTGTCTTCGGGCTTCCCCTAGGAACGTATGGCTGCGAAATCTGGGGCATCAGTCTGGAGCTTCGTCGGTTGTAGAACTTAGGGTCAGGGATCGGCGGTTGGGAACCACAGTTGCGGACAGCTGCAAGAACTTCAAAGGCATGGAAGATGCTGCGGGATCGGATACCACCACGGCTTCCCAGATCCTCCGTGGGCCAGGCCCCCCCACGAGCGTACAAAGGCCGTTTGACTTCTTTAGGAGTTGGCCACACTAGCAGAATGTGAACAGCGAGACATGTTGCATTTTACAGCAGTTGAGGCCTGTGAGCAACCAGAAATGCTGTATTCTGCAGCATGTCGATCTTGTGGTCATGTACAGAGAACGTGTTGCCAGGTACCAACAGTAGCACGGCCAATGTTGAAAACAAAATCATCCGCCAGGGAGTGTAGGGTTAGCATGGATGCTGAACAAGCAGAATTACACCTAAAATACCTGAACCCTAAAAACCTTAACAACCCCAAAGCCTACCTCCTCAACCCCCTCAACGTTCCACCTGCTGCTCGCCGTGGAGCTCCCACTCGAACTGCTGGGCCCGCGCCTCCAGAAACTGGGCTCCTACCTCGAGTCCCCAAAACCTAGAATTTTCTAGGTTGCCTAAGGATCCTAGAAAGGGTTTTGAAACAATAGCGGATGGGGCTCTCAAGATCAAGCCCGCGGTTTTGGGCCTGGGGTCGGGACTTCAAGTACCCAAACCTCCAACTCGGCCTCGAAACCCTCCTCTACATGGACTTGCTTCAAAGCTGGAGTGGGTTCTCAATCCGGCTTGTGCAAAGCCGTAGCTGGTCATAGCTGGTCCCTTTGGGGGGCAGGGGGACAGGCATGACGCATAGCCCTCTCCCTGCACCTCTGCTCGGTCTAGCCGTTGCTGCAGCAGCTGCTCCTGCGCTGCTTTTTGCTCCATAAGCCCGGAACCCTGTCTGACTCCCTACACGAGCCTCCGAGTCGGGCTGGGCTTTGGGTTTCGCGATTCCCGGGATCTCAGTTTTTAGGATGTGGCTGCCCGGGAGATTTAGGAGTGCTAGCTTTTTGTCCTACGAAGAGCCGGGGGAGACGGGCCTAGCTGGGTCAGAAAGAGCAACAATCCCTCCTCTTGAGCTTCTGCCCGCTGTCTCTTCGCACGCCCCTGCGCAACAAGCACTGGACAAGATCGGGCGTTCAGGGCATGGGCGGGGCTGCAGCTGCAGTTTAGGGTCTAGGCTTTGGCATTTAAAGTGGCTTGGGGTATATGAGACATGAAGGATTCGGGACACTTGGCATTGATTCTAGGCCCTACACTTCAACGGTCGGAGAAGCCTCATCCCTAGCCCGAGCAACAGCTCCCCATGAAGCCTGAGACCCTCCATAGAACGGACAAGAACCTCCAAACACCGAACCACAAAAAAGACTCAAAAAGACCAATCCTCGCCAACCCCCTCTTTCACCCTGCGTTCAATCCTCAAAACCTCCTGAAACCTCACACCCTCCAAAAGCAGGCCCCACCTCGCTGTCGTCCTGGAGCTCCAGTTGAAGCCGGTGCACGCGACCCTGACTTAAGATTCGGGTTCAGGGTTTAGGGCTCAGGGTTCAACCCTTAAAGCTTAAACCCTTAAACCCCAAAACCCTCATGCCGCCTCTGCTGCCAAGGCTTGTACTACTGATTGGGTGAATTTGAGGTTGATTGGGGTCCGGCTTTGAGAGCTCACGGGATTACCGGGCAAACTTCTGCGAATTCCTACATGGGGGTTCTGGTTCTTCGTCCTGAAAAACCATAGACACCCTATCGGGGGGCCCAGCTTCGAGATAGGGTGCTTCGCTTAGGGAACCCGATAGCCCAAGTACCCCGAAACCCCCCCCCGAAGCCTCGCAGGTCTCCAACTCCTCGCGCAAGGCATCCTCGCGGCTGGAGGCGCGTCGGAGCTCGTCCGACTTGGCCTTGCAAGGCTTAGGGTTTTAGAACTTCTGGGGTTTGGAGGTTTACAGGTTTAGGGACATTTTGATGGCTCACGGCTTAAGGAGCTTAGGGCTTGTTTACAGTAAGGTTCTTGGTTGTCTCTGAGGTCGCTTTCAGGGTTCGTCGCCTCTCGCTAACTGCAAGGCATCCTGATCCGCATCATGTTGAAAGAGCGAATGAGTTTGGAGCTTCGTTGGGTTTAGGGTTGAGGGTTTAGAACTTCCAGGGCAAAAGAACGGAGAGGCTGTAGGGTTCGAAAGTTTTTGGCTTGGAGCATCTGGGATTTAGTTCAGGTCGGAGAGGCCCTTGCACGGTTGTGAAGGCTTCTTCAAGGTTGGTTTGGGCTGGAACCCTGAACAAACCCTGAAACCCTGAAACCCTGAACCCTAAAACCCCCTGAAACCCGAGAACCCTAAATCCCTGAAATCCCAATAAACCCTAAACCCTAAACCCTAAGGTCATTTTTTTACTGGGCAATGTCATTTTTCTTACTGGGCAAGGTCATTTTTTGCTGGGCAAGGTCATTTTTTCCTGGGAAAGGTCATTTGTTACTGGGCAAGGTCATTTTTTGACTGGGCAAGGTCATTTTTTACTGGGCAAGGTCGTTCCATAAGTGAAATATGTTCTTAATGTTGTGGGATTCTTTGGGCGGGTGGGTATTTTTCTGGAGTAATTTCTTGACTAGTGAATGCTCGGACTTGAGATGCTGAACCCTAAACCCTAAACCCTAAACCCAAGCCCCTGCAGGAGCCTCCGCGGCGGCGGCCGCCTCCTCCAACAGACCCTGGAGATGCTCGGCTGCACCCTGAAAGCGTTGGGTTTAGGGTTCAGGGTTTAGGATGTAGGGTTTAGGATTTAGGGTTTAGGGTTTAGGTCTTCATTGAAGGGTTTTGTAGGGGGAGACCTCTGAACCCAAGAAAAGCCCTAACCCCCTAGGCCTTGAAACCCTAAACCCCACACTCGCTAAACCTTAATACACTAAAACCCTTGAATCCTACACACCTTGAACCCTAAACCCTAAAGCCTGAACCCTTGAACCCTAAACCCCAAGTAACCTAAACCTCTAACTAAGCCCAGAGACCCTGAAAAATGCCTGTAAGTTTCAAACTTATTCAGGAATAACTGAGATCCTCCAACCCTACCCTTAAAACTCTCTACTGCGACTAGCAAGCCTCAACCCTGAACCCTTGAAGCCTAAAACCCCAAAACCCGTAAACCTCTAAATCTTCTTCTTGAGCCATTACCACAAACCCTAAAACCACAAACCGCCAAACACCGAAACCCTAAACCCTAGACCCCCTTTCTCCCAAACATCCGAAAATACGAAAACCCCTGAAACCCTAAAACCCTTAAACCCAAAAGCCCTAAAACCTGAACCCTAGAAAAATGAGAAAAAAAAAAAAACTAAGACCCTCAACCCCTAAAACCTCCAAAACCCCTAAACCCCCGTCAAACTCTAAACCCCTAAAACCCATCAAACCCTCCAAAACCCTGAAAGCCCCTAAAAAACCGTAACACCCTCAAACCCTCCTAGAGCCCTAAAAACCCCTCAAACCCTGAAACCCCTAAAACCCCTAAAAATCCCGCTTAACCCCTCTGAAAACAGCTAAGGCCCCTTGAGAACCTGTTCTCGGCCTGGGAAGCCATGAGTTGCTCCTTGAGCTGCCGCTCGTCGGAGAGCTCAGATTGCAGGTGCCGGGTCTTCTCCTCTTAGGTAGTTTAGGGGGTGTAGGGGTTTCGGGGTTTAGGGGTCTGTGTGTTTAGGGATAGGATTCAAGGGGTTTAGTGGTTGGGGGTATAGGTGTAGGGTTTCAGGGGCTTAGTGGTTTAGGAGTAGGGTCTAGGGGCCCAGCGGTTGGGGGTTTCGGCGCAGGGTTTAAGGGCCTGGTGGTTGGGGGTTTAGGCGTAGGGTTTGCGGTGAATCCTCCGATTTCAAGGTTTAGTGGGTGCTTGGGAATTTACGGCTGTCTAGAACCGAAGGCCTATCAAGGGTGGTTGGGGTGTTTGGACGGTCTTTTGGGTGCTCAGGGGCGTTAGGGCTTTAAGAGGGCTGAAGGTATTTGACGTTTTCACCTTGTGTGCTTGGAACAGTTTGCAAGCGGTTTAAGGCTTGGTGTAATTTTAAGGGGTGTAGGGTCTGAGTTTACAGCGCGTTTCGGGTTTTAAAGGCTTATCCTGAACCCTCTAAATCGTGAGCCCTTGCTGGGGGGTTCTCCACAAACCTACGTATTCGCTTTAGCGCTTCCGAAACCGAAGGGGCAAAAGGGCTTCAGGGCGCAGGCAACCCCCTGAGCCTGGCCTGCATCGCAACCAGGGTCTCCCGCACTTCCGTCTGCAGCTCATCCGCCGCGCCCTCTGTGAGGGCATGAGGTAAGGTAAGGCTGAGAGACTTTTCGGGTGCCTACAAGCGTTCTTAGGGTCTGAGGGTTAAGAGGCATCCAGATAAGTTCCCCCAAAAAACTCCGACCCCCAAAGGAGATGCCAGGAGCCTGGGTCGCCGTGAGCTGGCGCCGCAGCCGGCGCTCATCTGCCAACTCGTCTTGGAGCTGCCGCACTTTGGCCTCAGGGCTTTAGGTCTTGAGGGGGGGGGGGGGGTAGGGGAAGAAGCCTGCCCAGATCTCTAGCAGAATGCAGAAGGTAGGAGGCTTCTGAAAATAGAGGAACCAAGTTTTACCCTGTACTAGTCTTAGGTGGGCTATCCATATATATATATGTAGAAATCACACACACACACACACACACACACACACACACGGTCTGCTATGAACCCTTAACCCTTACCACATACTCAGAAATAAACCCGAGACAAGAATCTTCTTTCTGGATCATCGCCAAACAAACCGCGCATCACCCCGAGCTCAGAACCCTCAACCCTAAATCCTAAAGAAAAACCAAACCCTGAACCCCAAACCCTAAACCCTGAAAAACCAAAATCCCCAAAAAAACGCCAAGGTTTGAAAACCCATAAAGATCTGAAAAACCGAATAAGATCGAGCCCCCCGACGTCGCTCCAGCCCTGGACCGACTCCTCGGAGCGGCCCTGGCTGTTGGGATTGAGGGCTGCTGAGAATTGAGGACTTGGGCGTTTGGTGTCCGAAGAGTTTCAGAGCTAGGGCTTGAGGACTTGGGGGGTTGAGGTTTGGGATTCGGTGAGTTGGGCGTTTTTTGGGTTTGTTTGGGGCTTGGGGCCTGGGGATTGCGAGGGTTTTCAAGGGCTTGGGGCTTGCGGATTAAGAAAAGGCTTTGCCCATAAAAGGGTTTTGGGATCTGCGGCTTTTCCCTATGTGGGCGCAGAGTTTAGAGTTATATAGGGCTTAGCGCGTAAGACTTGGGGTCTACAGTTTAGGGCTTAGGCCTTCAGGGGCATGAGGAAGTGTCGAAGCAAGTTATTGCAATTTCGATCATCTTAAATCATTCTAATTTAGTTAATTAATTTCCATGAATTTTAATTCATTTCAATTAGTTTCAATTAATTTCAATTAATTTCAATGAATTTCAATTAATGTTAATTAATCTCAATTAATGAAATCAATTATAATTAATTTTACTGAATTTTACTCATTCTGAATCAATTTTAATGAGTTTTTAATGAATTTTAATGAGTTTTTAATTAAAATTTTAATTCATTTCAATGAATTTCAATTAATTTCATTAATTTTCATTAATTTTCATTTAATTTTTCATTAATTTCATTAATTTCATTAATCTTAATTTTTCATGAATTTTCATTATTTCATTAATTTCATTAATTTTCATTAACTTTCATTAACATTTTTTAATTAATTTTTTATTTTTAATTTTATTTTTTTAATTTAATGAATTAATTTTAATTAATATCAATTACTTTTGATTAATTTTAATTCATTGTAATTATTTTTTATGAATTTAATGAATTTTAGTTTTTTGTTTTTTTGTATTAATTTATATTAATTTTGATTTATTTTAAATGATTTTCATTACTGATAATTTAATTTTAATTAATTTTAATTAATTTTAACTAATTTTAATTAATTTAATTAATTTTAATTAATTTTAATTAATTTTAATTAATTTTTAATTAATTTTAAGTTAGTGGTAATTAAAATCAATTTAAATCAGCTAAGTTAATTAAATTCAATGAGAATCAATCAAAATTAATTAAAGTTAATTAAAATTATTTTCATTAATTAAAGTTAATTAAAATTAATTGAAATTCATTAAAATCAATTGAAATTACTTAAAATCAAGTGAAATTACTTAAAATGAATTTAAATTAATTAATTAAATAATTAAAAATTTAAAATTAATTAAAATTAATTAAAAATTAAAAAATTAATTAAAATTAATTAAAATTAATTAAAATTAATTAAATTAATTAAATTAATTAAAATAATAAAAAATTATTAAATTAATTACGATTAATACAATAATGAAAATTAATTAAAAATAAATTAAATATTAAATTAATTAAAAAATAAAATAATTAAAAAATTAAAATTAATTAAAATTAAAAATTAAAATAATTAAAAATTAAAAAATTAATTAAAAATTAATTAAAATTAAATAAAATTATTAAAATAATTAAAAAAAAAAAATAATAATTAAAATAATTAAAATTAATTAAAATTAATTAAAATTAATTAAAATTAATAAAATTAATTAAAATTAATTAAAATTAAAAAATTAATTAAAAAATTAATTAAAATTAATTAAAATTAATTAATTAAAATTAATTGATAATTAAAAATTAAAATTAAATAAAATAACTAACTAAAATTAATCAAAAATTAATGAAATAATTGAAATTAATTAAAATCACTTGAAATTAATTAAAACTAAGTATTTGCGATTAATTAAAATCAATTGGACTTAATTACAATTAATTAAAATTAATGAAAATTAATGAAAAAATTGAAAATTAATGAAAATTATGAAAATTAATGAAAAAAATCAATGAAAAATTAAAAATTAAAAAATAATTAATTAATGAAAATTAATTAAAATTAATTAAAACTAATTTGAATTAATTAAATAAAATTAATAAAAATCGTTAAAATTAATTAAAAATCAATTACAATTAATTAAAATATTTAAAAGTAATTAAAAATTCATTAAAAAAAAAAATTAATTAAAATCAATTAAAGTTAATGAAAACTGATGAAAATTAATTAAAATCAATTGAAGGTAATTAAAATTGATTAAAATTAAGAAAAAATTCATTGAAATTAGTTAAAAGTAATAAAGTTAATGAAAATTAATTAAAATTAATTAAAAATAACTAAAATAAATTAAAATATATTAAATAAATTAAAATACATCAGAATAAATTGAAACAAATTAAAATTCATTGAAATTAATTAAAAATCATTAAAATTTATTGAAATTAATTGAAATTAAATTAAATTAATTGAAATTCATTGAAATTAATTCAAATTAGTTAAAATTAATTAAAATTAATTAAAATTAATTATACTGAATTAAAATGAATTAAAATTTATTAAAAAATTAAAAATTAATTAAAATTATTGAAAATTAATTAAAATTACTTAAAATTAATTAAAATAGATTAAAAATATTTACAAATCAATTAAAAATTAATTAAAATTAAACAAAAATTAATTAAAATTAATGAAAATTAATTAAAATTAAATAAAATTAATTAAAATTAGCAAAAATTGACTAAATTTAATTCATTTTAATTAATTTTAATTGATTTTCTGCTTTTTTGTTAAATCTAATTCATTCTATTTAATTTTAATTGTTTTTAATAAATGTTCATCAATTTTACTTAATTTTAAATTCTTCATTTTAAATGGCTTTAATTGACTTTAATTAATTTTAATTATTTTTCATGATGAATTTTAATTCATGTAATTTCCTTTAAATTCTGTTTAATTGATTCTAATTAAGTTTAATTAATGTGAATTAATTTTTTTGCTTTACATATTTTTCATTTTAACTAATTGCATTTTTGAATACTTTGATTTTTTTAAGTACTTTTAAATAATTTCTCTTAGTTGTAATTAGTTTTTCATCAATATTAACTACCTTGAATCAAGCCCAGCGGTGTGTCTGACACCTAAGTTCTAAGCCCTGAACAAACCCCTCCCTGCATCCCCAAGAACCTACCTACTGCTTATGGGCTATAAACCCAAAGCCCCAAACCCTAAAACCCTGAACCGACAGCGCCTCCTCCGAAAGCCGCAGCGCAGCCAACTCTGCTTCGAGCTTCTGCACCTGCTGTTCAGGCACTTTGCTGCTAATTGCCGTTGTTCTTATGTTCTGTTGCTATTGCTACTTCTGCTTCTACTATCATTATTGTTGCTATCAATACCATCATCAGCATTGAAGCTCTTGCTGCCAGACAAATCCAGGCACCCAGGATTCCCCGACCTCTGAAGGGTGTATACCCCAGATCTCGGGGGGTAGTAGAACCTAGGAGTTTGTGGCTCTAGACCCTAAATTCAAGGCGTACAAGTAGGGCTGAGACGTGTGAGGGCGCGCCGGTCCTGTGGCCACAAGTATGGGTACGACCACAAAAGAGATGCAGGCTCAGGCAAGAATTAGTTCGGAACAATACTCTGCTCCTTGTAAGCTGGACTAGGTCGTGAGAAGATGGTTCCTGCTGCCTGGGGGCCTAAGCTGAATCAAGCCCGAAATCCTGGACTCCCTGAAACCCCAAAACTCAAGACCACAGAACCCCGAAGCCCGGAAGCCCCTCCCTGAGCAGGGGGCTCGATCTGAACCCGAAGTCATGGGCAAGTTTCGGGTGCCTCTATGTCGTCACTGCATTGCCCTTGCTGGTTTAGGGTATAATGAAAGCTCTGTGGCGCCGCCTTGAGCATGCTCTGCTCCTCCACCTGCCGAGCAGATTTTTCGTCGGCGTTGGGGAAGCAACTTATCTTGATACCGGGCCACCCACAACCCGGCCAATTTGCAGGGTACAACCCCCTAAATACGGTGCCTCAGGCCCATGGCTCACAAACTAGGGCCGAGGGTGGAGAGGCTTCAGGCTTTTTGTGTGTATATTGCTCTTGCCCCACATCACGACTCATACTCCGCTTGTAGCTGTTCAGGTCGATGCGTTTGCTTACAAGTGCGGTGCTTGGGCTCAAGGCTAAGAGGTGCTTGGGTAGTTCAGTGGGCTTAAGCTTTCCGGGCTTTGGAGCAGCAGGCCCATGGGTGTGAATTGCAGGGGCACTTTACAACCAGGGAGGTCAGTTGCAGTGATGACTGTGTTGCACGATGAACTATTTTACGTGTTAAGTCTCTGACTTACAGCCCTTGCTTACAATAAAACCAACAACCTCCAAGTGCCCCACATGGCGTCCGCCACTTTAGAGATAAGACGGCGAGTGTAACAAAAGAAGCTGCAGCAAGAAGGCAGCTCAAAAAGCTCAAACTCATTCAAGTTGAAGTCGAGCCAATTCGGGTTTCAGAAGCATGGCTCTCAAAGCCCCCTAAATACTAAACCCTAAACCCTAAACCCTAAACCCTAAACCCTAAGCCCTAAACCCTAAACCCTCCTCCTTCTGCTCCCTTCTCACGGGAAGCCTCGAGGCCGACCTCGGCCACCTGCTCCATCTCGCCCTGGCGATGCTATGGACTTTGGGTTCGGCTTTCAAGGTCTGAGGGTTTGAGGGTTTGAGGGTTGTCGGTGTGCTATTCTCTTTATTGTTCTTGGGCGGGAGGCGGGGGGGGGGGGGGGGTAGGGCTTAGGAGTTTCCGCTTTGGGGTTCCGGGCTAAGGGCCTATCTGCAGGAGCCCCGAAAAACCTGAGCGTCAAAGCTTGACGATGGGCGTCGGTCAAGGCTGTTCTGTCCGGGTGTCTAGCTGTATGCCCCTGAGGGAAAAAATGCAAGCCCTATAATTAATAAGCCCCAAAACGACCTTATAGACGTTTCGGCCCAACACAGCTAAGCCGTTAGCAGCAACTAACCCAGCTACAAAGAGACTGCCAGCGCCGGCAGAGATTCAGTGGACCTGGCTTGCGGCACTGCCTGCAAAAGCCCATAAGCCTAGAAAGGGTATGGGGCTTACGGGATCTTTTCGGGTTTATGGGGCTTCTAGGGCTTGTTATGGATTACCAGGCTTTGGAGAGCTTGCAGGGTTTGGAGGACTAGTGGGGACCCTGGATTTCACACCCCTGCATTTCACAGCACTTTAGTAGGTACGACGGGGGTCACACCGTCTCATGAAACGCCGCCACCTTGCAGTTGGCATTGAAGCCCTACAGTGCCTTTGAGAATTCCCAGGCGACTTCTGTTGAGAGTGGCACGAGCGAAATCATCAACATGTGCCACTACATCAACTGCTTTGCAAGCCTGCTGCACAACTCAGCAGCTAGCAACATGCCAATCCCCGCTCATCTCTGAGTTCCCATAACCGCATAGCAAACACCTTAGAGCCAAAGGCCCCCAACGCGTCCGGCCTCCAGAGTCACCTGGCAAGAGGTTCTACCAGAAAGTTAAGGGTTAGAGTTTGGGGCTTAGGTTGGGGCTTAGGGTTTAGGGCTTCGGGTTCAGGGTTCAGGGTTTAGGGTTTAGGGTTTAGGGTTTAGGGTTTAGGGTTTAGGGTTTAGGGTTTAGGGTTTAGGGTTTAGGGTTTAGGGTTTAGGGCGGGTTTAGGGCGTCTTCCAGGGTAGCAGCAGGTAGGACTGTATTCCAGAACTCTCCAACAGCACCACCCGCCGTCCTACCAAGAAAGGGTGTTATAGGCTACCGGGAATCGCTGCTAGCCATATCAATCCACACTCACCCAAAAAACATTAAAGGAACCCTCTCCAAACAACCTCCCCGCTACCGGGAAACCTAGAAACCGAGAGCCCTAAGTAAACCCGACGCCGATGCGCACTCCTCGCTGTGGCGCATGTGCTTGAGACACTAATTGGCTGAGGCCTTCAGGCCTTCAGGGCTTTCGGTTTAGGGGATTAGGGTTCAAGGGTTGCGGTTTCGGGTTCAGGGCCCCAGGACCCTCAAAAAATCCGCGAAACTCGCCTCCAGGTTGCGGAACTGCGCATCCACCTGCGCATCGGCCTGCCGACAGGGCCCCATCCATTGCTCGCTTTTCCCATATTTAGGGGGGGCACATCTATATCTGCATATCCTAGTTTGGGGGCTGACTATACTGGAGCCAGTATGAATTGAACCATCCCCCAAAACATTGGTTTATCACGGGGTTTGCTGTTTCTTTTGGAGCTATGCACCTGCCCCCCGCCCCCCCCACACACGAACCAGGGGGAGCCAAGAGGCCCTGGAGGCCCCATGGTACATCATGTTAGAGAATTGGGCTCGTACATCATCGACACAATGGGGCAGCTTGGGGCGTGGCCGAATCACGGGGATACTTGCTATCCCTTTGCCAGTGACGAGTTTGCTTCTTTGAAGGTTTTGATGCAACGGGAAACAGCAACATGTTTCTGGACATCGATCGGTCAAGTGGGGTTTAGGGTTTAGGGCTTGGAAATTGGGGGCTGCAACCCTTTAGGCAAGGCTTCTAAGGTTTCAAGGGTTGAGTCTGTGGCTTCCTAGGTACCCCAACAAGCAACGGGTACCCTGCTTTGCCCGAAATCTGGAAGGGAATGGAACTAAGCCCTGAACTGCTTAAACTCCTTAACCCTCTTAAGGCTCGACATCCTAAACCTTTCTGAGATCCCCTCAACCCTGGACCCTAAAATTCTTTACCTAAGTCCCCTAAGCTCCCGAAGCTCCCGAAGCTCAGGCCTCAGCCTGGGCCTCCGCGGCCTCCTCCGCAACCAAGTGCGTCTGCCTGCGAGGGTTCAGGGCTTGCTTCGGGTTCAGGGTTTAGGGTTTAGGCTTCAGGGTTTAGGGTTCAGGGTTTTCAGGGTTTTCAGGGTTTAGGGTTGAGGCCCTCGGGTTTTTGGGTTTTGAGTAAGTGGGGGTTTCAGGGAGTTCGCACATGCAAGCTGTAGGGTACAGGGTAAGGGCTTGAGGCTTGTGATAGGAGCTGAGATAAGAGCTGGTGCCATAAGAGTTCATAAGGGTGTGACAAAGGGCTGAGACAGAGGCATGTAACGGCTGCCACGGGTTCAAACCGGGGTTTGAGAGTCAGGGCTTGGGGCAAGGGTTTGGGGATGTGTGTGGGTTTGCAGTGCTTCAGCATGGAACCAAGAAGTTGTTTTGGCTTCGTTATTGCCCCGAATGTGTGGGGTGTGAGAGCCTACAGGGGGGGGGGGGGGGGGGGGCAATGAGATCGCGAGCAGGCCCTGACTAAAGACGGAGATGTGCATCGTCAACTAATTATCAACTATCCTTTTTAGAGTCTGCTTTCGGTGCATCATCACTTGACCTCAGAAGGTCTTGGGCTCGAAGCGCACATTTTTCGTCCGCTCGCAGGCGCTTGCATGGCGGCTCGGCGGTAGCCTGCGCTTCCGACACGAACTCACTGGATCACTGCGTGGAGTTGATGGTTAAGGGCTGGGGAGCACAAGGCATGAGAGATGGTCTTGAATGTCTTGAACCTAAGCTCTAAGCCCTAAAAGGTTCATGGGATTTGCTGAAACTTCCGTGAGCTGAGGATGTCAAAGCTGGGACTCCGGGACGTTCGAGACCCTAAACCCTACACGCAATCCAAACTACAGGATTGAAGATGACTGGAGATACCATGAACCCCAACCCCGAGGCCTGAACCTGGAGATACCATGAACCCCAACCCGAAGCCTGAACCCCAAACCTCCAGCCCCAAACCCTTAACCGAAAATTCACCCTCAAACCCCGTAACCCCAAAGCCCCAAACCCTACATTGCCAAAACTGCAAACCCTAAACCTTCAAGCGGGTTTAAGCCTTCAAGCCCTAAACCCTCAGCCCCAAACCTAGGATGGCCCTTAAAACTCTTTGAAAAATATTCCTAAATATGATCCTCTTAAACCCAATGGGAGTATAAAATGTCCCAAGGGCCTACCTGGAAACCCTCAACACTCGACCCTGCCACCGAAACCGCCTTGGGAGAGGTCTCGGCCCTGGCACGCAACGCCGCAGAGAGCCGCCGCAGCGTCTGGCGCCTGAAGGAGGGGACTTTTGGGGGGTGGCGTTTTGGGGGTTGAGGGTTGACAGGCTCCATAGGGTTGAGGGCTTATTTGGGTGTTTGTTGGAGCTTGGGGTTTAGCATGTCGGCATATGCATTTCTGTTGAGGGCTTAGGCCCTTTGGTTCAGGGTTTCTTGGGTTTGGGGCCTTTAAAGGCTTGGGGCTTCGAGGGTTGGCAGGGCCTGCAAGGCAACCCAGGCAAAAATGCCCCCGAACCTGGAGCACTCCCAAAACCTAGTCCCAAAAACCCTGGAAAGCCCTCGGCTCCCCCTAAACCCCCTTAAAACTTCCTTAAGTTTAGGTAAAGATTTATGGCTTCGGGTTTAGGGTTAAGGGCTTAGGGCTCTTAAACCGTAAACCCTCAACCCTAAACCCTAGCCCAAACCCGCAAGCCGGCGAGGCGCTCGGACACCCGGACGCGCAGCGCATTCACCCGGCGCAGCAAGGCCTGAGACAGTTTGGCTGAGGGCGCCTTGAGGGGTTGAGGGCTCAGGTTCAGGGTTCAGGGTTCAGGGTTCAGGGTCCAGGGTTTAGGGTTTAGGGCTAGTTTAGGGTTTAGGCTTTGAGGGTGTTGAAGGGGTGTTGAAGGGGCGCTGAAGGGCGTTGGAGGGTGTTGACGGGCGTTGTCTTTGGCTTTCGGATTTCTCAGCCCTTAAGAAAGTGGCGCCTATTCACGCAGGCATTCTTGCTCTAGCTGGTGGCACAGCATTGTTCTCCCCAAGAACCTGCATCTCAGCAGGCCTCAATCGTTTGGCTGCCTTTGAATCCTAAAAGTCCTCAATCCCCTAAACCCTAAGCCCGAAAACCTCCAAGCCTCTATCCCAAACACTACGAACCTCGAGCCCAAGTCCTGGAAACTCTGGAGGCTTGGGAATTTAGGCTTTGCGGTTGAAGAACTCCAGTTTGTTCCTCACGTGCGGCTTGAGGGTTTCAGGGCTGTCGGGGTGCCGATGGGATCATGGGGTTCATCGGGCTCGGGAAGTCGAAGATATTTGGGTTCAGGGTCTTTGTTTTTGGGGGGGGGGGGGGGGGGGGGAGGACTTCAGGCTCAAGGACACAATCTCAAACCAACCCCGCGAGAATGTCAGGCGCGAGGCGATTGGTGTCGTGTGCGACCTGCAACGCGCTGTGGCCCCCGACGTTTAGGAGAGGCGCCTACAGAATTTCTCTCTTTTGAGGGGCTTGGGGCGAGCTTAGGGCTTTTCAGGGCTTTCAAGGGTTGTAGGGGAATTTGTCCTAATGTTTTGGGGGGATCTCCAAGCCCCCGGCCCGTGCTCTGTAGAGGCCAGCGCGGCCTCGGCACCTCGCAGCGCCTCGGGAAGGTTCCGAGTGGCTTCGGGGGTCTTTGGGGTTCAGGGGCTCGAGGGGTGAAACTTGGCGAAACATGCAGATGAAGACTTCCTCTAAAATGGAAGAAGGTTCCAGGGATACGGGCCACAAAAAAACAGACCCCTCCGTCCTGCTCTCAATGTTTACGGAACGGGTAAGGGGCTCAGGGCTTAGGGGCTCAGAGCTTTGGGGTCTTCGGGTGGCAGGGTGTGCATCGCGGCTGCGGCCTGGGGATGTGGAGGAAGCCCTCACTTGGAGGATGCTCTGAATCTGGGTCAGCACGAAAGCGGCAGGACTTCTCATGCCCAACAATAGCTGTGCAGGGGTTTATGGTTTAAGGGTTTAGAGTTTTGGGTTCAGGTTTGCGCCCTACACTAGCCCTAAAGCCCGAAAACCCCAAAACTCCCAAAACTCCCAAAGCACACAACCCCAGATGGCGATCGTCTAAACCAGAACAACCTGCTGACATCGAAACTCCCCACAACCTGCGTGCCTTGCAGTCGAAGTCCAGCGAAGTGGCGGCGTACCGCGGCGCCACGCAATCTGAGCAGGGTTCAGGGTTCAGGGCACTTAGAGCTCAGGGCCTGATTTGAGGGCCTTGGGAGATGAAGCTCAGAAGCCGGGAGAGCGCCGATTCCCCGAAGTGCAACGAGACTCCCGAAAACTCAAAGGCTTTCGTGATGGCGTGGAGAGCTCTTGTACAACACGGATCCCTTGATCTCCGATTCGGGAACCCGAAATCGACGTTTTGGTCTGGGCGCGTCCGCCTTCGAGGGCCCGCAGCACGCAGGAGGCCACGCGAGCGCGGAGCGTGGCCGCCTGAATGGCATGGAGGGGACTGGGAGTTTGATGTTCGCAGGGGGCGGGCCAGGGAGGGGGAGGGCTCTTTGATTCTCAAGGGTACAACGCGCGTGACAACGAGAGCTTCCACCCAAGGCTTTCTCTTGCTTCTCGCCAAGCTGCGAGACGTTCCGGGGCGCTTCCAGAGGGTCAACTTAAAGGTTCAGGGAGAGTTGTAGCTACCCTAGATAGGGCCAGAATACGGGCACTCAGCAGGAGCTGTTTACTGGCAAAGCCACGCGTGAGTACCCATGAACCTCCAAGTAGGGGTCAACTACGGTCTTCGGTTCTGGGCTTCGGCTCCGGGATCAGCTCCTGATTACAGTCGGTGATCGAGGACGGCCCGCCCTGATGCCACCCGGTTTTGGGCTTATGGCTTCGGGTACGTAGAAGTAGGAGTCAGGGTTTAGGGTCGAGGGTTTGCGGGTAGGTTCAGCACTTCTTGGGCTTCACTCTTCCCCCAGGAACCTCAGCAGAGTCCTGTGTCCAGAGGTCGTGGACGCCGCCAGGTCCTTCGAGTGCAATCATGAAACCCAAAGCCCCAAACCCAGAACCTTCAAACCCCTAACATCGAGGAAACGCTCTGAACCCTAACCCGGCATTTAGGGTCTTAGGGCTTAAAGGCTCTCCTGAATTTTAGGCTGGGGGTACGCGTACTGCATGAGGTGGACAACGGCAAAGGCTTGGGGGAAACCTGCTCATAGGTCCTAAACCCCCACCAAGCCTTCAAGCCCCTTAAGTCCCATGAACGCCAGTCCCGTAACACCCTTATCCACCGAACCTCACTGAACCCATCGGCCCTGAAACGGGCAAAAACCCTATGCCCTAAACCCTAAACCCTAAACCCCTAACCCCATCTGCCTTCGCCGTTCTGCAGAAGGCCCTGCCATCGTTCCTCCAATTTTGTTGGGGGCGGGGGGGGGGGGGGGGGTAAACTCAAGGAGGCGCCCTTGTAAGGTCATGTAGGCGGGATGTTATGGGGCTTGGGGTTTAGGGTGTTGGGTTTTAGGGTTTAGGGTCTGGGGTTTCGGGTGTTCGAGACCAAGGAGGTTCCGGGTTCGGGAGCACAACAACAAACTAAGCCGCCCAGTCGTTATGTGCCGAAGCATCCCCAAACCAGCCCTGAGGAAGCCCCCACTGGCTCAAGCCCGAACCCAAAGCAAACAAGCCTTCAAGCCAAAACTCGAAAAAATGAGCCTAAACCTGACACCCCGAACTTTGAAACCTGAAGCCCTACATCCCAAAGTCTGGGTTTGGAATTTCACCACAGACCGGCAAACACATAAGCTCACCCAAACCCTAAATCTTACACCCTAAGCGCTAAAACCTAAACACCGAGCCCTAAACCCTGAACCCCAAGCACAACATCGATACCCGGCCTCTGGGAGCAGCAGCCCCGCCAGCAGCGTCACTGCCCGAGAGGGCACGCCGCGCCTAGCGGCTTCAGGGTTTTGTACGGCATTTTTTTAAGGGTTTGTTACGGATATTGGGTCTTTCAAAGGGTTGAGGGTTGTTTTTGTTAAGGGTCTGTAGGCTTCTGTGTGAGGTCTGTGCTTGCTGCGGGCTCAGGCTCAGGGTGCAAACGACTTGGGGCTTTGATAGGGCTCAAAGTCTGCAAGGTGCCTAGGATAGAACACCCACCACATATGGACTTGGCACGTCTGGCAGGGTTAGGGCTGCAGTTGAAACAACCCAAGTCGGGTTGAGGCAGATGAGTTCGCGCTGTACCCTGGAACTGGTGCCCCGAATAGAGAACCTGCCATGTATCTCAGCATATCTCAGCTGTTCTTCGCCGACTTCAGCACCCCCCTTTTTGCACTTAGGCAGGGATCCTGGGCTAGGTGGCAAGTAACCTAAGAGGAACCCTGAATGAGGGAAGCCGCATCACCCGCAAGAGGATTTTGGGGCTTAGGCCTTGGGGCTTCGGGTCATAATGTCCGAATTCTTTTAAAACAATCAATTCCCCAACCCTACGCCCTAAACCCAAGGTCTGGTGGCCCCAGAGGGCGTTGGCAATCGGAGGTGGGGTGTCGTGTTTTTGGACACTTCGACTGTGTATTCTTTGCGGTTTAGGAGCCCGACATCCCAAATTTTATCAACCATGAAAGAACAAAACCTTACCTCCATCTCTGACAGCTGGGGAGCAATACTGATCTAAGCCTTTGCCGGCCCTGCCCCACCCGCGAGGGCCCCACCCCAGCAGGGGCGCTGCAGCCGAGAGCTTCACCTCACACTCAACACCCTCAACCATCCCAAAACCCTAGACCCAAAACCCTCACACGCGGGGCACTAGGGCTTTCGGGTTCATGTTTTTAGGTTTTTGGGGAGGCTACTTCTGGGTTGAGCCCTACAGCAAAGCAACCCATGCCACAACCTCCAGCTTCATACTGCAAGGGTTTGGACTTAGAGCTTTGAGGGTCTGCGCCAGGAAGTCAGACGTCAAAGAGCACAAGACAAGCAACACATATATCTCCGCCCGTATGTATCTCCTCCCATATATGGCCGTTCTAAACATATGACATAATATGAATGGAACACCACAAAAGGGGCTCATCTTCGAACAACCCTCATATGTTTAGAAGAAGACGTCCAGACCCCCCCCCCCGCCAGGGGGTTAAGGTTTAGGGCGTAGGATGGCCTCGAATCCATCTGCAAGATCTCCCATCCTTGCCGACAGCAAGTCGCCTTTGAGGGTTTGGAGGCTTGCTAGGGCATTAGGGCATCAGGGTTGAGGGTCGGGCTTGGGGCGTCGCTAGGGCCAAGAGGTTTGGGCCTAGGGTTTCAGCTTGCCGTGGACGTTGTACGCTGGTCTTGTGCTGCAACTGGCCTTATCATGATCTTCTATTATTCCTAGTGCCGTGCTTGTGATGACTAGTGGTCCTCTTATCTTGCTATACTTCTGACTATCTGTGTTTTCTGTTCTTGATATTATTTTTGGTCTCATGGTTATTGTTTAGTGATGAGAGTTGTTTACGATTTTATTTATTTTTTTGGGGGGATGGGGGGGCATTTTGTGCATTTTTATTCTTCGTCATAGTGTTGTTGCTCGTGTTTTTGAGTGTAAGGTGTGGACCCCAGACGCCTGCATCGTCCTTACTTGCACATGCATCTGCTTAATCTGCGGGTCACTTTTTGCCCGTTCTGCACTGTCAGAGGCAGTACCAACAACTTGAGCCCACCTCTTTGACTGCACACAGCTTTATGCTGCGGCACCGCTCCAGGGTTTGGGGCTTAGGGTTTAGGATGCTGTTTCCGGAACTGGCGGAAGTTCAAGGCTGCAACCGCAGGTTCGGGTCAGAGTGTCAGGCGTAGGAGATCTTCACTTTGATGCAATCATGTCAAGTATCCAGCGACGAGACTGTATGGTTCATTGAGGCACGAAATAAACAAGTACAGCAAACAAGCTCACACACGAAACGGCCATGCCATTCCTTGCAACCTCAACATCCCTGAGCCAAACGACCTGCACCCCAAAAGCAAACAAGATGCACTAAAGGTAAAACGAAACTCCAGAAAGGAGAAATTAAACCAACAGAACATATAGTAAAAGACGATGATGACGATGATGATACTGATGGTGATGTAAGCTTCAGACAGTCTACGAACAAATCTAGACTTAGACCACTACCACCACCACCACCGCCGCCGCCACAACCACCACCACCCCCATCACCACCCCACCCCACCCCACCCACCCCACCCAACCCCCAGCAAAAGAAACACCGTTAACAGCGAAACCCTAACTCCGTTTTTTTCTGTGTTCACTGTTAAGAGTAGAATGTAGAACGAACAATAACTTCAAAACATATTCCAAACCCAAACAAGACTGGACCCCTGGGCCCTGGCTCTGAGCATCCGCCGCCGCAGCCGCCTGGAGCTGGGCGGAGTCCTCGGAGGCCCTCATGCATGAGTACAGGGTTTGGGGTTTAGGGTTTCGGGGAATAAAAATTAAAAACAAAAAGCCATTGAATATACATATGTACAGAAAGGAGTCCGGAGTGCGGGGGCTTGAAGCGCGGGGCCAAACAACTCGCTATGACTGTGTCAGAAACTACCAAAAATAGCAAAGTAGCCACTCAGGGCAAAGGGGCCAAGACCAAGGTGTCGAAGTCGTTGGGCCAAGCGGTAAAGCCCGCGTTGTACAACCTGGGACCGGGGAATCGCTGAAACCCAGGCACTCTCCCCTCAACCCTCAATTAAACCCTGAACCGCAAACCCTCTCGCAGCTTCAGGGCTCTTTTTGAGGGCTTTTTGTTGTGGGAGGTTTTGTGTTTTTTTTATTTTTTTTTGGGGGGGGAGGGGGGGTTCCCTAAACCCTAAACGCCCCTCAACGGGTTCAAGGATTTTCTAGGATGCTTCAACCTCAGTGGGTTTCCTACAGTACAGGGTTTAGGGTTCAGGGTTTGGGATTAGCTCTTGGCCTTGGGAATACTTAATCCAAGGCAACCCAGGCCTCACTTAGCCGGGAAGCAGCTCCGCGTTTGAGAAGTGCCCGTAGCAGATCAGCAGCTCCTCCCCTGGGGAGCGTTAGGGGGCCTCTTCATACTTCAGGGGTTTACGGCTTAGGGCTTTGGAGCCATTCAAGGTCTGGCTTCTCCAGAAAACCTAAAGAACTAAGTAAGGTGCCCCTTTATCCATAGATGAGGTTGTTTCAAAGGAAGCCCTTAAACAGGGGAGAAGGGTTACTGTCTCAAATCTTAGCATGCTCAGGGTCTGAGGAACAGGGTTTACGAACTCTACTTTCATTCATATTCGGACCCTCTTGGATCTCTAGGGCGGGTCACTTCGAGAGAATGACCTGCTCACCCCTCAACCCTAAACCCTAAACCCCAAACCCCAAACCCCAAACCCCAGACCCCCGGTTTGGGATGACGACGACACGAAGCTCAAAACAGGTCCCTGAGTCCGTGCCCAGTCGGACTACTGTAGGATCCGATTTGGCCGTTAGGCATTAGGGGTTTTTTGGTGTAGAACCCCATCCTGCCCGTTGCTAAATTTCTTTGCCCTCAAAAATTTGAACACCTCAACCCCCACCTCCCCCCAAACAAAATTCTGAAACCGCGAGCCCCCAACCCTCACCCCAGCTGACGAACATCGCACTTCGGGGCCTCGGTCCACCTCGCAGGTCGTCACCTCCGAACCCGGCAGAGACCAGGCTTTTCAAAGGGCACAATAAGAAAAACCTAAAACGAAGAGCAGTAACAACAAGAAGAGTTCTCCTATGGACTTGAGGCCGAAGGTCTGTAAGAGTCCAGCAATATCAGGTTTGGGGGGTTGGTTAGGGCTTCTTTTTCTGTGTCGCCCGGCGTGCCGCACCGCCTAACCCAAACATCGAGAATCTCTCACGCAAGAAACGAACTAGAAGCTTTTAAAAGCATGAACCCTTTCAGGACCTCTTATGAAAAACAGAACAAGGCAGGAGAGGGGGGGGGGGGAGAAGTGCGAGTTTCGAGGAACCCCCCCAGTTGGAGATCTCGGGGCTTGGAGGGGCCGAGCCGCAACCTCTACGTGGTCCTCGTGCTGGACCACCTCACAGTTGGCGTTCCTGTGATCACGCAGGGTCAAAGGCTGACGGATGTGTGGAAGTTGAACTTTGCCTGAGGTTTGGGATTTTGGAGGCTTGTCAGGATGGGTTCTGGGTTAAAAACGTTCTTGAACCTCCGCGATGCGAGGATTTCGGGTTTCAGTGTTTAGGGTTTGGGGCTTGTTGTTGTGTCCCCAACTCCATGCAGGGAGGCTTCATCCAGAGACCCTGTGCCCTGGCTACTAGGGTGGAACCTGGGTACCCTCAACCCTAAACCTCAAGATATTTTAGGCTTGAGGGTTCAGGGTGTCTGGTTCAGCAAACCGGTACCCAACACCCTGTTTCCTCAAAGCCCACGTATCCAGACTCTTACCCCTGAACCCTATACTATAGGGGGGTTAGGATTTAGGGTTTAGGCATTGGGGTTTGGGGTTTAGGGTTTGGAGTTTAGGGTTTACTGTATAGGGACCATAAGGGAATACCATTAGTCATTATTCCAACCCCTATTTTACCCGACTTTGGAGTTTGGAGTTCCAGGGTTCAAAGGCAGCGGGCTGGAAAGCAGGTGTAGATTCAGGACCTTTGGGGTCTTCTTCGAGGTGTACTTCTAGGTGGGTTTAGCAGAAAGGCAACCCACACGGCAACAACCATGAGCAGAGTTGGAAAACCCAAGGTACAAGTGCATGAACCTTATGCTGTTGAACCCTGAAACGCTCAAGCCCTTAACCTGAAAGGAACCCTAAACCCTGAAACCCCTCTCCCCGACGCCCTCAACCCCCAAACCCTACACTCACCACCTCCTGAAAGAGGCCCCGAAACCCTGAACCGCTCCTTCAAATCGGGAGTTTGCCCAGCAAAGGCTCGAGGGCGAGTGGTTGAGGCAGTCCGCTAGCGGGATGAGGATGGTGCCGCCTCCGCAGCAGACGGAGTTCAAGGGGCGCTTAAGGGTTTGGGGGTTCATAGGGTTCCAGGGGTTAGGGTGGCCGTGTTCTTGGAGGGCTCAGGGCCTTTGGGCAGTCGAGGTTGGATCCTGCATTTCTTCAGGGTTCGACAATTCGCTTGTTAGGGTTTAGAGAGTTAGGGGCTTGCAAGGCTTGATGTTGCTGATACTCCTACAACTGAAATCCTAAATCCTAAACCTCCGTACGGTTGACCGTTTCCTCTGTGGGCGCAGGGAGGGGTTGGCCACGACGGGGCGTGTCTTCTCTGGGCGTGCTGAGGAAACCTTCGTCAGCCCTAAACCCCAAACCCTAGACTAGAAGTGGGGTTTAGGGCTTTGCCGAAAAACAGCCACATTCGCCCCCTGTAAACCCTATGAGCCTATGAACAACCCTGGATTCAGAAGCAGAAAGTCCGAACGCAAAGCCTACAGATCCCTAAAGCTTCATCAGCCAAAGTTTAGGACTTAAAGGTTTCTTCGGGTTTAGGGGTTTAGACTTTAGGGCTTTTGGAAGATTTTGGGGGAGTTTAGGGTCGACAAGCCCAAGCTCCGTCCTCCCTGGGCTGCATGCGCCCGCGACTGAACCTGCAGCTCTCCCCACGCACCCCCCCACCGCCCCCCGCCAGAGACTCTCCTAGGGGGGGTTCGGGGGCTTAGGGTTTTAGGGTTTTAGGGTTTTAGGGTTTTAGGGTTTTAGGGTTTTAGGGTTTTAGGGTTTTAGGGTTTTAGGGTTTTAGGGTTTTAGGGTTTTAGGGTTCTAGGGTTTTAGGGTTTTAGGGTTTTAGGGTTTTAGGGTTTTAGGGTTTTAGGGTTTTAGGGCTTTAGGGTTTTTAGGGTTTCAGGGTTTTAGGGTTTTAGGGGCTTTAGGGTTTTAGGGTTCTAGGGGTTTTAGGGTTCTAGGGCTTTAAGGTCTGGCTTGATGAGCAGGGACCCGAAGCGGGCCCAACCCTTAATAATGCCCTTGCAGCTTGAGGGGCGTTGGCGGCGGCCCAGCGCAGGCGGTCCTGTGAACAGCCCGCGCGCACTGCACTCTTTTCAACTGGCTTTGGGCGTATAAGTTGTATAAGGTTAGAGGGGCTTCAGGAACCCTAGACAAACCCGATGCGGGGCTTCTTGCCCTTTGTCGGCTAGAGGATTCGGCGTACTGGTCTTGGTTTGCAGTCTTCCCGAGCAAACATCGGCTTCGGGGAGTGATCCTAAGACTCCGAGCCGTGCACGACAACCCCAGCAGAACCTCCCCAAACCTTTCATGAAGATTTCAGGCCACCGAAGCGCCAAGCCGAAACCAAACCCCCTAGACCCCTAAACTCCTAAAGCCCTAAGCCCCCCATTCTTTAAACCCTAAACCCTGTAAGAACCGAGAAAGCCCCCCCCCCCAAGATCTCCCAAGTGCACCTCACCAGGCTCCCGGGGCCACCAGCTGCGCGTCGACTCGAACAGCCTCTGAGGAGGGAGGAGGCGCCAAGAGGAATATGTAGGGGGTCTTAGGGTTTCTTGCATTGCTAGGGTTTTGAGGGATCTTGAGGGTTTTGTTGTAATTGGAACTCTTGGGCAGCTTGTATTACCTACATGTCGGGATTAAGAGGGGATGATACTTTCTTGATTACTTCAGGCTCCTGTGCTCGGGATTTCGGGTCTGATTGTGTGGTTGTGGATGCCGGTTTTGCTTTCCCGGGTGTTTCAGCTGAACGGTACGGCTAGGCCTGGCACAATAAATGCGGAACCGTTACCCCCTGAAACCCTAAGACCCTAAACCACTCCGAACCCCCCCCCGCCCCAAGACCCCAAAAAACAACCGTAAAGGCATCTTTTACACTGAAAAAAGCGAGAACGAAACCCGAAATGATAAGCCCCGTCGTTAGGGCTCTGGAGTGGCTTGGCTACGGTACCCTACTTCTGAACTCAAAGAAACGTTTCTTACAATGGGTTCAGGGCCTCAGGGCTTAAGCGCAAGTGACAAAGTCCTGAAATAAGCCCAGAACCTAGCACCTGGTCCGAAGTTTAAGCTGCCAGAAGGCCTCTGCAACGTCTGGATGCCCTCGGCGCCGGCGAGACCACACTGAACGGGCTCGTTCAGGGTTGCGTGTTTAAGGTTGGCGACGGGGGGGTGGGGTACAACAACCAACCAAACGACTTGTTTGCTCTTAAGGTTGCACCCTTGGATTCTGGCAGACGGGTGCCAGAAGAAGGCTGTATTGGGGGAACCTTCTGAGGGTACCTTCGGGAACCCTTGAGTTGATAAAGGCTGCAAAATACCATCGGTCTGCCCCTAAGCCAATCGACTTTCTATGCGTGTCCATTTAATTCCGCAGCGCTCAATCCGATTTTAAGTCCTAAGCCCTGAGCCCCAAACCAGAGAACCTCAACCCTTAACCCTGTACCCTGAACCCTAAACCCAAAACCCTGAACCCTAAACCCCTTCGTGGAGGAAGCCTTCCACGCCAAAAACACAAAAAACCAAGTAAAAAACAAACTAAACCCCAAACCCTAACCCTAACGCCGAAACCCCAAACCCTAAACTCCCCAAACCCCCTTTCAAAACAGCGAAACAAGTGACGCCCGCCTTGGCTTCGCCAAGGAGGTCGACGCCCGTCCCGTTGTAGATCCAGGGGCGGTCCTCCAGCTTGGGGCTTTGGGCGGGTTTTGGGGTTAGGGTTTAGGGTTGGGCGCGGGGGCTTAGGGCTTGGTGTTTCGGGATGTGGGGTTTGGGGTGGGGGAGGGGGAGTGGGGGGGGCGGGGGAGGTTTCTGGGGTTTAGGGTTTAGGGTTGAGTGTGGCTGTGTTAGGGATAGCGGGGTTTTGGCAATTGAGGGGTTTAGGAGTTTACGGGGCTTTGGTTTAGGCATCAGCGGAGGGTTCGGGGTTTTATGGGTTGGGGGCTGTGGGGTTCAGGGAACTAAGGTTCGGCGGTCAGGGTTTTTTGGGGCTGAAAACTGGGGCTTAGGGTTTCGACGTTTCAAACTCTAAGACCCTTAACTCTGAGAGGGTGTTGCAGCGCCAACGAAAAAACAAAGACCTAGCCCCAACTGAAAATGCCCAGGCGTCAACACAAAACCCTCCTCCCCGACTAAATGGAGCATGCAAGAATGTACAACTGCTCTTTGTTTTCGCTCGCCACGCCCCAGCGTCCAGCGTAGGTCAGATCAGCACCTCGGATTGGCCAAGCAGAGGCACCAAAGGACATCAGTTCCGGAGATTATCAGGTCTTAGAACACAAAAGCGACGTCCTTTGCTTTTGCATTCACCCAGAGCTGTCCCAAACCAAAAGACGTCAGTTTTGGAGCTCTTCATGCCTGAAAGGACGAAAGCCACGTCCTTTGACCAGAGGACCAGAGAACCAGAGGTCAGAGGACCAGAGGTCAGAGGACGAGGTCAGAGGACCAGAGCCAGAGGTCAGAGGAGCCAAGAGAAGCAGAGGACCACAAAAGACACAGCAATTTGCCCCTTACCAACCAACACGCCCCACCCCCCCCTCTCCCAAACCAAAGGACGTCAGTTTTTAGCAGACACCACAAAAGCCACGTCTTTTGCTTCCCTACCCCCCCCCCGCCAGCCCCCCCTTCCCCCCCCCCAAACCCAAGAACGTCAGTTTTGGAGCTCTTCAGGCGGGAGACCGCAAAAGCCACGTCCTTTGCCTAGGCTCTCCGAATGAAGTGTTGGAGCTTTCAGGCGTTAGAGCACAAAAGCGATGTCCCAAACTTTTACAGTCACCTGCACCCTCCCTCTGCCAACGAAGGGTCTCTCTACCAACCACCTCCTCTATTTCTCAACCGTGTTTGCCTGCTGCTTTCTTTCTTCTGACAAGCTGCAGCTGCATCTTCTCGATTCCGCTGTAGCAGCCCAGACCTCAACCCCATCACAAGCCTCATGTCGGACAGCCCCACGCCAGTCCTGTTGGCATGGGCCGCAAAGGTCGAAGCATCTGTGAACAAGCACGAACCATACTCTTCGAACGCTGTGTGGAGGACTGCAATCGCGGACTTGCTCAGATGCATCTGTGTTGGGGCACGGCCATCAACATCCGTGAGCAGAACTGTCTTTCCGTCAGAGGTTCGGCCGCTGAAGTGACTCTGGAATGCCTCCTGAAAGACCTCTTGGCACAAACGGTCAAACGGCTGCTTCGGAACGCAGAGTTGGACGGCCTTCCAAGCCTTAGGAACACTCCTGTCCTTGACGCTCGCCTTGCTTTCACCCTTCGTCCTGGGCCCGCTGACGGCGACAGATAACCAGGGAACTTGCCAGTGATCCTTGGTCAACTACACAACGGAACACCTGTGGAAACTGAACATGTCACTTGTGATAAAAACGTCAGTGAAAAAACTCAAAAAGCACTCGGCGCCCATTGACCTCACGCAACCAAGTTGCTCAGGAGTAATGTATCCCATTGCCGGCGGCGGTGGCGGTAGACGCCCTCGCCCTCGCGACGCGGCCGTGCTTGATCTCAGTCTGGCGGCGACGCTTGGAGTCCTTGACGCTTCCATCGGCCGTAAAACCATACGAATCCGCACGAGGCCTGCTCACTCTTGTCAGGGTGACGCAGGCACCGGGGCCTACCTTAATCTACCGCTGAGGGGGCACTGCGCCCCCTACCCTTCAAGGTTTTGCGAGAAGCGCCAGCTTGTTGTGCACCGACAGGCTTGCACGGCTTGCGTGCCAGTGCTTTCCACGTGTGGAAAGCAGAAGTGGAGCAACATTTGCGACATGAAACCAAATCGTTTTTACTATCAAGAAACAAGTCATGCTGCGAAGAAATTTTAGAAATCTCCAGGCACAAAGCTTGCCTCTTACGGTCAGCCTCCTGAGAGTTGCCGGTGCAAAGTTGCGTGTAAATCTGAGTTTTCCAATCCATGCGTCCACTTTTGCACTGCCACTTCTTAGTGCAAACAGTACAGCATATGCAGCCTTTAACATCGCCATTCCAGGTAAGTGTGTGCCCACCAGGTTTCTTATCTTCCCACTCCTTCATGAGAAGCTCACGCGTCTTGTTGCAGCGGCTGAGCGAAGCCGGAGTAGCACGTACTTGGCTGAGATCATTCCCGCGACAAGAAGATTGCATGAGGCGCGAACGCTGCCTAGCAACACAAACGCGTTTGCAAACACTGCACTGCAGTTTGTCATTAGAAAGTCTAACCAGCTGGTGCAGAAGAAAGGCGGTTTTATCGCATGTTTCTTCAACAGGAACATCTTCCGAATCTTGGGCAAGTCGATTGTCAGTCTGCGGAGGGCGGTCAGGCGCATCACGCGCACTTTGCGAAGCCACTGCAAGGCAACATTGCACAAGGATATCAAGCATCATCTGCTGTATGCGCCTGACATGCGGTTTCCACACCTCAGCACCTGTTTCAGGCAAAAGCCCACAGACCGACAAGCAAACAGGCATGCTGTCGGGGGAACTGGGAAGTTCTGCAAGCACAGGAGCACGGAGGTATTGCCATTGCGGGCAGACCCACCAGCGGTGGAACACGGTCTCGCCCGAGGAACAGGAACAAAACGGGCATGTCCCAGAGGAAGCACCTCGGGATTTTTGTCGCTCCCTTCTTTCGGTTGCATTGACGGCACCGGATAAAATTGCACGAAGGCAAGCTCTCTGATATTCAGTAAGATGAGCTTTGTCATTATGCAATTGCATGGAAACACCACGGTCAATACCGTGTTGTATGCCAGACATGTCCTTGCGGCGTGAAGCAGCTTCCCGCCACTCACGCCTGCGTATTGCATCACGCAGCTCATGCTGAACCAGGTCGTTGCCGGCATCCCCACTGCGAGGGCACGTCGGCAGGGGCAAAGATTTGTTGCTGTGAGTTTTAACTCTGCGGAGTTGAGGCCAGGACCAGCGGCAAGAGGCAAAAAGTTTCCTAATCCTAGTGACGGGCCCTATAACCTGCAAAGAACGCCTACCTAGATCCCTGGTGAGATTCCAGGAGGAATGTGCAAGTTCAGAAGCTTCGCCATTTTTGGCGAGCATGCGCAAGAGCGCTTGGAATGCGCTGTGCTCCGTGACCTGAACTGGGTCAACCTTGTGGCCTTTTAAGAAAAGGGTGAAAGCAATTTCTGCACAAGACAAGTTTCCGGCTCCACGCCAGATACCCTGAAGGGCTGAGCGACGAAGCGAGTTAAGTACATCTGCAGGCAGACTACGACCAGCTTGGCCGTAGATGAGGGGAGAAAGGGCTCCAATGCCAGCACAAGTTTCTTTACTTTCAAAATCAAGCGGTGCGTACCTCAAGCGATTAAGCCTTTTCCTAGTCTTATTAGCAATTTTTAGAGCTTTGGAAGTTTTGCCAGTGCTTCCTTTCTTCGCCTGCGCCATGACCAGAGTCACACCAAGCATGTCAACGTTACTCTTAACGGCCAGCTTGGAGCCATTAATGGTAACGTTGGCAAGTTTCTTTCGCTGCGGGAGCGACACGGCAAAGCAATGGCTTTTCTCAACACTGATCTCTTGGCCCGAAAGATGAGCGTACTCAGCGGTGATGTCGACCACCCTTTGCACGCCAGCAACAGAACGAGCCGTCGCATGTATGTCGTCAGCATATCCGCCAGGCTTAGCTTCCGACTCAGCACAAGATTCATTGGTCACGGCATGAAGCCATAGAGTTACTAAAGAGTTAAGCAGCACAACTGAGACCCCACAGCCTTGTAGGATCCCGTTCGTACTAGCCCATCCTACAGCATTTTTTCCTAACTTCCATCGACGCCTAAGGGATGAATACATCTCTTGGAGCGGCAACAAGATACGGCTTGACAGCCCCATTTCCTGAAGAATGCCAAACAGAATCCCGTGCGGAATAAGATCGAAGCATTTCTTGAAGTCAAAACTGACGCCGTAAAGGGGTTCATCGGCTAAGATGGCCTTCTCAACACGTGCAGCAAGGGTCCAAAAGATGTCTTCGGTTCCACAGCCTTTGCGAAAGCCTTTGGCACCAGGATGGATCCAAGCCTCCTGCCAGGTCAGCAGTTGTTTAACATCTATACATCGGCCGTAAAACCAGCCGGATCCCAAAAGTAGAAGTGGCTTGTCTGAGCGACGGGGCACACGTCCCCCCCCCTCTCTGGAAGGCTCCCTCAACCGATCCCCATACGGGGAAAGTCTCGCGAGCCCGAAGGAAGCTCTCTGTTCTGAACTCCCTGAACTTGGAAGAAATATCGAGCAACAATACTGATATTGTCTTCGGAGTAGAGGCCTGGGACACAGAGCCCTTCGCGAGCCTTTGCAATGCCTTTCTCATCAAACCGCAAGCTTTTGGATCCGGTGGCACTTCTGTGAATGCCCGCAAAACCGGGGAGCTCGTTGGCAACCTTAACGGCAGACTCCCAGTTCTTGTCTCGTAGCTGCGATTGGTGAATAAGGGCCAGGGGGAGCTGTACTGGCTGCGCTCTCCACTTCTCTTTTGCAACAACACCATCGGGACCTGAACGACGTAGCACGTTCAGCAGCTGAGAGGAGGGGATCTTGATGATGCCCTGAAGGACAGTATTGCGCACGAAAACTGGGTAGCACTCAGACACAATTTGTTCAGAGAACGCCGCATGAACAATTTGATTGAACGCATAGCGTGGGTTTTTATCGACCTCTTGTTGCATGCAAGGATCGATATGACTGATCTCAATGTCGACAGCAACCTCAACGGGGGGAACGGGAGCTTCAAACTGAGCATCGGGCGTGGTTTCAGCGAACTCAACAGGCGTTCCCAGCGACACTAGGAAAGTGGGCTTGGGTGTGGTAACTCCAGAGTTCGGGTCACGCAGCGCCACAAGGCGTTCAACGGATTTAACACCGCGGGATTGCAAGGTCGAACGAACCTTGGGGGTCTGTGGGATTAGCATTGCCAAAGGCGAATTACTGGTGATGCCAAGGTAACTTTCGTAGTCACCAACACCGGCCAAAAAGACGCCTTTGGCAGTAGAATGGGCAAGCTTAATGGGGATGACTGCAACAGGGTTCTTGGAAGCGTCCACAAAAATGGAATCAGGACGTGGTACGAGATCGGTCCAAGGAGTTCTGGTGGAAAACTTGGCCTTGCCTTTGCCTTTCCCGGCGCCTTTGCCTCCCACAGATGGGCTGGGGGAGCTGGAAGGGACAGGGGTGTCGTGTATAAGCCTGCCAAGGTCAAATAGCAGGTTGGCTTGAAGTAGTTCTTGCGCTTTCTGTTTGCGAGCCGAGTCTTGAAGGAGAGTCTTGGCCGCCTGTTTGTGCCACTGCTGGGTCATGCCTAGTCTGGTCATGATATCTTGCAGCTCACGCATGGAGATGTTGCCTGTCAAGGCATGGGCAATGCGATTGAGCATGGCACGAGAAGGGGACCAACAGTATGCATGGTGCATACGGGCACACATGTGGAGGAAGACAATCCGAACAGGCTTGACACAGTGAAAAAATGCAGCGAGAAAAGACTTGGTCTGACCTGTGCATGTCAAACGCTGGCGGCGGCAGGCAAAACGGCTTAACCTATACCTACGCCCCCCAACAACCCGGCAGCGGATCAAGGCAGAGTTGCGGCGCTTGAAACAGTGGTACAGGCCATGACTGAGGCTTGTGGTACAAAGGTCACTGCTCAAGAGCTGGTGTGCGACACAAGTCAGGAGGCACAGCAAGAGATGCATGTAGATCTGACTCGTACTTGGCAGGTGGAACCTGTTGCAGACTGACTGTGTGCAGGAGTTCAGCACTGGATTCATGGACATGATCAAGAACAACACAGCTGGGACGCAGACCTGAATCAAGCGCTTTGCAACAGCGGTAAGTAGATTTGAAAGCTTATGGTCCAATTCTGAGCGGCTTGGTAGGGTCAGGTTAGGTGCCAGACCCATCCAGACTCCACGGTGACTGCGGTCAGGACGTGCGCTCAAGGGAGTCCGCGGGGAGGCGGTGTAGTTGGCCCAGTCACCCCAAGCACTGCCGGTCAAACCACCCTTCGCACGCACAACGCTCTGCAACACGCTCGTTAAAAACACCCCAACATACCCTAACTGAAGGCAATCGCGAATGCTATGTTTCGACAGGTGCATGCTGTGACTTGTCCTGAAAGAACATGCGTTGAAGGTGTAGTGGCAGGTCAACATGTAGACCAACACCTTGGAGCAAAAGAAGGAAAACTGTGAACTCCACCCCCAGAGCGCAGTCACCCACGGTGTCCGGGGCGACACGTTCCCCCGACTCCACTGTGAGCCGGCGGGTTGCCACGCCGAAGGCCTCTCATTGAGAGAGTCGCGAAAGAATATCCTGAAAAGACAGTCATCGATATGGTAACCATGCCCAGACTGCAAAGAAATGCGAGCATCCAGTGGAAAAAACCCAAGCTGTATTGCACTGCTGGCATATACCGCAAGAAGTCATGTTTGGAATGCAAAGATCTGACATAGAACTCCGTACCGGCGGTGCGCTGCTGTAATCGCCAAAAAATGAGGATTACGGGTGGCCCAAGTCCATTAAGGAAGCCCGGACCCCACTGAGACCGGTCCCAAGCCAGACCAGCCAAACGGCAAAATAAAACCATGCCGAAACTAGGTGGTGGTTACTGTGCTGTGAGCTTCTTCAGGTCCTCCCAGGCCTGCTTGTGTAGTTGTGTTTGTCCCCACCTGTGAGGAGCGATGAGGAACCGCTTGCTGTCCACTGAGGCCGACAAGGCGTCCAAGGCTTCACGGAAAGGAGCGCCTGCAAGTACGCTCACCGATACTTCCCATACCCAAGGTCGCCCTCCACGCGGTTCTTGATACCGAGGCTTGCATTGTGCAACCCATCTGCTCAAGTCAGCCGTATCCGTCTCGAGGATCGTCTTGAAGGCTTCTTGTGTGACTTCATCTTGAAGAGCAGAATCCTGGCGAACAAGGTCCATGATCGTCAAGAACATAAACGTGCGCTTCTCACCCAGCTCGTGAGGAACGCGCTCCGCCATTCCCTCTTTCTTTGGCGGCAACGAGTTGACCCAAAGCCGAGAAGCTTCCAACACGGGCTTCTGCATGGTCCTCATCCGAACGCAAGAGAACCACGAGGTTGGCCGCGGCGCTAACTGCTTCGCACTTTTCTGCTGTGGACAAAGTCAACCGAAGAGCACGTGCCAAGATCTCTGTGTCGCCAGCACCCTGAGAAGATGCTGCCGACGCATTTCGAGTCTCCACGCTGCGAGCCCTTTTCGCAGCGCGGTCTCCATCACCTGCACGAAGCTGCTGAGCCTTGGCCAAGATCTCTGCTGCTTTGCCACTCGCCATCTGGGAAAACGAGAAGAAAGGGAGAAGCTGTCTAGAAAAGCTCTCCGACTATCCCCGCTGAGCCCACACTAGGTGGAGTGGTAGTCCCGTATTTGACCGACGACGAGAACATTCTACCGAATGGCGGCCAGCAGCCTTAGGAGTGCAAAAGCCCGTTCCACAGTGCTCACATGCAAAATTGCGATTGTCATGGTATGACTGTGTAAAGCGCACCCGGTAAAGCCAGCCGGAATAAGGCATACTCTTGCAACCCAGCGAGCGTTTAGCTCTCTCAGATTTAGTATCAAAGAGACGACGACAGAAGCGACATTCTTTGGCTGAAGAACCTGCAGGAATGCTTGGAGGGGGAAGGTCAGTAAGTGTGATTGGACGAATCAACCGCACATCACGATATTTTCTGCGCGAATGCTTGTCTGCATACTTCTGCCTTATTTGCTCCGGGTCGAAGTTCATGCAACTGGCAACATCATCCGCTGTGGTATCCTTGGAGCCTTTGAGAAAAGAATCCGGGCGTGGCTGCTTAAAACGTAGCCTGCGACGTGTACCAGCCAAAGCATTTTGATCCACATGAGGGCGTCGCGATGATGTAGCAGCGGAACGCACGGCGCGCTCCTCTTTGTTCAACGGTGCACGTTGTTGCCTCTGATCCACCGTGAGAGTTTGACAGACCACGTCATGCTGTCTCATGCTCTTCAAAGACGACACGTAGCTGCAACCCTGTCGACCACAAGAGTAGCGTCCATCTGCTCTTCTTACTGCCCCCAGCTCCTCATACGCTCTTGCTGCTGCAGCCTCTTGGCGGGCTTGTCGCGCTGCATCCGCGTGTCTGGCCGCCCATGTGTCTTGAGCTGCCAGATCGTCTTGTGAAGAAAACCAACGTCTAAGAAGCGATTCCCACATGGCACCATCCTCTGCTTGTGCCAACTGTAACCACTGCTGGTGCCACCCCTCGACTGGAAGCTGTAAGAACTTGCGCAAGTCATCAAGTCTGGACCACAAAGCTTGTCGGGTGTTGGGCGTACGTTTGCACGAAGGATGTAAAGATTCCCTGGGTGACCAAGCGAATAGAAGGTGACATTCCATACGATCGTTTGGCAACCGAGCTAAATGCCCTAGAAATCTCAGCTGCCCCAGCGCAACATATGTATGAATGTTGCGGAGTCCCAACTTGCGTAAAAGATCCTGTTGAGTCAGGTTGCATTCTGCATCTCACTCAAGCGCTGACCGCATAGACCCCGTGCAATCGTGTGAAGGAAAGTCTGCCACTGGTGAAGAGTGGCACTCGAAACCACCCTGGATTCGGTACCGAAAACCAGTGCCCGTATGACTGCAGCTTCCACCAGACGGCCCTGCATTCGCGGCGAAAGGCCGTATCTAGGCATTTGCTGGTAAAGGTTGCGCCAAATGCGCTTGGCACATTGAAGTCTGTGAGCATCGTCCTGGGCATATAACCCATGGTAGGAAAGAATTCCTCCCAGCAACCGCGCATTACGGCGAAAACCATTTCGTTCATCTGCGCCAGAGGGATGGATGAGTACCCGCTTCGTCTTGCTTGGTTTAATGACCTCACCCCAGTCGCGCAACGTCGATGCCAAAAGCCGTTCTGCTTCCTCTCTGCCACTTTCTCGTAACAGAAGAGAGGTATCGTCAGCAAACATGATGGACAAGAGTTTCCAAACCTGAAGTTGCGAAGCATTCTTGAGCGAGGCCGATTGCTCCGGTTGACGCGCCGGTTAAAGCGCCTGCCCCAGAGCGAGCGCAGTTCCACAAAATGCTCTGGGCACTCTTTCCTGAGCGCATCCAGTCTTTTGGCAAAATCCTGCGTGACGAAATCATGGAAAATCGTGTACAAGCCTGGAGACGTGCTGCACCCCTCCCTAAAGCCAGCTGTAAGCTTATAAGGCTGGGAAAGCCCTTCCGAAGCGCAAGCCTGATAGGAAGTTCCTGAATGAAGCGCGTCCAGCGCCTGTAACAACGGCTGTGGGAAGCCGAGCCGCGCGAAGAGCTCAAAAGCCGCTGTACGATCAACACTAGGAAAAGCCTTGCGAATATCGAAGAAAACCAACACCAAAGCAGACTCGACAGCTAAGCAAGCACCTGGAACATGCGAAACTTCAGCCGCCATTTCCGTTACCATACGTACCACAAACAAGGCGTCCTGCACAGAACGATGCTTCCGATTGCCCCACTGACAACCAGAAAGCAGTTGCTCCTCCTCAGCGAACGACATGATGCGAACAGAGAGAATACGTCCCAATACTCTAGACAGAATAGGCAGCAAAATAATGGTCCTGTAACAATCAAGGTCCTCCCTTGACCCCTCCCCTTTGTACAAAGAGATGCCCAGGCCATCACGAAGTTGCTTGTCCCACTCATGAGCCGGTCGATGGAACATCACGCAGACAATACGATAAAGCTGCTCCTGCACTCAATCCCCTGCCAAGCGCAACATGTTGATGGTAACTCCGTCCTTCCCAGGTGAGGATTCTCGCACAGCTTCTAGAGCTTGGTTGAACTCTGCACGAGAAGGAGTGAGCCCCAATTCGTGCCGAACGGGTCTCTGCTTGACTTGTTGACGAATGAAACCATCCTCCACTTTGAGAGCCTGTGACGAGACCGTCATGTTGTGAGCGCGCAACGTATCAAGTGAAAAAGGCGCCGCACCGGAGTAGTTCACTCCTTCCACTGGTACTCCCAAAGAGCGAAGACTGCGATAAAAAGAATGCCAATCACCAAGGTTCATACTCTGCTGCATGTCGCGTATCTGCTCCGACACAAATCTCTTCCGACTTCCTTTCAGAAAGTCCTTCCTGCGACGTCGCGCTAACTTCCACGCAGCAAGACTTTCTGTCTCCTCTGGAAGACCTTGGTGTCTGCGAACCCTCTCCCAAGCCCCAGAAATCTCGTTGTCAAGCACCAACAGTTTCTCTTTGTCGCTACGCGAAAGAGGAGCACCTCGACGTTTGTCTTTGCAAGATGTCAACACAACCAACCAAAAGTTGAGAAAGCTCTGCCCAGTCTACTTCAGGAGGTGGAACGACATTGGAAGCAACTTGAGAAGCAACAGGAGGCTGTTTGCCTTGCAACCTCCTCCGCGTCGCCGACTTGAGACCCAACTCCGCACGTAAACTGCAGTGACCCGGCAAGTCTTGCCACTGGCCATTCTTCCCCATTGTCGCACAATCATCTGCACGTTCGTTGCCACGATTCCCAGTATGCCCTTTAACCCAGTGCCAATGCACCGGAAAGAGCTGTTTTGCACGACACCAAAGCTTTTGCGCACGCCGAGCCAGTACTGCTTTTTTGTTGACCTTCCATAGTCCTTGGGCAACATTGCAAGCATACTGCGAATCGAAGTGAATGTGCAAGGCAGAGATACTAGAAGCCTGCGACAAAGCCAGCTGGAAGGCCTTGATGACTGCCGACAGTTCTCCAGTATTGTTCGTAGCTCGCTGGGCACCAAGAAAGCCAGATTCGGTCGGGGAACATACCACGGGGCCAAAGTAGTCCTGCACGTCACCTGCAAGCCAGGCCGCGAGACCCCATCCAGCTGTAGAGGGAACCTGCACCTTGTTGTCCCGAAATATAGGAGGAGCACCTCCGTCTGTGTATATATGAAGAGCAGAAGCATCTTGCTCCTCCCAACCTTCAACAGTAGCCGGTGCCGCAGGCACCGGCGAGACCTGCAACTCGTCCATGCAAGACTCCACAAGCTTCTGGCACTGCTCGATACGATGAAGTGTTTCCGCAGAGTTACCCCGCAGCGCCGATGCATTGCAACGTACTCTCGTCTCTTTCTGATCTGCCACGACACGTCCTCGCGACCGACGTTTCCAGAGCATCTTACGAGCCTTACGAACCGCATGCTTCTCAAGAGATCCCAAGTGTAGATGCATTCGCTTGCCCATATGATCGGATAAGATGCCCGAAGTAGAAAACGTGCTCATGCCCGGCTGAACTGCAGTGTAAAGTGAAGAAGACAACAAAAAACCATCAAGTTCATACCATTGAGAAGTCCTTGCATGCCGCCAAGTCCCCCTGTGCTTAATGGGTTTCCATGAGTCAAGATGGACAAGATCCGAAGTCGCCACAAACTCCTTTAGCAGCCTGCCTCCCAAAGTTGTAGGAGTCTGCAACCCTTTGTTACCCACCTGTTGCCCAAAGCCATCGTTGACACCAATGTGACCATTGAAGTCTCCACCGATACATATCTCAAGAGTCTCATCTTTCAGCATGTTGCAAGCTGCTGCGCATGTGTGTAATGTCGTCGTTTTGAACCCACATCCGCCCCTGCAGGAGAGTACATGCTAACAAGAGCCAACTTGCGACCATGAATGCAAACTGCAATCCCAGCTAGCCTGTCTGAAGCATCTAAAGCGAAGGAGGGTCGCCCTTGCTGCTCCCAAAGCTGAGCCACCGAATTTCTCAGCAAAAGCCCCACCTGTCCTCTGCAAATCAGCAACCATTCCTCCATGTAAACCACCTGAAAGCGTAACTGCACAGTTTCGTCGTAGTGCAACTCCGTGAGCATTACAACATCTGTATTCTGCTGGCGTGCAAGTAGAAGAAGAGCCTTAAGCTTCTCTGCATGTGAAGTGAGATCCCATCGTAGACCTTGAGTGTTGATGCATCCCACCTTCAAACCCAGCGAGATCGGTAGCCGATATGACTGGCGAAAAGTGCGTCTGAAACGGTTCCTCCGGCGACCGCGTGCCTGAGCGGCACATGGAGCCAAGAATCGTGCAGTGTGAAAGAACACGCGTGAAGAGGATGTTGGTAAGCAGGTAGAAGCCACTGTACATGCCGTGACCTGCACATCCCAGCCATGAGAGAAAAGTGTATTGAAGACAACGCACATGCCTTCGACGGAGACTCACAGCGAAAGCGCTGCTGCGAGTCCCTCTTGTTCCCCGACGACACACCAGGCCGTCAGGGTGCCGCGCCGCTCTTGTCCGAGATCGCGAGGCAGGAAGTTGAAAGGCAGCAAACCCCTCGGGGACAGCTGCAAGCAAAAGTAAAGATATGCAAAAAGGAACTCGAAGCATGCAGTGGAAAATGCACACACGTCTGGCATAAGCATGTGGAGGGTCCATCCCCACACAAGCTGCCAGGCGTCTCAAGGCTCGTAAACTCACTTGTTGGTCTGCAGTCGCTGCCACAACTTGCTCTCTAGTTCGGTTTGGCTTTCACGCGCCACTTCAAAGCGAACGCCTTCGAACTTGGCGTGCAACAAGGTGGAGATATGGTTCTTAGTGTCTTGAGTCATAGCCGCCGTCGGAAGCAGAGCAAACTTCCAAACTCGGCCCTGGAGCGGGCTACGAAATTTCGTCTGACATGCTGCCACCTGTATGTCGATGGCCTCCTCAGACAGCTCTATGAGAGCCGCGACAGCTTCGAGGGCCTCCGAAGCTGTGGACGGAAGGGCGCCCTTCAGCACGTTCATCAGCACGATAAATGTATAGTATTTGCGGAATCCCCATGGATGGGGGGGTAGTGGTCGTCGTTCTGCTTTGGCTTTGTTCCTAGCGGCGGACACGTCACCGTTGTGTTGTTCTGTGAGCTTGTCCTCATACGCTGCCATGGCCTTGACCACTTTGTCCTTGAGCTCCTCGCTGACCAGAAGAAGTGCAAAGCCACAAGATCGCATGAGCATGGCCACATCCTGGGAGCGGTAGAGGGTGAAGCGGAGAAGGTCTTGAAGCAGGTGGTTGTCCGGGCCTTGCTGCTCAGCCGCAATTTGGCCGTTTGCGTCGGCCCTACGCTTGGTTCGAGGGGCCATCGCAGAGCTGGAGGTGTTCTGCTCAATCTCGGTCAGGAAATTGGGCGGCATGGCTCAGGGGCTAAACTGCAAGGCCCTCCGCAACGCGACGCTGTCTGCAGACTACACTGTGACGCCCGCGGGCGTGAGCCGTCCAAAATGGGCAGTGGCAAAAGCGACATTTAAAGTCGGTGATGGTAACTGTTGAACAGACTTGCCGGACCCGGTCAATCCACATTTGGTAGGGCATCTTCTTGCAGCATCGTATATGTTTACAGCACTGTGCCTTGCCGGGAAATTCTTGCAGGCAAAAGAAACAGGTGAGAGGCCGGTTCCAGCCTGGTGGGGCTGCTGGTAATGGCAGTTCTTGGGCACAAAGTTGTCGCTGAGGATCGCGCTGGCGTCGTCCCGGCGGAGGTTGTTTGCCTCGAAGACGGAGGCGACGGCGTAGACGGTTGGGGCGAGCTTTGGGGGCTGCTCGCGCTTCAGCTTGTGCAGCAGGAACTGGTGCCGCTGGCGGTGCGGCCGCTGGCGGTGGAGGCTCCGGTGCACGACGAGCATCCTGACGTTGTGCACGGCGACGAGCAAGAACCAGTCGTTGTTCCGGAGGAAGTCGTCCACATGGCTCGACGTGCTTTTTGAGAGATCGTAGAAACATTTCCACTCCACAGTGCGGGCAGAGGTACTTTCCGTTTGCTCCGGGTAGCACACCATGAACTGCATTTGCTCGTTCTTGCGCTCGAGCAAGCTGTTTGTCACGTTTTCCACCCGGCGCATGTCGTGCTTCCCAACGGTCCTCGGCATCTTTGTTCCGTTGAGCTCGTTGCCATAGCTTGACGGTAGCAGACCACGTGCGACCTTCGTCCTCTTGAGCAAGGGCCACCCATTTGGAAGGCCATGTATGAGGGTCCTCTTCTAGCAGAACACGTACTTGACCAAGAAGCTTCCAATAGTGGTGGCGCAGCTGGTGGCCGCGTTTACAAGCAGGTAGCGTAGCTTCGGGAACCAACCAGGCGAACAAGACTTGCTTTTCTAACGCCGCGTCGGGTTTCCTGACGACGTGGCCCAAGAAACGAAGAGTGCGGGTTCCGATCATGTTGTGGACGGTGTCTAGCTGTAGCTCGTGCCGCAAGTCGGACATGGTACGCTTGTCTGCTCTCATATTGCGTCGACGTTGGCGTAGGAGACCAAAAGAGACCGTGTTGATGAAGGTCTGGTACTTTTTCACTTCCAACATGCTGAAGGGGCGTGTTTCGCAGCCGTAGAGAAGGGAGGCGACCACTGTTGCTTGTATGAGGCGAGCTTGTACTGGCGGCGATAATCCAAGGCGAGGAAGTTGAGCGTAGACCTTGCGCCACAATAGCTTCGCTTTGCCGAGTCGGTGATCGGTGTCCACTGTGGTGTTGCCGTCGGGTTCTAACCAAGCTCCTAAGAACCTGACATGTTGTTCATGGTGAGGGGGCGGAGGACCCGGCTGAATTACAAGACGCTCGGTTTTGCCAGGATGTACCGTTTGCCCCCATGTCTTCAGCGTTTGTACTGCCAAGCGTTCAATGTCCTGGGCTCGGCTTTGTCGCGTGATGAGGGTCGTATCATCCGCAAACAGGGCCACAAGCAAGTTTAAAGTGTCCAATACCTCTGCATGTTCGCGATGTTCTTGTTGGTGACGTGCTCGTTTGGAAAGAGGACGCCCACGCCGCGAGAAGAGTTGAACACCTGGCACTTCCCACTGGCTGGATGCCTTTCGAACGAGCTCTTCCATGGGCAACGTGTGGAACATGTTAAAGCATATTGGCGAGGAGGGACAGCCTTCACGGAATCCCTTGTCAGCTTGAAATTCTGAAGAAAGGCCAGCTCGAATGCGGATAACGTATACTGTCTTGGTGTGAAGTGTCTGTAAAAGGTGAAGGGTCCGCTGCGGAATACCAAAGTGTCGAGTGAACACCGTCCAAGCTGCTTCACGGTTGATCGAGGGATAGGCTTTTTGAATATCCAATAGGACCAATTGAAGAGGGTCATGGTCAGCAGGTAGCGCACGGTCTCGTGGGAGGACTTCAGAGGCAAGGTCAATGAGCATACGTAAGATTAATATGACGTCCAGGGTACAGCGATTGGGTCGAAAGCCCCATTGATAGGCCGGGAGACTCTGAGCATCTTCGACATGCCGTCGCAAGCGCATTGCCAAGATGCGGGCCATCAAGCGGGACATAATGGATAAGAGAACTATCAGGCGATGTTGATTCAAGTCCGATCTCTCTCCTTTCCGCTTCCACAAGCAGATTCCAATGGCTTGGTGCAAAGACTCCTCCCAATCTGCATCTGGATGGGCCCATAGGCGTTGTACGATGCCGGTGATGACTTGTATACCCAGTTCTCCCGACACACGTAGCATCATGACAGTCACTTCGTCGCGACCCGGCGCTGCCTCGCGCATAGCCGCCATTGCTTCTTCCACTTCGGGTCGCTCGGGAACCTCGGCTAACCATGAAGCTTCCGGAACAGCTGGTCCCATATTGTCATCTAGAGTGTCAGGAGACACAGGGAGTGGACCATTCATGGTCTGTTTGAAGTGGTCAAAGGCCTCCTGAAGGGTGAAGGCCTCTCTACCTTCTCGACTGTGTCCGTCCATATAAATACCCAGTTTGGGAAGTGTACGGTAAAAGGTGCTCATGTCGTGGACGGCGACAGCTTGTTCCAAGGTGTGGATGATAGACATTACCCATCTGTTGCGCGCTTCTTGTTTGTAGTCGCGTACCGCCTTCTTGGCCGTACTGAGTTGTTGGCGAAGGGTAGCTTCATGAGGTAGCCCACGACTATGCTGCACTTGCTGCCATAAGGCGGCTTGCTTCTGCATCAGCTGCTGGATGTGCTCCATGTCCGCTTCGGTGTAAAAGGAGGACACGCTGTTAGGGCGACCTCGACCCACAACTTGTTCCGTGGCTTCAACCAAGATGTTGGAGAATTCGGTCCAGGTCATGGCCGGCAGCGTCGGTGACGAGAAGGCGGGACGAGAGGTAGAAGATGAGGTATCTGCATTGTGGCGGTGATGCTGTCGGAGAGCCAAACGTCGACGGGGCCACCAAGACATCTCGCCACGCGCTCCTCTATCGGCGGCTCTGTCAGCTTTTTCATTGCCCTCAATGCCCGTATGACCGTACACGTGTTGCCAGTGAAGGGTGCGCATAGCTGATACTTGCTGCACCAGCTCTTGTACTTTATGAACCAAGGCGATGTTGGATCGTGGTGTCCATTGTCCCGTCGCCATTTTGTACGCATATGTGGAGTCGAAGAAGATGGTTGCCGCGTTCGAGTCGGGGGTGCCATAGAGGAGGAAACGCATTGCATGGGCTATAGCACAGAGCTCGGCTGTATTGTTAGAAGCCAGCGTAGCCCCTAGGAAGTCCTCTTTGCCACGGTCGAAGACGACAGGCCCGTGAAAGATTTGCCAAGCGCCTTTTTTGTTCTGAAGAGCGATGCCCCAGCCTGCCGGTTTGCGACGACCCTGGCGAGCCACTGCGACTTCACATGAACCATCTGTGTAAATTTCCCATGGTGTAGACGTGGTTGAAGCCGGCGTCGACGAGCTGGAAGACGTAGCTGTGTGTAGGTCAGGTAGTTTTGCTGCCAAGGTGTCATGAATGAGACGTTGTATGGCCCCTCGGTTGGCTTTCGCTCCTTCACTGGGTCCACGAAAAGCGTGATAGTTCAATGGTGCTGCGGGGCCCTTGTTCTGAGTCTGCGCCTCCTTGATGCGACGCGTTTTGGCAGCGCGGCGTCGTTGTACCACCGTAGCAGTAGGCTTGGCCAAATGGAAAAGCGCCTGTTTAGCCACATGGTCGGAGAAGCCAAGGTGGAGCGTCCGTATCGTCTGCACTTGTGATGCCAAAGGAGGTGAAGCGCAAAAGTAATCCAATTCGTACCACTTGTGATTCTGCGGGTGGCACCATGTACCACGATGACCCACGCGGAAGCGCGTGTCCACGACTTGAAGTTGTGTTTGTCCCAACCACTGTCTCTGCTCCACGCCGGATGGTGTGGTGGGGGTCTGGAGCGCATAGTTTTTGCTAGGATGGTCGGGATGATCACGGCCCACGTGGCCGTTCCAATCTCCGCCCCAGATCTGAAGGCAGGACGGTTTGGCGTCACACAACTGCCGGTGAAATGCGGTGGCACTGTCGTAAACATCTGCTCGCAGCCTTCTTTGCTCATAAGATTGGCCGAAAGGAATATATACCGCGACGAACGCACACTCCCTCTCCTGCAAGTAGAGGTACATCACAAGTAGATGGGGGTTGGGCGCTTCCCAACGACATCCACTGTCTGACCAGGCTCGATGTACATGATACGGCATGAGGAAGGCTGGACGCCCACGGTGTAGTAGTAAGAACTCCTCCATATACACCATGTTCAGTTCCAAGGGGCCTGGTGCGTCACGCATTTCGGTAAGGGCCAAAAGATCCCACTTGTATCTGCGACACGCCAAAATGGCATGTTGAAGTTTGTGGCGCTGTTGCAAACTGGTCCAAATCAAGCCTTGAGTGTTGATAGTTGCAAAATGAAACGAATTCTGAATTTGTACTTGCCGACTCGCCCTGTACGGATGGCGATCTCGGTCTAGCCGACGCCCACAGCGACTACCAGCGCAAGTAGCAAGCTGCGGGAAGACATGTTGCTGTGACTGTATATGGCTGCTCGGAGGGATAAAATTTGCACCGGAGTGCGGCTGTGAGATCCCCCTCCGGAAGAGTCCCATCAACCGATACGTTGGCTTTGTCTCTGGTTGGCCGCTCATGCCCTTAGTAGCAACGCACTGGACAAAGGAGCGTGACTCTCAGCGCCTTGAAGAGGCCCAGGACGTGCTGAGGAAAGAACACGCCGATGATGGCCATCATCGCAAGCCTGGAAACGGACGTGCGCGGCAGCTGGTAGCCGCCCTCGTCCCGGGAAAACTCGGCCGTGTCTGCCACTGCCGAAGTCGGCGTCAAGGAGGTCGCCCAAGCCCTCCCTGGCAACCTTTACGGCAGTTAGGCATGGAAAAACAGCCCGAAACTGTTTTGGCACAAGCGTGCAGATAAACACTGCGACGTCACGTATGTCAAAGGGGATGAGATTTCGCATCAGAGGAAAAAGCTTCATACCTACCCAACGGGGAATGACCAAACCCAAATCGAAAAGACAGAACTGTTAGGGGAACAAACTAAACACTCTTCACTGTCATACCTCATCGCGTATAAGTCATATAAAACGTGCTCCTGGGATGGACGGTACCGATCCCATTCGACAAACCGGACGGTACCGGTTGTCACTCCCAAAGCCGGGCGGTACCGACTTTCACACTCCCGGGTATAACCAAAAAGACCCAGACAAAACTGTTAGGGAAACAACTAAACACTCTTCACTGTCATACCTCATCGCGAACAAGCCATATAAAACGCGCTCCTGGGATGGACGGCACCGATCCCATGCGACAAACCGGACGGTACCGGTAGTCACTCCCAAAGCCGGACGGTACCGACTTTCACAAAAAAGGGTGTACGTTAAATAGCCAGGGAGCCTACGCCTTCCGTTGCTTGTGTTCCCTCTGCATAGCCACCGACAGCCGCTGCCCAGCCTCCCTTTTTCCCGCCGCCCCAGGCCCGTCACCCTTGCCTTTTCCGCCAGCACCCTTGCCGCCTTTGCCCTTAAAGTAGTCCTGGATCTCCGTTTCAGTGTACCCCAAGCTTGAGAGGACCTCCCGACGCAGAACCCCCGGTAAGTAGCGGCCAGGGCGTAAGCCAAGTTGTGGGAATTGGCCACCACGTTTGGCAATAGCATCACGAACTGTCTGGCTGTCGAGAGCACCTCGTGCCGCCAATCCTTCGATGTTTCCTTTGAAGGAGATCGTAAATATGACCGGGCGTTCGTCCGTTGCTTCGGGATTCTTGCAATACGCAGATTCAACCGCCGTCTGCGGTGTGTGTCGCAGCGTGCTTGCCACCGGCTCACCCACACCCTGCCGGACCAACTGTTCCACCACCTTTGTGAACAACTGCATTTTGAGCGGCGGTGGCCTGCCGCCCTCATTGCCAGTCCCCGCCGCACCGCTCGCAGCACCCCCCTCTGCCTTTGCCAACCTGGCTGCTTCCGCCCCGGTTTCCCACTGACGTAGGCAGTCCAGAATGCTCTCTTTGAACGCCCCCGTACCGAAGCATACAACCACCCTTCCAGCCCAGTCCTTGCCAGTACCCTTTGCCGTGGCCGAGGCCAGGCGCGCAACACCATCAACTTGGGTTTCTAACTGTTGAAGTCGTTCTTCCACGTTTGCCATGGCTCCGAACTGTCCACCCTATCTGAGCCAAGAGGCACTGCGCATTGTGCAGCTTGGTGACAAGCTCAACCCAGATGCACTTGTTTTAAATGATACTTCACTGACTTGTGTGCACTTACCAGAATAATAATCCTTGACCAGTTCCACGAATTTGGCCGGCACACCTTTTTTTCTCAAGATGGTCCATACCCCAGCCCTTGAGACGGAGTCGTACGCCTTGACTAGATCCACGAAGAGTACATAAAACGGGTGATGTCTATACGCCGCAAGCTCCATTCCCATTTTAAGGCAGAAGATAGCATCAATGACACCACGCCCCGCTCTAAATCCACATTGTGCCTCTGGCAACAATCCTGCCTCTTCTGCATACTTATATCCCGGAATGGATGCCAAGAGTATACCTCGCCAATTCTTACACAAGGTAAGATCGCCCTTTTTGGGCAAGGGGACCAGATAGGACGCACGCCATTCCTTCGGGAGTTCTTCGAGCCCCTCCCAAATACGGCAGTGGAACTCATGTCGTATTCGCACATTGGTGGGATCTAGTGACATAAGAATTTCAGCTTCAATTCCATCCGGCCCTGATGCTTTGCCCTTTTTTAGTCTCTGTATGGCAGCAATAGTCTCCTTGATAGTAGGCGTCTCTGCAAGAGACACCTCCGGAACCTTCCAACTGATACCATTCATCTCAGTCTGCTCCACTTGTGTTGGCACATTTAGCAGGTCAAAGAAATATTGTTGCCATCTGTCCACCCTTTCCGACTTAGTTAGCAGCAAGGCCCCACGCTGGTCCCGCAGTTTCCCCGCTTTTCTGTGTCCTCCAACAAAAATCTGCCTCTATTCCCTGTAGGCTGCAAACTGATAGTTATGATCCTTTGCATTTACCATTTCTTGTATACTGCGAGCCTTTTCATTCCACCACTGGTTTATCAACCGTTTCACAACTCGTTTTGACATCTTACACGCCGTTTTATACTCCTCAGACTGAAAGCCTAACGGTGACCGCGCCGCTGCCTCCCGCTTGTCCCGACTAAGCTGTTCAAGGTATTCCTCATGCCCCACTTGCTAAGCCGGAACATTTCTGGCCTGTACAGTCCCCAACATGGACACCGCTACTTTCCGCATGCCATTGCCAAAGAGCTCATACTTGTCATCTGCAGCAAACTCATGGAGCTGTTGGTTAAAGTTCTTACAAGTTTCAGCTTGCCCGAGCTTGCCCACATTAAGCCTAGGCACCCTACCTGTGATCTCCCTCGTGGTGCCCCGTGAGAAATTGCGCCCAAGTGCAACTTTTCTAGGCACCGACAGGGTTACTTTGACGAACCGATGATCTGTGCGATGCACGTAGCCCGGCATAACCTGAACGTTGTGTATAAGCCCCAGTGATCTTCGCTTGCATATGACATGGTCTATCTGAAACCATCGTCTAGAAGAAGGGTGAAACCATGTGCCATAGACGTTGTGTTTGAAAAGTGTGCTAGCAACTACCGGTGCATCCCGATCCCGCCCCGAACAAAAGTCCAGCAGCCGAGTGCCATTTTCATTAACTTCCGCCAGTCCGTGTCTCCCAACCATCTCCCGTAACCCATCTCCATCATTTCCGGCCTCGTCCGGGTCACGAGTCCCAACCCTGGCATTAAAATCACCCATAAAGATTAATTCATCTCGCGGAGCGACCTTGTCCATCATGTCTCCAAATTGCGCATAAAACGCCTCCTTCTCTTCTTCTGAACACTGGAATGTCGGCGCATAGCACGAAATAACTGAAACGAAACGCCCGTTTATCTTTAACCTGATACGCAGTAGCCGCCCACCACCACACTCACACAGCTCGTCAGCCCTCCTCCACGCGTACTGCATGTCCTTGTTCAAGAGAAAACCCACCCCTTGCGACGCCTTCTTAGGATTTTCCAACCCCGAGTAAACACACAGCCAGTCCTCTCCAATTGCGCACGAACCCTCCCCTTTCCACCTGTGCTCAGACACCGCGCACAAACTGACACCTTTACGTTGGAGTTCCCCACACAAGTCAACCACTTTCTGCGGATCTGTGCCTACGATCTTTACTCCCCCCCTTTGTGTAATCTCAAGATCACTTTTCATGGTTTGAACATTCCAGCATCCCCAGTTTAGCTTAGCACGCTTAGGCCCACCACATCTACGCTGCTCACGCCTGTCCGCATTCACAATTGGGCGAGTAGATGCAGTATGGCAGGTTCGAACACTTCTATCCCGTGTGGTAGCTATTGATACAGCAGAACAGCTAGCTAGGCTGAACTGCCGGTCGGGGAGGGACCTCCCCCGGGTTGCTTCCAAAAAAGGAAGCCCCGTTCCCAGGTTTGGTGCCCCCCCCCCCCGCCGCCTCCGTTAGCCGACATGTTAATGCAGAAAAGTCGCCACACAGCAAGAACTCTTAAGTATGTCGGGAACACCGGGGCACCACGGTGAGGTGGAGGTCGGACTTTGCCCCGGTCATCGCAAGCCTGGAAGAGGATGTCACCGCCCCCTCCGGGGGCATCATCCCAGAACCAAAAACTCGTGTAGTCCCCAAAGCCGGACTTGCCACAGTCGCCCCCGACCAAGCAGGCAAACTGTGACAGCTCCTGCACAGGAAACCACACCAAAACTGTTCAGCGCGAGATGCGCCTGCTTGCTCACAGTCAGAGTCGAACCCAGACCCACCTACAGAACCAAACAAAGAGGAACAAAGACCGAACCCAGAACCCTAAAAGACAAAAAGGACCATCCCCGCAACAAGAGGCACCAATCAACACAACACCCGTAGATGTCGAGAACGCTCAAAACCTTCCGCCCCATCCACAAATAGTCTCAAAACCACACTGTATATTGAGCACCCACATAACAGACATCAACCAAAGGTGCAAAACAACTCAAAGAGACAAAGAACTAGACCGGACGGTACCGGTCGTAAGCACAGCGGGCGGTACCGCTGGCATTTCAAGGCCCTGACGGCACAGGGCCGCATTCCTGAAAAACACACACCAGCACCTCTGGTCGAGGGGGCATTTTCGAAAGAACACGACGCCCACTGTCACCACGTCGACAAACCGCCCCCCCCCCCCCTTGCCACATTATGTTTGGGACTAAACAACAAACATCGAACCGAATAAATAACCAAATAACAACTTGTCATACCTTTAACCCTTTCCGCGTCTCCTCCACAGCTTAGCGCTTTGCAGTCCGACCCTGCTCAGTCGCCACGGAGGACCCACGCCGTTCCGCTGCCGACGTTCATCCTCTTTACCACCACCGCTCTTGCCCCCCGAATTTCGTCCTCGGAATACTGCTCAACGTCCTGGAGCGCATCCGCAAGCAGCCGCCCCGGCAAGAACTTGCCCTCACGAAGCCCCAGTGGAGGGTACCCACCATCCTCACGCTTCTTAGTGGCACTGCGCACCGCCTCACTGCCCAGCGCTGACCGCAAGCGTAGCCCCTCCAGCGAAGGCTTGCACAAAATGGTGAACAGCCAAGGGTCCGCCGACTCCCCCCGCGGTTCTCTGTAGAAGGCCGCCTCCACCGACACCACACTTGCCCCCAGGATTTCCTGAAGGGGTTCGCCTTCGCCATCCACCCCTTGCTGCTTGTGGCCTGGACCCAGCGACCTGCCTTCCTCCCTACTGGCCCTGGCACTCCCAAGTACGCCCTCTCCTTGGCCTGCCCCACGAAAAACGCCACCACCTGCCTGCTGCTCCTATCTTTGCCAACCCCCTTTGCTGTATGTACAGCAAGAGAGCCAACACTGTGAACAGTGGACTCCAAGTAAGACAACCTTTTGCCCACAGACTCGGCATCCATGGCGATGGCCGACTAGCGGCCCACAAATACGAAAAACCACGAACAGCGCTTGAGCACTCAAAAGCTCGGCGGAATACAATTTGCGCGCAGTCACTAAAGGTACAAAATAAAGTGGACAACAATAACATAGCAGCAGCACAACCAATCCCACGTCCCCAGCCAGAGTTAACGGTTTAGGATGTCTGCTTGGAACTGAAAGGACGAGATTCACAAGTGGCATCTTTTCAAGTGATATTTAAAGTGGTGAACTGTTCTATACTGCTCGCTATGGCCTATTTCCTTGACGCATATCGGACACGTTCTCGGGAACTCACTCTGCTCAAATTTATGGTCGGCGGCTATATGCAACCGAAGACTAGATGGCCCTGGCCAATATCCCGAGCAAAATGGACAAACATGGGGTGACTGCATAACATGCTCTTTCCTGAGATGCCCAGTCAGAGCCGATTCCCTGTCAAAACTCCGCGGACATTGTGGGCAGTTAAACCCTTCGGCCCGGAATGTGCCTTCCTTATGCTGTAGGATTTGATGGTGCGCCAACCCCGACCGCGTTGTATAACACTTCCCACAGCCAGGCAGTGGACAACGAAACTGCCCTCCCTGTTTTTGAACGTACCGACCCGGCTTGAAATATTTGGCTCGTACACGTGCCTCGTTTGGGTCTTCTGCTGCAGCCTGTACTTGTTTGCGTATTACCCATGCAGGGGTGGCCATTTTGCGTCTGATTCGTCTAGGGGTGACACCAGTATGCGCAGCACCAGGGATTACAGGAGGCATTCGGGATATGGAGTAGAATATTGACGCCACACACAACCGACCAAGAGCCAAATCAGCTTCCGTCTCCCATTGTCCGACATCATCCATCATCACGGTGCTAAACAATTGCGAAAGAAGATCGGCTAGTTCAAGTTCTGGATTATCCTGAAGCAGAGCCTGAACCACCGGCCGAATACGAGCAAGTGACTCCTCCCTACCCCCCCGATTAGCTTCCCACTGGAGAAATTTCGACTCCGGCAGTAAAGTGGCCGTGATGTGTTTTTTGGCCTTTTCCACCCGCTCGACACGCCCAACCCGTTTTTTGACTGTTGCCTGACGACTTGTTGATTTAATAGTAACATTAGGACACTCTCCAGCCCTCGGCTGACGAGGCTTGCTCCAGACGGCTGCCTGCCACACCGCAGCGCGCCATATTTGTCGATCCGTATCCGACTGGCAGAGCTGTAACCAACCCCGTCGTGGCAGCCCCACAATGTCGAGGTCTGCCGAAACTACTTCCCTAAAGAGTTTTCCACGCTGCCTTCCTGGCGCCCGAGGAATACCCAATTCCTCCGGCAACCAACCATGCAGCAATTGTTTTGGCAGGCGATGATCGGCCATATGTCCAACATGTCCCAGCCATCGGACCCTCGCCTGTCTAACCAACTCAATGATAGTAGGTGCCCCTAGCCATTTCCGCAGCTGTACGTTAGAAACAGAATGTTCCCGTTGAAAACGAAGGCCAGTGTTCGAAATTCGGCGCAGGCAAATCATGTGGAACTTTTCCAACGCTCTGACAGTGGGGTACGTCGGCGTCCATGTTTCTGCACCGAACAGCAATACCGACAGAACGCATGCACGATAAACACTCATTTTGGTGGATAAACTCAATTGCGCAACCTTCCAAACGGACGAATTGAGTGCCCAAAAGGCCTTTCTTGCCTTGTCGATGCGCTGCAGCACCGCAGGGTCAGACGTGCCTTTACAGTCAATAAGAACCCCTAGATACACAAATGAGGCTACAAATTCCACCTCGGAGAAGCCGTCACGCTCTTCCACTGGGATAGGAGCCGGTGTATGGGAATGTGTAGTTAACGCCTTTGTCTTTTCCACGGAGAGTGTAAGCCCCCAGGTTTGTAAGTGTGCCTGGAAAAGAACAGTTTTCTCCCTTAGCTCTGCAAGCGTGTTAAGCAGAAGTGCCGCATCGTCAGCATAACCAAGTTCCTCAAATCCATGATGAGTACTTGTCCATTGCTTCCCTGTGCCCTAACATACCATCGATTTTTGTTAACCACTTAACCCCTCCTCCAGACTTGCGCTGCCATGCTTCCATAACTGCAGACAAAAAGATATTGAAAAGAAGGGGAGCCAAACAGCAGTCCTGCCCCAGCCCCGTGGATAAGTCGAAGACCGAGGATAACACCCCCTCTACCGAGACCTGCGCCTTTTTGTCTGCATAATAAGAACGGATGAGGGAAAGCATTTTAGGGGGAACCCCTTTCTTTTGTAGTATTTCCCAGAGCCCCACCCTGGACACAGAATCATATGCCTTGACTAGATCCACGAAAAGGACATGAAATGGGTGTCGTTTGCAGGCAGCCACTTCCATTGCCATTTTTAACGTAAATACCATGTCCATGACTCCGCGACCTGATCTAAAGCCGCATTGTGATTCTGGGAGGATCCGGTGGTTTTCACAATATACCTGAAGCCTGCCATTGATCATGCGAGAAAAAACCTTGCCCGGTACCGAGGCGAGTAAGACGCCCCTCCAATTTTTGCATAATTGTAAATCCCCTTTCTTGGGCAATGGCACCAAAAAAGCCTCTCTCCATTCCAGCGGCATGACATCGATTCCTTTCCACACCCGAGCAAACATCTCATGCAGGATCCGTAGATTGGTTGCGTCAAGAGCCTGAATGACTTCTGGCGGAACCCCGTCGGGACCCGCAGCCTTGCCTTGTTTTAACTTATTCACCGCCGCAACAGTTTCAGCGAACGAAGGAACCTTGTCCAGTTCACCTGCCGGAAGTTTGACTGAAACTCCATCCAGCTCCGTCTGCTGCACCGTCGCAGGTACATTAAGCAAGTCAGAAAAGTACTCTGCCCAACGCTTGACCCGAGCCGACTTGGTGATCTTTGAGCCGGGGAGACACTCCTTTCGGTTTGACCAACAAGGTACGCAACTCCCTATAGCCAGCAAATTGGTGATTGTGGTCTTTAGCATCTACCTGGTCCTGAATGGAGCGAGCCTTACTTGACCACCATTGATTGAGCATTTTCCGCGTTTCAGTTTTAACTTTCTTACACATACTTTTGTAGTTAGCATCATGCGGATTGCGCGGATTGCGGGCCTGGCGTTTCAAATCGCTCAGCTCCGCCAACTTTTCTTGATTAGCCTCCTTCCATGGAGCAGACTTTCCGGGTACTACCATACCTACTTTGGCCTCTCCAACTTTTCGCAAAGCATACCCGAACAACTCGTACCCCTCGTCGAAAAGACCATCTGATGCCAACTCATGCAAAGGGCCTTTGTAAGCCTCCTGGACCGAAGGATCCGTTAACCGACTCACATTGAGCGGGACCGGTCGCATATCTCGACCTTGATTATGATGTCTGCCGTAGAAACGACCGAGGCACTTTTTGGCAGGAATACGAAGCTTCAGTTTAACACAGCGATGATCAGTTTCATGCGCATAACCCGGCATGACTTGGACGTCCTGAACCAAACCTCCAGTTCTCCTACTGCAGATAACATGATCAATTTGAAACCACTTCCTAGATGAGGGGTGGTACCAGGTACCATAATGTTTGTGTTGAAAACATGTGCTCATGATACGCAAGTTGTGCTTGTGCTGAGATGCACAAAACTCCAGCAAGAGCCCACCATTGTCATTCACCTCGGGAAGGCCAAACCTCCCGACAGGATCTCGTAGTTGGATCCCACTTTGCTCAGACTCAGCCAGATCCTGTATTCCCACCCTTGCATTAAAATCTCCCATAACGACAAGCTCATCCCGGGAGTTTGTAGACTTAAGCATGGCACCCAGATTGTCGTAGAATCCTTCTTTTTCAACATCTGAACATTGAAACGTGGGCGCATACACCGAGATGACAGAAAACAGTCTTCCAGCAATTTTGAGACGCAGCTTCAACAAACGTGCTCCACCAAACTCACAGAATTCCCCAGCAGCTCTCCAAGCTGCAAATAAGGACGCGTGTAGCAAAAATCCCGCACCAGACTGCGCTTTAGGAGCTTCGAGAGGGAGACCAGAATAGATAAACTTCCACTCAGCATTGACTTGGTACACACCTTCTCCTTTCCATCGGTGCTCAGATATGGCAGCTAGGCCTATGTTGTGCCTTGCCAACTCATTGCAAAGTTCCTCGAGTTTTTGGGGTTCTTTACCTTCTAGAGAAAGGGCTCCATCTGACATGATTCTAAGTTCACCTGTAGAGTTCTAACTTTCCAACAAGCAAATTGCAAGCAGGTACATCTAGCCCGCCAACCACGACGCTCAGTCAGCATCTGTCCATGCTTCACTGGTGGTCGGGCCGTGGTCGGCAGATCAGGTCGACTATCTTTGTTCTGTGTGGTAGCAAGAGAAAAGAGGGGCATGGCTTGCTAGGCCATACCCCCCGTCGGGGGGAGCCCCCAGACGGGGCTTGCCTACCGAAGTAGGCCCCAGGACCCCTAGGGAGACCCCCCCCCTTACCGCCTCCGTTAGCCGGCCCAAAATTGCAGACAAGAGACACACAGAAGAACTAACTCAAATAAGGCCGGGAACACCGGGGCACCGCGATGAGGTGGAGGTCGGATTTTGCCCCGGGTCATCGCAAGCCGTGAAGAAGTCATTGCTGCAGCCTGTCGGCCGCTTTGACTCCGCATGAAAAAACTGTCAGTCAAACTCAAGAGAAAACACACTGACATACTACAACTCGCTCAGAGCACATGCAAAATGCAAGAGTACCACAGCCATCCAGTACTCAAGCACAAGCAAATACTAGCGAGGGAAGGTCAAAACTTCAGCGTAACACACACCAACTCAACAAAGTCACAGAACTGCTACAACCAAACAACGAACCATAGGGCGACAGGAAGAAGATCAGAAAATAAACTCGGAACGCGTGCCGGGGGGGGCGGCATAAGCGCGTAGGGCATATAGCCTGCAGAGAAACCAGGAAACCTCAGACTTTCCATGCAGAGGGAGCATCGGCGCTCGGGCAGGCGTCTCTGCTTGATTAAAACTGTCACGGGTAGGAAGTAAACTCCTCGCGGACCGCAGGAAAGCGGAAAGAGTGGGATCCATCATCTCACTCGAAATGACTGCCTGCGAGAATTCGTTCACCAATAATCGGAGATAATCGAAAACAAAAAACAAAATAACCAAAATAATTAAAAAAAGAGCATCCCGTGACATGTCCAACGCACATATCGCAGTATGATATCCAGAGGGCACACACATGGAGAGACACATCAACACTTAGGAATCACAACACTTTGTCCGATAAATGTCCGCAAGGAATAACCGCAGCCGAGATCAGCCAACGCAAACACAAAACAGCCTGACCAAAAGAGGAAGAGAAGAACAAGCCAAACCAAAATCCAAGACCTCATCCGAAAGACCTGGCATTAAGAAGCGATCCGTCAGAACGGAAAGAGAGGATCCCCCGACAGCCCACCCACGAGAAGCCCAACGACGAAACCCAATCCCAATGAAAAACCCCAAATCTTTTGGCTCGATGTTAGGCGTCTAAGCTTCTTGGCCACAGGACGAGACCTGTGCCTTTCAAAAAATGGCAAGCGGACGAGACCGCTGCCCTGGCCCCGGACAAGACCGGCAGCGGGTGAGAATCTAGTGACGCAGCCGAGCAGATCTGGCTTTGGACGGGCTCTCAGCCTTTTGACCCCCTTTCCCTTTCCACGCCCTTTCCCGTAGTCCATCCCTGCCTCTGATGCCACCTCCTGTGTGATTTGCCCCACACGGTACGTTCCAGCCTTGGCCCTTCTCCACCACGCCCGACTGGACCTTATCACGAGCATCGACGTAGTCCCTGAGCACCCCGGCCAAGACCTCCCTGGCCAGTCCCTGCACGAACAAGACTATCTGGAGGTGGCTCTTCATTTCACCGACATCACGAGCAGTGTAGACGGAAAGCTTGGCAACCTTCTCCAAACGCTGGTTGGTCTTTGCAAGGTCATTCTGGAGCGCCGTCAGGTCTGTGGACGCTGTTGTACGATCATCACGGTCACGGTCGCGATCCCGGCCCCTATCACGATCCCTGTCACGTCGCTCACCCGGCGCCATAGAAACCCGCAGAGACCACCCACAACGCAAACAAGAGGCAAGCAGCTACGGCTACGACTCAAAAACGGCGATCGGAACATCGCGTAAATGTGTGGCTGCGCGGTTTTAAAGGCTATTGCACTGACCATATTGGGGGGGTTTTCAGCGCCAGCATCGACACATAGAGGACACGGCATGGGGAAACCTGTTTCGTCTATCTGATGACTCTCTGCAATATGTAAACGCATCATTGGGTGCCCAGGAAACACAGCTTTACAATATGGACACGAGAGCGCTCTAGATCCAAGCACATGATCCCTGTCATCGCAAGCCTGGAAGAGGATGTAGCCCCATGGGCCAGGCCGTCAAGCCTATCATCCCAGAAAAATACAAAACTGTGTAAACCCAAGACTGTGTCGGTCTTTGTCAAAACTGAAAGTAGGGCAAGGCCCGTCCAAGCACCCCACCCCACTACATATCAACTCCGACCGACCAAAACTGTTCAGCGGACAGAGACCATGCTACCAAACAACCCACACACACACTCACACAACAAACCCCAAAAACTCGGGACCACAGCAAGGAGGCAAGGGCAAACCCCAGCACCCACACACCCCAAGAACCAACAAGAGGACCAAAAAGACCAAAGCCATCCTACCTCCGAATTCACCCCAAGGGGGACCCCAGTGAACCACTTCACCCCGCTCATCCCACAAGGACCCCAACCCAAACAGAAATAAAAGTAGCAAATGGACAAGCCGGACGGTACCGACTTATATCCCAGTCGGGCGGTACCGACTGTAAGTCAGGTCGGACGGTACCGACACTGAATCATCATCAAGCCCCCACTGGAAGATCCCCTCCACAGCTCCCATACCCACTTTAAACTCCCCAAACACTTCACCACAAACAGCTCCAATTGCAGTTAAAGGGCCCAGCTTTAGCGGCGCTTGGCATCCCCCGGGGCGGAAACGGACAGACGATGCGAGGCTGCTCGCTTCCCAGGCGCGGCATTCCTCCCATCCCGGCCCCCACCCTTACCTCCTTTCTTTCCTTTGAAGTACCCCACTTGGTCCTCCTCCGAGTATCCTTGAAACTGAAGAACCTCTCGGTGATACTTTCCGGGGGCGAACCTGGCAGGCTTAATGCCACACTCAGGCCAGATACTTCCTTTTTTCTGCACAGCTTGCTTGGCAGTGGTGCTTTGGAGCGCTGCTCTAGCAGCCAGTCCTTCGAGGTTCGGTTGGAAAAGGAGGGTAAAAATGAAGGCTCCATCCCCGATGCTTTCCGGCAGTTTTGCCGTCGTGGACTCGATTGCCGACCCAGGCGTGGCCCTGAGTGTAGTGAGCACCGGCTCCCCCAGACCCTGTGTGGCCAGCTGTTCGACCATCGCTTGGTAAAGTTGGTATTTGAGTGGAGGTGGACGCCCTTCGCCCGCACCAGAGCTTGCCGCCGAACCACGCCCTCCCTCGCCACCCTCACCGCCCTCAGCATTTTTAAAAGCCGCCGCCCCTGCGTCCCACTGGCGCAGGATTTCCAACACCCGCTCTTTGAACCCTCCCGTTGAGAACACAACCACCAGGCGGCCCGTCCGCTCCTTCCCTTGCCCCTTGGCTGTCGCCGCTGCCAACTTGGATACAGACCCAAGATGGTCTTCCACAGCCGCCAGTCGTGCTTCCACATCTGACATACTCCCAGAAACGTTTGACGTTGTCTACGTTGCTATTTGCAGCTTGAACAAAGATGCCTGCAGGATATTCCATGTCTGGTTCCGCAGAGCCATACGTCTACCATTTGTGAGCTTGTTTGATGTGGTACTTGAAATGATGCACACTTCTAAACATCCCCCCATCCAAACCTTGTTGTACACAGACGGGGCATGGCATCGGGAAGTCTGTTGGTTCAAACCTGTGGTCCGCCGCGATGCGCAAACGTAGAGAAGACTCGCCCGGCCAGTATCCATTACAGAAAGGGCAAATGTGCGGTCTGCGACACACCCCGTGTGCATATTTTTTGTGTCTGGTATGCCTTGCTTCCATGCCAAAGCTACGCACACAGTGCGGGCAATTAAAACCAGCCAGTCTGAAGGTTCCTTCTTTGTGGGTAACGCGCTTGTGTGTCGCCAGCCCCATTTTGGTGGTATAACTGCAAGTACATCCCGGAAAGTTGCACTTGAATAAACCATCCTCCACCCCCTTTGTCCTGTTTTGGTCCCAATACTTCGTGCGCACACGTAACGGGCTTTCCATTAATGCTGCAGCCTGTTCAGTCTGCATCACATGCCAAGCTGGAGGTTTTTGTTTGCGCCTAATCCTGCGAGGAGTCACACCCGTTCGATCCCGGTTATCTGTTAGATCGTTAGCAGTCGATTCCCTCTTAACTGTCGTCCTTAACACGAGACGGAAGAGTGCCAAATCTGCAACCGTGTCCAGTCTCCCGATCCATTCTTTTAACACATCCGCACACAGCGACTCAAAGGTGTCATATTCCCAGTAGTCTCCAATAGATGTCAGTACCTCCTTCAGCCGAGCAATCAGGGGTTCCCTGCCACCAATCTCAGTCTCAATTTGCAGAAAAGCAGACTTCGGAGCTAGTGATGTTTTGATCTGTTTTTCCGCTTTTTCCTATGTGTCCTTAATACTAAGCTTCCGTTTGACCTCCCCAGCCCGAATTTGACTCCGTTCCTTGCTCCTGTCTGGCAATTCCTGTTGCGCACATACCGGAAAGGGCTTAAACCACACAGCACATTCCTTAGTTTTTTGTCGCCATAAATGATGACCTTTTTCCGAGTTACAGAACTGGAGCCAGCCCTGTCTACCAATACCAGCCACCTCTAGGTCTTTTGCAAAAGCGTCCCTGAGTCTGATACCCGCCTGTAAACCTGGTCTTCTGGGGGCGCCCACCCCATCAGGCAATACTCCAAATAGTACTCTCTTTGGCAATCGGAAGTTAGGCATACGGCCCACATGACCCAGCCACCGTAGCCGTACCTGCCTCACCTGGTCAGCAACTTTAGGTACCCCCAGCCAGGCCCTGACTTTATCATTGGAGATCGAGTGTTCCCTTTGAAGCCTTGCCCCAAAACCCGAGATTTTTCGCAAGCACATCATTTGAAACTTTTCCAACGCTCCTCTTGCCGCAAACGACGGAGTCCAGACTTCAGCCCCATAAAGAAGCACAGACACCACGCACGCCCTGTAAACCTTTATGTTTGTGGCAATTGAAATTTGCCGAACATTCCAGACGCTGTTTGCCAGCGACCAAAATGCCTTTCGGGCCTTTTCAATACGTGCCCGTACGGCCTTATCACCCACCCGCGCAGTGTCAAACAAGATCCCCAGGTATTCAAACGTATCCACAAACTTAATAGCATCAAACCCATCATACTCCTGGACTTGGATGGGCTCTTGTGGCCCCCGTGCCGTGGTCAAGGCCTCAGTTTTTTCCACCGAAAGAGTTAACCCCCACTTACCACAGTGAGCCTGAACTCTACTGCTCTGTTTCTCAGTGCCTCCAGAGTATCCGCAATGAGTGCCGCATCATCTGCGTACCCCAATTCTTCCAATTTTAAATCTTCCCAGATGGTATACTTATCCAACACTTCTCTATGTAGAAGGGCCCCATCAATTCTGGTAAGCCAGCTGACTCCACCACCAGAGTTTTCCTGCCAGGCTTCCATCACCGCTGCAAGAAAAATGTTAAACAGCAAGGGTGCCAGACAGCACCCCTGCCCCAATCCAGTCTCCAGGTGGAATTCCTGCGACAGGCCTCCCTCCACCGCCACCTTTGCAGTCTTGCCTGTGTAGTAGTCACGAATCAGACTCCTCATCTTCCATGGCACTCCCTTTTTTCGCAGAATTTCCCACAATCCAGTTCTGGACACCGAGTCATAGGCTTTAACTAAATCCACGAATAAAACATGAAAGGGGTGTCTCTTATAATCCGCAATTTCCATGGCTATTTTCAATGCACAAATCATATCGAGAGTTCCACGCCCCGCTCTGAAGCCACATTGTGATTCAGGCAAGATGTTCATATCCTCCACATGTGAGGTAAGTCTAGCATTTAAAATACGTGCAAAGACCTTGCCCGGTATCGAAGACAACAGAATCCCTCTCCATCGTTTGCACTGTGTGAGATCGCCCTTTTTGGGTACCGGTACTAAAAACGAGAACTTCCAATCCTCCGGAATCGGTTCCAGCCCCTCCCACACCCTGCAGAACATTTCATGGAGAGTCCTCAAATTGGGCCCATCTAGTGAAAGTAAGAGCTCCGCCTCAAGCCCGTCCGGTCCCGGCGCCTTGCCTGTCTTTAAACGGTCTACCGCTGCAACAGTTTCAGCAAAGCTAGGCAACTCATCCAACCATCTCTGTGGTACAATTTCAGAGACTCTATCCAACTTGACTTTCCTCCACTTGGGCAGGCGCGTTTCACAGGTCCTTGAAATACTCCCACCAGCGCTTAATTCCCCCAGTCCTTGTGTGCAGTAAGTTTCCCTTCTCATCCCTAAGTTTGTCTGGCTGTTTTCGCCCATGCGCAAGTACCCTGCGCAGCTCCCTATAGCCCGCAAACGTCCTTGGCATCCACTCGCTCCTGAATGCGTGCCGCCTTCTCCCGCCACCATTTGTTAATCATCTGCCTTACCTCCTTTTTTGCCGCTGCAGCAACCCGTTTGAACTCCGCCGACCTCACTCCCTGCGGCGCTTTTTGCGCTGTCCTCTTTTTTAACACACTTAGCTCCGCCAGCCGATCCTGGTTGACTTGTTTCCATTCCGGCAGCGCACTTCCCTCCACTGTACCAACCTTCTTAGCCCCCACCACCCGCATTGCATGCCCAAACAACGGGTAACCCTCGTCGAAAAACCCCTCAGACATTAGATCATGTAGTTGTAAGTTAAAGTCTTCCTTCACATCTGCATCCTTTAGTGCCCAGACTTGCAACCTTGGCAGCCTTCCCAGCTGGGGACTTCTATTCTTACCCCCAAAGTACTTGCCCAGCATCGCCTTACGCGGAACCTTAATCTTAAGCTTGACACATCTGTGGTCCGTGTCATGTACATAGCCCGCTTGCTACACAGTACATGATCGATTTGAAACCATTTTCTCGAGGAGGGATGATACCACGTGCCATACTCTTTGTGTTGAAAGCAGGTGCTGGCAACTCGCACGTCAACACTTTTTCTTCCCGCCAGAAAATCCAGCAGCCTCACCCCGTTGTCATTTCGCTCAGGAAGCCCGCATACCCCAACCGCCTCCCTTACAAAACCCGCCTCCCCCGCTTCTGTGCCCCACCCGGGCATTGAAGTCCCCCATTATAATCAACTCATCCCTGCTAGGCACTGCATCCAACATCTCCCCCAGCCCGTCGTAGAAGGCCTCCTTGTCGTGATCCGAGCACTGAAATGTAGGAGCATAACATGATATCAGAGAGAAGTATCGTCCATGCAGTTTAAGCCTGATACGTAGCCGCCTTCCCTCCCCAAACTCACACAAACTACCCGCTGCCCTCCAGGCCGCAGCCATGTCTTTGTTTAACAAAAATCCCACCCCCTGCTCCGCCTTTGCGGCCCCTGCACCAACACCAGAAAAGACAAACAACCAATCAGGACTTACCCAAAAGGTCCCCCCTTGTTTCCATCTATGTTCAGATATTGCACACAGACTAATACCACGCCCCTGCAAAGGTCCACGATTTTCATTGGGTCTTTCCCTTCAACTTCCACTTGCCCCATAGTAGTCACCTTGAGTTGTGAGTGTAAAGTTCTAACATTCCAACATCCCCACTGTAGCATGTGCCCCTGTCGGTAAGTTGTCTGCTTGCTCATTCCCTGTCCGGAATTCACAACTGTGTTCGAACTTCTGTTTCCTGTGTGGTAGCAACAGAAAAAAGCAAGAACGGGCTGCCAACCCGAACTTGCTGTTGGCATGAAGCCTACCTAGGATTGGCGCCCGAGGGCGCCCCCGTTTCCCAGTTCAGCATTCACGCCCGCGGCCCCCGTTAGCCTTCTCCAAACCCAAAGTGTCCCAACAACAAAAAGACAACATGCTAATTGAGAAGTTGCCACCCCTCCACCACGCTGAGGTGGGAGTCCGTCTTTGGAGGGGAAAAGCCTGGAAGAGGACGTTGTTCGGCCATTCGGCCTATAGTCCCAGGTTACAATGGAAAACTCACTCATACATAGACTACACATTGACCGAGCGGAGAGGACACATCACTGTGAAGGACCCATCCAAGCATCCTCCACTTAGATATGTCATCGTGTCGGTCTTCGCACACTTCAACCTAACAACAAACATATAAAACCACTCAAATTTGAACATTGAAAGTAAAGAAAGGAATTACAAACAAACAAGGACAACACGAAACACAACACAGTCAGCGAAAAGGGGATCAAATCAACAAAGAAGAAACCACCTCAAAAGACCTCGTTGCTTGCCCTTGACGCATCAGCGGATAGTATCTGCCCATTGGGTACCCGAGTTGTTGACGATGCCGCCAACGTGACGCACCGAGTGGAAATCCGCGGGCGCCTGTTTGCGTTGTTCTGGTTTGTGGCTTCAGAGTGAGTGTTTCTGTTTTGTCACGGTTGAGTTTTTCGCCCCAGTCATTGAATGTTTGTTCCAGGATACGATCCGCCTGAGGGGCCTCTTGTTGGGTGGCTATGGCGGCAGTGTCATCTGCAAACTCCAGGTCCTGGATCAGTACCTGCGTGTGATTCTTGACAGCCAGTTTCTCCGCGTTGGTGCGGTATAGTCTGCCGTCGGTGATGACTTTCCACGGTGCGCCTGCGGTCCATCCTTTGTCATCGGCCTTTCGTTTTCTGCGGATCCTGAAGTCTTGTAGCACCGCCTGATGGTACAAGCTGAATAGAGGTGGCGAGCTTGGGCACCCTTCCTTTAACCCTCTATCAGCGGTGCAAACCTCGGACTGGGTGTTGGCCGTGCGGACCGCGAAAGCCGTGTGATCATGGAGGGCCCGACATACTTTGACAAAACCTGCTGGCGCCCCCCTTCGCGCCAGTAGCGTCCACAAGGCTTCACGGTTAACCCGCGGGTATGCCTTTTCAATATCGTAGATAGAGCGTAAGGACGATGGGGGGCCCAGCCTGCGAAAAGCAGACTTCTTCAGCTAGTCTGCGGCACATCGTCCACCCCTCGGTTTGTTCTAAAGCCCTGTTGTTCCTCGTCCATGAACTGTTCCGAGAAGCTTTGTACGCGGGTCGCCACAATCCGTGCCAAAGTTTTGACTCCCACAGATAGCAGTGTCACCCCTCTCCAATTGCCCTTGTTGGATTTAGGGCGCTTGCGTTTCCACAAAGGTATCACTATGGCCTGTAACCAGTCCTGGGGCCACTCGTCTGCTTCTGCGTGGTCGCCAGCCTGTATGGAGGCGGTCCAGACTTTTTGTACGATGTCGGCGACGCTTTGGAGGAGGTTCTCCGGTGCCCACTTAAGCATTTCGACCGTGACCCCGTCTGCTCCGGGTGCTTTGCCTACCTTCATTTTTTTGATTGCCCGCCGAATTTCTGTGTAGTCCGGTACTGCCTCTAGCTGAAAAGATTCAGCCAACGGTGCTTGATGTATGTTGCCCCACACTCTGTCGGCCACCGGGGTGGCCCCATTTTGTATGTTTTTGAAGCGTTGTCGCCAGGACGCCGCCTCGGCCAAGGGATTGTCTGCGAGGTTTCTTTCCCCCATGTGACGTTTGGAGGCCCCCCCTGAGCTTGAGTTTGGACATGACGCGATAAAGGGCGTAACTATCGCCTCGACGCTCTGCCGCCTCGGCCTCTTCTCCAACCTTGTGCCAGTACTGTTCTTCCCATTGGCGCAGAGTGTTAGTTTTTCTTCTTTTTGCTGCACGTAGCTCTTTGACCAGCCGAGTTTTCTGGGCCTCTTCTTCGGCCGTGGCTGCGTCGGCGTTGTGTGTCTCAGTAAAGCACGCTAGTGCCCTTTTTGCGCCGGAGATGTTGTTGCTCATGAGCTGCATGGTATCGTCTCTTCCTTCTAACCACGGTCGGGGGTGAGGTGCTGTTGTGACGCCAAAGACTTGAGAGGCTGCCCTTACCGTGATTTCCTTGATGTTGTCCCAAGTGTCCGCCTCCGTGTTTTCACTCAACATGCTAGCGACTGTGTCGTGGTACCGTTGTCGCAGTTCGCGTGCCTCGTCAGTGTTGCCTCTGCCCTTGTGCATGGCCGGGCGTGGGGCGTTGTGGTGTTGGGCTTTACACGCTACCGGAGGAGCCATCTTAAAGATGAGTTCCACTGGCTTGTGGTCCGTATACTCTGTCCAGTCGTGGAGCCGATGCTCTTGTATGAGTTCTGTGTGTAGCGTGAGTGTGCGCTGTATGTTGCGACTGTGCCCGCGAGCGATTAAGAAATGGTCGATCAAGTGGTGCGTCTTGTAGCGGGGGGTTTGTCCAAGTGGCTTTGTTGCGCTGTGGCGTCCATGAGTGTGCGTCAACCAGGTCGTTTTCGGTGCATAGCCTCAAGAGCTTTTGCCCCCTTTTGTTGCACGTAACCCATCCGTGGGGTCCTATTACGTTGGCACTGTCCCTACTCCCCCCCCCTGTTTCCGCATTGAAGTCCCCTCCCGCTATCAGGACGCAGCGAGGTTTGCAACGACTCATGACTCGTGTGATGTCCTCCAAATGTTCCTCCAGCTCCTCAGTCCTTACCTTGGAGCTGGGCGAATAAACCCCCATGAGTGCCAGTCCTAGTTTCCTGTAGCATTGAATTTGTATCATTATGACTCGGCAGTGGGCACCCGTGCCGTCAGTGTGTACAACTGTGCCGGAGGCCTGCCATGCTTTTGCCCATTTGTGGTTAAGTGCTATGCTGACCTTTCCCCTTGAGATGATTTGCCATGTCTGTGTGTGCCCTCTAATGTTGAACGTGCAGTGGCGTCCCCATGCGGTGTCAGTTAGAATTACCATTTCCCAGCCCCTTTGTTCCCATAGTTGGCTCATATGTCGAAACTTCAAGTACTGGTCAAATTTGCTGCGCTGGGCCCCGATTTGTCGTGTGTTCCATGTGCCGATAGCTACCACTCGATTTTTGCGATATCGCCCCGCGACATTTTGTGCGAAAAGCCCCATGCCGATGCGTTTGCGCTTTCGCTCCCTTTGTATTTTTCTGTGTACCGCCACATTGAGTACTGAGCGCGGCATGACGGTGTGTGTCTCGCCTGAGCGTGTCTTTTGGTCTGTGATCTCTGATCCCTGTATGTCTACGTGTTCTAGAAAAAAAACTAGTTTTGTTTTGCTTGTGTTGTCTCGAGCCGACGCTGAACCGTAAGGCG
>CAJNDS010002779.1:917115-1012115 GCA_905221605.1 Symbiodinium natans | reverse complement strand
ATCTTTCAGAAAGCCCACGCGCTAGCACGTCGCGAACCTCCAAGTCAGCACGGGTCAAACGTGGCTCCAGCCATTTCTCGCCCAGGGCCTGTTTTAGGGCCTCCTGTATCAGTGTGGGGGCCCGGCTCTTCAGCTCATGCAACTCCTTTTTTGCCTCCAGCTCGTCATGCACTGCGTCCAGTCCGGGGAACCCTACAAGCACCACCCGTAGGGGTTGGTTTTGGAGGTCAAGGTCCCTCCTCAAGTTCTGAATCTCAGCAGTCTGAGATGGCATCGCCCTATCTGTTGACTTGAGGCGGTGGGCGCGGGTTGGGTGTTACGTCAGCGATGCTTGAGCCGACAGGTACGCGGGTAAGGGGTGGGTGGGGGGGGGTGGGTTCTTGCGTCTGAGGACGCTCCCCTTTTTGCGCCTGAGGACGCGGGGTCAGAGCATAGCTCTGCTTGCGCCTGAGGACGCTTCTTTTGGCCGAGCGAACGGCGAAGCCGTGTAACGGGTACGGTGTATAATGGCCATGTTGTGCTTATTCGCATCTATTAACCCCTTTTACGTGTGTGTCGTACGTCCCTTTATAATTAGCCTGTTAGCGCGTCCCAGTTACTCGACCATGCGTGTGCCGTCCTGGTGTGTGTGAAGGTCCTTCTCGGCAATTGTTGGCAATTGTTGTTGTTGTTTTTTGTTTCTTTTTGTTTTTGTGGTTTGTATTTTCTTGTTGCTTACCTATTTCTCATCTGTCGCTCGTGTTTGCGACAAGTGTCAATTTTGTTGAATACCCTGTTGCAGCATTTACAAGTGCGCTGTTCCAGTTCGCCGCCCCGGCATCGAGACTCATGCGCCTGATTGGCCACGATTGCGGGCCACGTTTTGCCACAATGCTGGCAGGTGACATTTGCTGTCATGGACCCGCGACAGTAAGCCAAGTGACGTTGCCTGGTTTCCTCAAGCCTTCGTTCGTCGCGGTCTCTCGAGTTGATCAGTTGCCACCCACACGTACATTCCCAGATGAGCGAGTCCCCGTCGGCCTGTGTTGGGCGCTGTGCGCAAGCCCCCTCGTGGTTGATGCGTTTGGCCATGGACTCGTACTCCTTTTTGCAGTATCGGCACACCTTGTTTTGTTGGGATCGCCTGTGCATTGTGGTTCGTGTATGGCCCGGGCCTTCCGGTCTTTGAGGGTTTCCCCGCACTTGCGGCATTTTTGTTGATCCTCTGTTAGTTCGGACTGGCCTTCGCAAGCTTTTTCATGGGCCCCGCATTTGCGGGCCGACCTGAAGACGCGCCCACACTTACGACAGGTTTCAGCCGTTTCGACCGTTAAGGCTTGCGTGTGCGGTGCTGCCCATCGTCGACTGTGTTTTCCTATTTCACCTTGGCTGCCTTTGTGAGCCAGACGGTCGGCTACTTCGTTTCCGTGAGTGCCTTCGTGTCCTTTGACCCAATGCCATGTAATTGTGCGACCGGCGCTCGCATCTTGGTAGTGATCGATGCCCTGTTGAACGAGTTTCTGGTTGTGTATGGGTCTTGTAAGTCCCCGCATGCTATCTGCCGCGTACTGGGAGTCATAGCAAAATGCGACCGGGGTGGTTTTGTCTCCGGGCGCTTCTTCGCGTAGCCATATTAAGGCCTCGATGATGCCTGTCAGCTCTGCGGTGTTGTTTGTTTTTACCTCTGCACCTTGGAACCGTTGGCCGGTGGAGTCCGTGACCACTGGCCCAAACAGTTGAAATGTTGGGTCACCGCGATTAGGGGGGGGGGGGGGGTGGTGAACACTGCGCACCCCCATCCGGCGCTTTTGCCATCGTTGTTTCCTCCTGATCCATCAGTGTAAATGACCCATTGGTCTGGTTGCACGTCCAGCAAGGGGATGTCCAGAGGTCGCCAGCCTTTATTGTCCGTATCCTCGGTGCGAGGGACTTGGTGTAGCACTGGGCATCGGTGTTTGGTTAATAGGTGTGCATTTGGAAAGTGTTTGAGGCATTCCTTGCACTGAACAATTTGCGTGGTGACCTTTGTTTGGTCCAGAACAGAGTGTTGGCTGCGATAGTGTGTTCGTAAGTCATGTTTGTTCGAAAAAGAGAGTCCGCACGCCGGGCATTCCGTGGGTCCCACTTGATGTGCCGGTTTTACCCAAACTTCGCGCGTGATGCGTCGCCTTTGAGCGGTGTTATCTGGCAGCGGCTGTGTCGGGGTCCAGTGGTTTAGTTGGCGAATGGCTGTTTTTGTTAGCCTTTTTTTCGGGAAGGCCCGTCGGACGGCTGCGTCCCATGATGTGCTTTCCGTGTTCTGCGCCAGCTTGAACCAGTGCATTTCGTGGATATCGGCTCTTTTGAGCGCCTTTTGTATCCACTGGTGTTGTCTTGTTGCGTGGTGTGGCCTGAAACTGCCGTCCGGTCAAAAGCCCCATAAGGCTTGCTTCGGTAGTCGGTGTGTGGGCATGCGCGCGATGTTTTATGTAGGGCCGCGGTTGTGATGCGCAGGTCGCGAACCATGAGCCGGTCTAGTCCAAAGCATCTCTGTTGTGCATAGGTTTGTACCGTTTGTAGAGCCTCGACTTGCTGTTTCGTCCATGCCCTAGACCTGCCAAACGCTGTAAGCGTGGGGACGACCACGCTGCGCATGACTTTGAGCCTGGTGGCTATTTTGACCCTGCTAGTGCGCCCCCTTCCGTGCGCGGTTCCGGTTGCCCATGCTTTTGCGATGTCCTTGGCTCGCCGTTTGGCGGTGATGCATCTGTGTATTGTGTCCGCCCACTGAGTGCCGGCCGCATTTATGTGCCCACCCACATGTCGCACTTTGGGCGGTGGGTCGTCGGACTGCCTTCGCTCTGGGGCCGTGTTGGGCTGTAGTTGTAGGAGTTCTGTCTTTTCGCGGTTCAGTTTTTCCCCCCAGTCTGTAAAAGTAGCTTCGAGTAGGCGATCCGCTTGACCACTTTCTGCCTGTGTGGCGATGGTGGCCGTGTCATCGGCGAACTCAATATCACCAATGACCGTTACTTGAAAGTTTTTTGTCATAAGTTTCTCCGCGTTGCGTCTGACCAATTTTTCGTCTATCCGGAACCGCCAAGGAATTCCGGCGTGAAGTCCGGCTTGATCGGCCTTGCGTTTTCGCCTGTTTCGAAAGTCTTGTAAGACGGCTTGGTGATACAGGTTGAATAGCGGTGGTGATGTTGGGCATCCTTCTTTCAAGCCTCTGGTGGCCGTGTATTCTCGGGAGGTGGCGCCGCTGGTACGGATCGAAAATTTCGTGCGGTCGTGCAGGGCCCGGCACAGAGCTATGAAGGCGGGCGGGGCCGCGGGGCCCCCCGCCGTTTCATCAGCTCCCACAGAGCGTCCCGGTTTACATGGGGGTATGCCTTTTCGATATCATACAGCGTGAGGTGCACTGTCTCGCCCCCTCCTGCAAAGCTGACTTCCTCTGCGACGCGTCGACTAATCTGGAGAACGTCATCCACGCCCCGGTTACGTCTGAAGCCTTGTTGCGTTTCGTCCATAAATGTTTCGGTGAAGCGTTGCAGGCGGGTAGCTACAATTCTTGCGAGTACTTTTACCCCGATACTGAGCAGCGTTACCCCTCGCCAGTTGCCTTTGTCGGACTTGGGTTCTTTGTTTTTCCATAGTGGTATGACCAGTGCCGCTGTCCACTCCTCGGGCCACTCGTCGGCCGCGTTGACTTCTGCCGTAGTTGCCGCCTCCCACATCGTTTGTGTGTGTCGGGCGATCAGTTCTTGCAAGGATTGGGGGGCCCACTTTAGCATTTCCGCCGCGACTCCATCTACCCCGGGAGTCTTGCCCGTCTTCATCTTGATGATGGTTTGTCGGATTTCTGTGAACTGATGGGGTATCTGTGAGGGGGCTTGTTTCCACCGTTTCTGCCTGTGTTATGTTCTGCCAGACTCTGTGTGAAACTGGTTGTACCCCGTTTTGGATGCTACGGAAGTGTGTTCGCCACGAATCTGCTTCTGCAAAAGGGTCCGCTGCGATGTGTCGTTCGCCTATGTGTTTTTTGGCCGTGCCCCGAGTGCGCAGTTTTGCCATGACTTTGTACAGTGCGTATGAGTCGCCTCTGTGTTCCGCCTGTTCTGCCTGTTCTGCCACGCTGTGCCAGTAGTCGTTCTCCCATTTCTTAAGTTTACGCGACTTGTGTTGCTTGCTGCGTCTTAGTTCGAGCTTTATGCGCTCCATATCTCCCGGCGCCCTCCCTTGCTCTGCCTCTTCCTCCAGCTCTCTAACCTGTTTTTGTAGTTGGTTGACTTTGCGGCTCATTTCCCGTAACGTTGGCTCCCTTCCCTGCATCCAAGGTCGTGGATGTGAGTGTTCCATGTATCCAAACACCTGTGCTGCAGCCTTTTGGGTTAGAGCACAGTATTCTGGCCATGTTTGAGGCGGTCCCTCACTATCCATCAAGGTTTGTATCCTGTCATGATACTGTTCCCTGAGTTGTCTTGCCTCATCTGTATTGCCCCTCCCTTTGTGTAGGGCCAGTTTCCTATGTGTCTGTTGTCGTTGTTTGTAATGTGCCGGGGGGGCTAGCCGGATGGCTAGCTCGACTGGTTTGTGGTCTGTGTATTCTCCCCAGCCTGTCAGGTGTAGTCGAAATGCAACTTCTTCGTGAATAGTGAGTACGCGTTTAACGTTGCGTATGTATCCCCGCGGCACTAGGAAGTGGTCCAGAAGGTGGTATGTGCGCCATCGAGGGTTCCGCCAGGTCTCCTTGTTTTTTTGCCCTGTCCATGAATGTGCGTCACTCCAGTTGTGGTCCTTGCACATCTGTACAAGGAGGCGGCCCCTGTGGTTGCGCTTTCCGGTTCCGTGAGGTCCCATTGTTGATCCCGACTCTGCGTCCCGTACCCCCGTTTCGGAGTTGAAATCGCCACCGATGATGAGCGTGTGTCGCGGGCGGCATTTGCCGGCGACGTGTTCAATGTCCGCGAGGTGCTCGTCCACTTCCGCCCTAGTGGCTTTTGAGCTTGGAGAATATACCGCTACCAGGGAGACGCCAAGGCGTCTGTAGCATGGAATCTGTATCATCATGACCCTACAATGTTGTTGTTTGCCATCCGTTTGTACGTGTGTGCCTGCGTTTTGCCACGCTTGTTTCCATTTCTGGTTGAGGGCGATTGAGACATGCCCACGACTAATGATTGTCCATGTGGTTTGATGTCCTTCTATGTCAAACTCCTTGTGCCTTCCGAACGTAGTGTCCGTGAGCATCACTGCTCCCCATCCCCTGGCTTCCCAAAGTTGACTCATGTGTTTTAACTTTAGATGTTGGTCATGTTTGCTGCGCATGGCCCCTAATTGTCGCGTGTTCCAGGTGCCGAACAGAAATGTGCGGCGTTTCTTCATGTTGGCTATACTATGTGCTGCGAACTTCCCCATGCAGATTCGTTTCCGTTTCATCTCTCTTTGCAGTTTCCTGCGCGTTGCTAAGTCTAACACCGATCGTGGCATGGCTTGTTCCCCACGTGCCGGTATGCTATGGAAGGTGTGTGTGTGTGTGTGTGCGGAATGTGTGTGTGTGTGTGTGCGCGTGCGTTGAACCCCTTAAGCGTATGTGTGTCAGATTTTCCCTCGTCTGTACCGGCGTGTTTGGCGCTGTCGATCCTATATGTAGCCGCGGATGTCGAGTGTTGTTACCTCTAATATCGTTTGTCCGTGCTAGTCCTAGCAGAACCATCCTGTGTCTTGTATGGATCGTGCTAACTTTGTACCCTCGTTGGGGGCTTAAGAAAGAAAACTTTCGTGGAATTCCCCAACCGTGTCATCATTTTGGAGTGTCGGAGCCCACCCGCGACTCCGGGATGGAAATCTGCAACGGAGGAAGAGCGGACGACAGCGAGTCCCCAAGATGCCGAATGCCCCAACGCCTCCGAAGCGTTAGCGATTTCACCCCTTATGTGCACCTCGCCCTCCCTGTGTTGGGAGCGCCCTCAATGAGGGAAAGGCGTTAGCCCTGCCGGGGACTTCCCAAGTCAACATGACGTTTTAAAGTTCGGGTGTAAATTGAATGTCCCCCCGTGTCACTTGCCCGATTCCGGCGGTGGTCGAATTGAAATGGCCCGAAGCGCGCCAGTAAGTCTCGTCGCCCTATCCCGGCCTGTCGTGTTTAGAACGGAATCGTGCTATCTGGGTTTTGGCCGCTGCTGAACTTGGCAGGTTTCCAGGGGGCACCACGTGGAGGTTTGGTGCATGCCGGGGCCCCTGTGGCCATCCAGGTAGCCCCCCCGTTGGCTTGTCAAGTGGGGTATCTTTGACTCGCATGGTCTGCACGACAAGTATCATCGTGAACGAAACTGTGCACTGACTCAACGGGCCCCTACGCAAGGATCTGTCCCCAACCTGCGGCAGGAACCTTGGAAATTGCGGCCAAACCATTGGGGACATCGGAGTCGGAGTCGGAGTCGGGCGAGTTCGGCCAGTAATGACCACCCGTCAGGTTCCTGACAAAAGAAAAGAATGACCACCAACCAGAAGCCACCATCACACGACACTCAAGGCCTCCAAGAAAGAAGGGAACGGGAGAAAGAGAGCGACCGAGAAGCAGAGGAGAGGGAGAGAGAGAGAGAGAGAGAGAGAGAGAGAGAGAGAGAGAGAGAAAGAAAGAAAGAAAGAAAGAAAGAAAGAAAGAAAGAAAGAAAGAAAAAAAGAAAGAAAGAAAGAAAGAAAGAAAGAAAGAAGGAGGAAGAGAGGGACAGAAGGAACGAGAGACGGCGAGCCAGAGAGACACACACAACATCCCATACAGAGCAGGACACTGCACGAGCATGCCAGACGGAACGTCAAGGCCGAAGTCCCCACCGCGGAGAAATACTTAAAATGGAAAAAACAAAGGGGGGGAAACGCGATGATGGAAAAACAGGCGGTTACCGCCGGCCACCATCACGATGCCCACGATGCTCACGACGGTCCCTCTTCGGGGATCTACGGCGGTGGTCATCTCCCCCATGGTCTCTCTCTTGCGCTTCTTCGCCATTTCCCCAGCGGAGAGAGGAACCCACACCTTCACAGTAGCTCCGTCCAAACGTCTCAGAAGGGGTCCAAGGACGTTACGAACCGCTTGGCAGAGGCGGAAGGATGCTAGCGAAGGTTTGTATCGAAGGTCCAACCCAGTACGTCGCCCCCACTCGCCACCCACCGGGAAGACCCCCACGATATCCTCGCGGGCGGATAGAACCTCCCTGAGCTCGGCACGTAACTGCATCTGTTGGTTGGGGTCAGGAACGTGCGACAAGAGCGGATCCAAGTCAATTATAACTAGGTTGAAGAGTTCGTCCTTCACCTGCCAAAGGCCTGTCTTGGTTTTCACCAATGCCTGCATACGCTCATCCGAAGCCTTCATCCCTTCCCATCTGGTACGGGTGGTTGCCGACCAGTCCGAGAGGCCGTCCTCAAGCTTCGCGACGCGGGCTTCCAGCGACATGGGTAAGCGAGGGGTTGGCAGGGATTGCAGGGCGCGAAAGAGGAGCAAAATGGCTTCATGAGCATCAGCGTCGCGTCCGGGGGAAAAAGGGCCATCACAAAAACACAACAAAAGAAAAAAAGAAGAACAAACAAAAAAAACAAAAAACAACAAGCGACCTAAACCGACTCGTCCTGAAACCCCGACGTCCTCCGTTCCAAGAGCAGTGTCACGTGGATAGAACGTAGCGTAGAGCTCAGCCTGCCAAGAACCAGGGACAAAGAAAGCAAGAACAACCCGGAACAGGGCCAAATAAGAACGTACCAAGATAAGCAGATACTCCCCAATAAGTGGTCGAAATCGCACTCTGCTTGTGACAATTGCAAAGGAGAAGGAAGGAAAAAAGGAGAGAGAAAGAGAGAAAGAGAGAGAGAGAGAGAGAGAGAGAGAGAGAGAGAGAGAGAGAGAGAGAGAGAGAGAGAGAGAGAGAGAGAGAGAGAGAGAGAGAGAGAGAGATAGAGATAGAGAGAGAGAGAGAGAGGAGAAGAGAGAGAGAGAGAGAGAGAGAGAGAGAGAGAGAGAGAAAGAGAAAAGAGAGACAGAGAAAGAGAAAGAAGAAAAGACGAAAGAAAAAGAAAAAGAGAAAGAGAAAGAGAAAGAGAGAGAAGAGAAAGAGAAGAGAGAGAAAGAGAAAAAGAAAGAGAAAGAGAAAGAGAAAGAGAAAGAGAAAGAGAAAGAGAAAGAGAAAGAGAAAGAGAAAGAGAAAGAGAAAGAGAAAGAGAAAGAGAAAGAGAAAGAGAAACAAACACCAAAAAAAAAAAGGACGAGAGGGAAAAGAAACGAAAATGACCAGAAAACGAGCGGACGGCCCGACCCCACGGGACCCCCCACGGTGAACGAACAGAAACGGACAGACCAAACAAAAGGACTGGGGATTAGCTGAGTTTAAGCTCACAAGAGAGAATTCGTTTAGTTTGTGCACTTCGTGACTTTTGGCTCAAGTGGCTCTGACTGTGAAAAAGAGAGAGCTGTCCGCACTTGTGTGAGAGGTCAGGGTTCGTGCTTTCAAGGGAAAAGGTACCAGAGGGACCTTCGGTTTTTCACGTGGTAGCGGAGCTTGTGCCTTGTGGTACGAGCCCGTGTATGGTCTTTGGTTGTCTGTCAGGACTCTGTGAGTGCCTGGAGGCAAGTTTGGGTTTGGAGCCCAGACTGCCAGTGGACCGGAATCTCTTGTACTCGGACCGTGTAAGTGAGTACCGGGAAGCCTACCCTGTGAGGAGGCGGATCCGGACTCATCAGGCTTGGAAGCAGTTGGTTCAGCGGCTGTTGAGGCACTTTGGAGCCCGGGCAAGGTGGTTTGTCTGGAACTGGATTGGTTGTGACCGATCTTGGAGGAATACGGTGCTTGGTAGAGTAGAACTAAGGTTCTTCAGGAGCCTGGACCATCTGGTGTTGGTGAGAGAATTTTCGCCAGAAGACGTTGTGGAGAGACTGCAGGCTGGAGCCTGAGTTCAGGAACTATGTTGAATACACCCCCACGACATACCAGTGGAGCTCATGTGAGGAGTCCAAGAGGTGGACGAGAGCGTGGAAGCTCTGTGCCCATCATGGATGCTGAGACAAGGCGAAGGGTAGACCCTTTTCCGGGTTTGGGAAATCCCAACCCACTGTGGGTGCAAGGTTTGGCACAAGGAAGCCAACCTGTGTATGGCCCAGTGCCCAGAGGTCGAACTCCCGCCAGAAGCCCTCATGGGGTAGCTACTGGAGCACCCCAACAGACAATGGGAGGCCCTTCGTTTCCCCCTGGTTTGCCTCAGCAAGCGGTAGGAAGTCCTTCGTTACCACCAGGACTATCCACTGGACCTCCTCAACCTGTGGTGACACCATCACAAACATCACCCGACGTGCAAGGGTTGACGAGACAAGTGCGAGAATTGGAAAGCATGATGCAGCAACTGGTTGTGCAGCAACAGCAGTTTATGCAAACGATGACTTCGTCCATGGTGCAGCAACAGCAGCAGCATCAGCAGTGGATGATACAGCAGCATCAGCAACAGCAGCCACAGCAACAGCAACAGGTGAATCCCCCCTTACCTCAGGATGGTGTTCCTGAGAACATGCCCAGTTCTTCTTCGGGATGTCAAGGTGCATCGCCAGTGGGTACTCCTGCGAAGGGGACCCAGCTTTTTCGGATGGCGAGCCCAAGTCCCCCACTGAGACCTCCACCTCTGGAGCAAGAAAGTGAAAGGGATGTGTTTGCTCGATCGGACAAATGGTTGCCCAGTTTGCCGACCATTGACTTTTCGTCTTGGAAGGATCGCATCTCTGAAGCTCTTGGATTCTTGACCTGGATGGAGAAGCTGACCAGTTGGGTTGGTTTGGGTTCAGAAGTGTTTCCCAATGAGCTCATGCATGCGGTGAAGACTCAGGAAGAGTTCAAAGAGAACGGCAACGGGCGGCACGGAGTCGGTGACAAGCACACAGCGGTTACCTGCAAGCAGGTCCACAGCCCCGAAGGGGACTCACGTTAACCGCACTAAGCGGCAGACCGGTCTCCCGACAAGCGGGACCGTTCCACCTAAACCGGATGCAGGATAGACGGTCTGGAGGAGCACGCCTCTTCATGAGCTGTACGACTGCCTATGGTGGAGAAGGGGCGAGAACAATGAAGACATTTAAGATTTGCTTCCTCAGAACCACGACAAAATTCCTCGTGCGTTTCTCTGGCGGAGGACGTTTGCAAAATGGCAGAACACAACCTGCAGGTTTTGTTTAACAACGCGCTACCCCGACAACTTTCCTCGTGCGAAATCTTGTCACCCGACGTGAATTTACACGAGCAAATGCTACACTGCCAGGAGGGACATTCGCTAACTGCGTCATTTGGCCTTTGATCACATTCTTTGCGGTGCTTTAAGAGAGTAGCATCAGTAATGGAGGGAGGGAAAATTGAATGACAGAAAGGGCATGTACGCGTGAGTTAATCACTGCCCCTGCAAATGCGTTCATGAGTGTTGCGATTTTCTCGAGCATGATGTGGCTGTTTACGCTTGCCTTCCGCGAACTTCCACGCAAATTGCTTACCACATCCGTGTCTGCACCGAATGAAGGGAGGGGGTGCTCCAGGCACTTTACAATATGCCTCGTGTCCCGCAAGGGAGCGGGCGTGAGATGACCCCGTATATACTTTACCACAACGCCAACAATGATCCGACATTATTGCCGGGACTTCTTCAGGGGTGTCACAAGGGGTCAACCAACGCCGAGACGTAGTGGTCTGAAGACCTCTGGCCCCTTGATCCGCCAACTGGTCTGCGAATTCATTACCGGCAACACCTGTGTGAGCTTTAACATGTATGAAATCGATTGCCCGCATGACCCTGACTTTGGACAGAATTTCCCTTACGTTGCCGATAAGGACTTCATTTGCGTCTGGTTGAGCGGTACCCGTGATGGCATGATGCGCATACTGAGAATCATAATAAATACGCTCGGGCAGATCTGGCGCACCAGGAGCCTCATCTTGAAGCCAAAGGAGGGCCTCACCCATGGACGTAAGTTCCCCAACATTATTAGTAGGTCTGACCGCTCCCAACCATCTTTTATCCCAGGACTTGAGCGGAACAGGCCCAAACAACTCGCACTCCGGTGCCCAGTTGTCCGAGTTGAGAGACCATATTGCAACCCCCCAACCAGCAGAAACTATTGAATCATGAGGTCCAGAGCCGTCAACATAGAGGACCCATCCTGTCAGATTGTCCATGTCAAAGTGAGGACGGGTCCACGACCTGGTCGCACTACCAGCTTTTGACAAATCATCAAGTGTGTGAATTTTACTTGGACACTGATGAGTTTTGGCGTCCGAAGAGTAAACAAACACCTGTGAGCATAGAGGACATCGACGTGTGCTGACAGTGAGAAGGAATTCATCAAAAACCGCGTGTTGGCCATCATAATGGACCTGGTTCTCTGGCGGTTTTGGCAACGTGGCTGCACGCCGGGCATTGTAAGGGGAGAGTAGGAGCAGCAACTGAGCTGCGCTCTTCACTCGCCAACGTTGGTGGGAGAATGGCTGCATCCCCGACCTTCCAAGAGTTGAGCCGCGCCTGGTACGAACGGGCGGGCCGCGCACGTGGAAGGACTTGGTCTATAATTTTTAGCCAGGACATCGTCGTCGTCGTCGTCCTGGGGTTACGGCCAGAAAAGACCCCCAGCGTCCCCCCAGCAGATGCAGATGACTTGACCCACCAAATATGCACTCCACCAACACACAAGACCGCTGCAGTTCCCAAACAACATGCAAGAGAAAAGAGAGAGAGAGAGAGAGAGAGAGAGAGAGAGAGAGAGAGAGAGAGAGAGAGAGAGAGAGAGAGAGAGAGAGAGGGAGGGAGGAGAGAGAGAGAGAGAGAGACGAGAGGAGAGAGAGAGAGAGAAAGAGAAGAAGAGAGAGAGAGAGAGAGGAGAGAGAGAGAAAGAGAGAGAGGAGAGAGGAGAGAGAGAAGAGAGAGAGAGGAGAGAAAGGAGGAGAGAGAGAGAGAGAGAGAGAGAGAGAGAGAGAGAGAGGAAGAGAGAGGAGAGAGATGAGAGAGAAGAGAGAGAGAGAGAGGAGAGAGAGAGAGGAGAGAGAGAGAGAGAGAGAGAGAGAGAGAGAGAGAGAGAGAGAGAGAGAGAAAGAGAGAGAGAGAGAGAGAGAGAGAGAGGGGGAGAGGGGGGAAGAGAACGAGAGAACGGGAACGAGAAAGCCGGAGGGAGAAGAAAAGAGGAAGATTGGCATCGAAGTTTTGTCACACGCGCGGTAACCAGAATCTTGAGCGGATTTCAAAAAAGCTAACCCGAGCTGGCAGGCTGTGGTCTGATCCCAGGGATCGCAATCTAGTGCCCATAGAAAAAACCCTCATTAACGGCCGATAGCGATGGATTCTTGCCCATCCCACATCAGCCATCCATAGCAAACCCAAACAGTGAGTAGGAACGCCACGCATCGGCCGCGAACGAGGAAAACAAGACAGACTAGAAACTAGCGACGAGCTGGCCTGGCACCCTCCCCACCACCACCCCCATTACCCCGGCGGGCCCGAGACACCCTGTCTTTCTCCGCAGGGGCTGGGTTGCTAGCCGCGCGCCGCCTGCGCTTTGTTTCGGGGGCGGAGAGGGGAACCCACATGCCAAACGACGCTTGGGGGATTTCCTTGAGGATCCGAGTGAGACAGTCTTTGACGAGGAAGTTGGCACGCAGCCCTTGGAGCCCTGGCCGGAATCTGATGTCCACCAGCTCTGAGGAGCTGAATTTCCCACCCACACTGAAAACCCCGACAAGGAATTCAGCACGGAACACCTGGGTGAGTTCCGTGCGCCATGTATCCGGTACCGCTTTGCAGGCTTGCGGACACTTGGTTAGCTCTTCGGTAAGAGCTTGAAGCAAGATATCGCCTACTTTCTCCTTCAGGCGCCAGAATTCCTTGGAGCCCCCCTCGATCTCCCTTGCCTCTTCCAACAAGGGTTGGCACCCCTTCACCCTGACCCGCAAAGTGGCGTCCCACTCAGCAACCTTGTCTTCGAGCTGGGCAAGTCGTGCTTCCATACGTCCCTCCATTGCACGCTGAGCGGACTTAACGAACGGGAGGCTATCAAACGGGTCGCGCGGAAGCTCGGAAAACACCTGCGGAAAGGCGGAAAAACATGAACCCTTTGGTGAACAGAGCATGCACAGGCCACAGTAGAGCAGCAAGCTCCCCAGTAGTCCTGTCCCAAAAGCAGTCCTGGAAGAGCTCCCCGATCTCCATTCGAATATCAGGTGACCAAAGCTGGTGATCTGGCGGCAAACCAACTTCATATCCATGGAACTGGTAGGATCAAGAAGTAAGCAAAACGAAGGAAGAGGACGAAAATAAGACAGGAAGCAAAAGCACAGAAGAGGAGAGAGAAACAAAAAAACGAGAAAGAAGAAAAAAAAACACGACAAACGCCAGAACCCTCCCAAAGGACACAACGACGCCCACCCATGGACCACTCCCCAACTGCGCCGGCACAAGCACCCTGTGGTCTCCTGCAAGCAGGACCACAGCCGGAAGGGGCGCAGCAAAGGAGCTTGTGGGGCCCGGTCTCCCGCAAGCGGGACCGAGCCAACCGAGTAGGCACAACCCACCTGAACTAAGCCTTCCCCCCCTGACAAGCTTTTTCGTGCGCAATACGGCTTCCCCATGAGTCAAACACACGCTTACATTTGGAACAAGTCAAGTTTGCGTCAACCGAACCTCTGCAGACATTTTCATGCTTCAAACGAGCGTCTACAGACTGGAACGACACCCCGCACAACTGACAGGAACGATTTGCCTGAACTGAACCCCTGCACGATTCCTGATGAGCCTCGCATTTAGCAATTGGAATGTTAGCCCCACACTTTTCGCACGTTCGAGTGCGACGCAACGACTTAGCATCCTCAGGGCAACTAGAGCAGTTGTTCCTATGAAGTAAAACTGTTTCATCCGTTGTACCAACAGGGAAGGAGTACTGACAGTAGGGACACTCCAATGTCAGACGCTCAGATCCCCTACAAATCTTCTCATGCAGATTTCTCCACTCTCTGGCATGATGAACACGTTTCTTTGAACCATCGTCCGACTGCCACGCAAACCGTTTGCCACACCCATTACGACATAAAATGTAAGGGGGCGGAGCTCCAGGAACTTTGCAATACGCCTCATGGCCCGCTAGTTGGCGCGCATGCGAGGGGCCGGAGTACACCCGATTACATCTCCAACAATGGTCCATATGTAAAGGTTTGACTGGAGGTGCCTCGTTTAAAGGAGACAGCCACCTTTGGCTCTGTAGAGTTTGTTTACCTCTGGCCCCAAGGTCAGCCAAGCGATCTGCCTGGTCATTTCCCTTATCCCCCGAGTGACCTTTAACGAAAAAGAAATCGAGCCAGGACATCGGCGAATTTCAACCCTGGTGATGGCGACAGATAACCAGGGAACTTGCCGGTGATCCTTGGTCAACTACACAACGGAACACATGTAGAAACTGAACATGTCACTTGTGATAAAAACGTCAATGAGAAAAAACTCAAAAAGCACTCGGCGCCCATCATTGACCTCGCGCAGAAGAAGAAGAAGAAGAAGAAGAAGAAGAGTGCGCCGAATGTAGCCCCTACTCCCCAGAACCAACCAATTAGCACCGACTCCGCGTTGGGCGCGGCGGCCTCCAGGTGCTACAAAATTGAAGACCTCGCGCAACCAAGTTGCTCAGGAGTAATGTATCCCATTGCCGCAAGCATCGCGATGCGACGACGACGAAGTCTTGTAGAGGAGTATGGTGGTGTAAGCATCCATATCCAAGCTGTAGAGGGCCAGAGCCCAACATTGAAGGCACTACAGGAAAATCCAAAGGAAAGCAGGCTCAAGGAGCTGCAAAACTGAAAACCACAATCGGGGCCCAAGGCCCAGGCCGCAACCCTACAGGAGGGCGGGCCTGCACTGCAGAGAGGCAAATTAAAGAAGAAACCAGGAAACAAGGCCAGAAGGCCAGGCCGCGAGCATAACAAGATGCCGGGCACGCACTACAGCAAACCTGACCCAACACCATCAGGCCCTATCCATAGGCACCGCCGAGGGCTAGCATCGGATAAGCCAAAGAGCACAGCGAGCGCAACTGCTGTCGAGCAAGCACCAAGCGGATGAGGGCGCCCCGGCCGATGCTCTGCTTTCCACTGGTCAACAGCCGAAAGCAATCGCTGAGCGAAGACATTGTCGGAAGGGAAGCGGAAAACCGCGGCACACTGCTGCTGCAACTGGTCGAGTTGGTCCTGCTGGTTGACAAACGCCAGAGTGAGCTCAGCATTCGAGAGGGGGACCAGGGGCTTGCGAGTGTGGTCCGCTCGGCCACCATGCTGCAGCGAAGCCAGCGAAGGACTCTGACCATTAGCGTTTTGCCCATCAGCACGAGCACGTTTGTGAACCGGGCTGCCTGTTGCAGTCGGCGCCGAAGTGGCTCCCTGAAGAGCCTGCACGAAAGACTTGGCCGACCGCGCTCCGGCCATAGCTCAACCCCCAAGCTAGTAAGAGACTAGGCTGCGATCCCAATGCCTGCAGTCAAGGTCGCGTAGTTGCGCCATGCTGCAAGAGCATGTCTGGCCGTCAGTGCAGGGCGGGCTTGCCCTCATCAAGTGAAGGCGATGCCTTCCCACACTCGGCACTCATTTCTCACATTGTAGTTGATGCAGAGGTCATGAGCCAACTATGCTAAAAAGAAGAAAACTGCATCGGGATCAATGTTGCTGGCGATGCCGGTGAATTCCCAAGGCACGCTTGGTGTCAAACTCATGCCCACAATGTGGGCACGGTAGCTTGTAGCGACCATCACGCAGTACCGCGCCAGAGTTGGCTCGTCCAAGACACTGTTCTCGGGTATGTCACCCAAGCTGACTGGCGGACGTAAAGGTCATACCACAAACTGGATCTGTGCATGCAAACAGTCGTGCTGCATCAGTGCGAGCGCCGGCTACACGCGGTGCCACTGGAGCCGGAGCTGCTGGGGCGAGTCCCGGAGGGGCTTGACATTCCCGACGGTGCATGGTAAAGTAGTCTTTGTGGCGATAAACCTTGTCACAGTGAGGGCATCTGTAAACTTCTCGCACCACAGGATGTGCATGATTCAAGTGACGGGACAGACCTTGTGAGTTTCGACCCCTGTAAGGACAGAGCGGGCACTGAAAAGCAACCACCTGCAAAGCGACACCCCCTGGAGCGTGGACTCTGGCCCTGTTAGCACGGGGAGCATGGCGACCAAGAGCTGCAACTTTGATCTGCTCCACAAGTCTATGCCAGGCCACTCTGTCCTGAGCCTTTCTGGACCATAGCTGCCAGTTGTCTAGCGGAAGTGTCCTGATCACCACCTTGGCTCGTCCGGTGTAGTGATGACTGGGGGCCCCAATCTCAACGGCTGACGGAAGGGTGCGATCTGGGATTGTGCCGAACAGGGCAGCGTGCGCAGGTCGATGCGGAGGTAGTCTGGCCACATGCCCAAGCCATTGCGCCCGACGAGCGAGCAGAGTGAAAACACTCGGCACTCCTAGTCTTGCCAGCAACGCATCGTTGTCAAGACGAAGTGTCTGCATGTCCGCGTACTTCAGGCGCAGCGCTCTCCTCACAAATATCATCCAAGTGTTGTGTAGAAGACGATGATGAGAATACTGAAGCGTCCACGCTTCACTACTATACAAAAGAACTGCAGCCACACAGGACAGCAACATGCGCGATTTGGTCCTGTACGAAATTTCATGCGCTCTCCAAAGGTGCCTAAGCTTAGAAAAAGCCGCATGAGCAAGACTCACTCGGCGTCGCACATCAGCATCAACGCCACAGGTGCGATCCACCCCCAAGATAGCTCCCAGGTACTTGAACTGCGCAGTCTTGCTAATATGATGTCCAGCAATTGTCAGTATCTTGGTACCAGGCAACGGAGCAGCGTCAGGAATGCTAGCAAAGGAGCGCAGCTCAAGCCATTCTGTCTTGCTCGCATTAAGATGGCCACCCATGTCGCGCAATGTGCTGTTGAAAAGCTCCGACATTTGACAGAAGTCATCCCAGTTCGTAGCAAAGATAGCTGTATCGTCTGCAAAGACCGAATCGCGAAAACGATGCTCTCGTGAAGCACAGCGGCGTATGTAAGTCGGCAACCGAAGAGTGCCATCAACTACTGACTGCCAAGGGACACCGTGGTTGGTACCAAGGGTAGCATCGCAGCGCTGGCGCCATACCTTCAGCACGACCGCAAAGTATATCAAAAACAGCACTGGTCCTTCGATGGATCCTTGGCGAACCCCCGTGGACATATCTATAGGATCACTCAGCAGGCCCCGTCGACCGCACACCCGAGTTGTCATACCTTCATAGATGGTTGTTAGTAAGGCGATTATATGCGCCGGTACGCCCATCTTGCGCTGTAGCAATGTTCATAAGAAATCTCGTGGCACTGCATCGAAAGCACGAGTCAGATCTATGAACAAGACATACAGTGAGGGGCTCGCAGCAGCTTGGGTCGGACGAGAGCCAGACCACTCCTGGAAGAGCCGTCGCATCATGAAAAGCGAGTCAGTGCAGCTCCGACCACGCCTATATCCAGTCTCGGACTCAGCACAATGTTTTTCTGCAAGCTCTGACAAGCGTGAAGCCAACATTTTACACACCACTTTATTGAGCACATCTAAGAGTACCACTCCTCTATGTCCATCGAGATCTGAGATCAGCCCACGGCCCTTCCAGATGGAGAACAACAGCGAGGTGTGCCATGTGCTCACATCTAGCACTTCTCCACGCCACAGTCTCTGGACTAAGGCGTGAAATTCAGCGACAACGGCGTCACCAGCAGGGTCTGTGGTTTTAACAAGCGCCTTCAGAAGCTCGGCGTGCACACCAGTAGCATCGGGAGCCTTGCCGTGAGACAGCTGCATGATGGTGCGCCGAAGTTCATGCTCTGTTGGCTCAGCCCAAGAGATGTCAGCCGCGTCTGAAGACAAGTCCGGAATTGCATCCCATATGGTCGGAGACACCGGGCGTCTCACATTCAAAACAGCCTGAAAATGAGCAGCTTTGGAAGCCAGGTCGGCGTCAGGTGACGCAGCCAGCGGTTCCACAGAAACACCTTGTGATCGAAGCAGGCGGCCCATTTCTCTAGCATCACTAAAGGCAGTGGCCGCGTCATTGCGGCGAGCAGCCGCCTCTAGGCGCTGTAGTCGACTGGACCACCACCGAGCCTTAAGGTCACGAACAACACGACGTGAGGCATGACGAGCATCCCGAAGTTCCTGCAAGCATGCCTGAGAGCCAGGTGAGTGTTGAAGGGCATCCAGAGCCTGCTGACGTCGCACCGCTATAGCCCGAAGTGCATCTTCATGCCCATCACGCCAGTCCGAAGCGCTGCTCTGCGCGTTGCCCAAAACAGAAACTCCAGCCTGGTACAAGTCCCGAGACAGCGCAGGGAAACTACTAGGCGCGCCCTGTCGCAGGCGCTCCACCTGCTGGACGTACTCAGCGCAGGTGTCCTTATCCTGAAGTTTGGCAACACACAAACGTGGTAGTCTGGTGTCACGAGTAGCTGTCAAGGCCTGCCGTACATACCGACCTGGAGCTGCTCGCAACTTCAAAACCATGAGGCGATGATCACTGTTGACTTCTGCACGTGGAAGTGAGTGAGTGTCCAGAACAAAACACCAGTCTGTCGCCCGGCCGACTGCGTAGTCAATCATGCCTTGCGTGCCCCATCGTCTGTGAACCCAGCTCGTGAGCTCATCCACTGAATGCGCAAAGAAAGTATTGAGAATCTTGAGGTGAGATTCAGAGCAGAAATGGAGAAAACGATCCCCATTAGCGTTGCGCTGACCAAGGCCATGCGGTCCATGTACGCCTTCCGCAGCTGGAGAAGGAGCAGCCTCAGTGTTTAGACCAATGCGAGCGTTGAAGTCACCCAAAATCCACGCAGGCTCGCGCGCTGGCAGCGTGTCCCAGACGGACTGCAGATCGTCCCAGAACTGGTCTTTCTCGACATCAGGGCGTTGCATTGTTGGAGCATACACAGACGTCAAATGCCAGCGGCCCTCATCTCCCGCCAGGCGCAAGGAGATACATAAAACTCTGCCTGAAGATTTGCCCAAAGCGCGCGATCCGTCATCCCTCCATGCGCGAGCTGCGCCAGGGGACAAAATAAATCCGCAACCTCCGAGCCTTGGTAGACGAGCAAAAAGCCGCCTCCCAGGTCAACTGCACCTGATCCCGGCAGGCGGAGCTCGCTCACAGCAAGAGCATAAAGCGAAGCATCTACCATTCTGGACTTCAGGACCTCAATCTCAGCAAAACCGCGAATTTCCAATTCTCCATTAGGTAGGACATCAAAAGCTCGGCGGACGCCACAAACGTTCAAGTAGCCGACGTTGCAGCGGGAAAAAAGATGCCTGTAGTGTGGATCTACACCGTAAATTTCTCTGTAACCGCGCCGGTTCCTTTTGGCAGCTCCCGTGAGGGTTCGACTACGAAAAGTCATTCGTTGAAGGCGGTCCAGCAGAATATCGGTCGACTCGAAATGAAACTCTCACATGATTGGCAAGAAAGCAAAAGAAAAGAATGAAGCTGCAGCTAACAACCTCATCCTGTTGCCACCGGCACCTGGTTATCACGAGCTACCCAAGGGGCAACTGAAGTCAATGCAGAAGTCGGCAGCCACGTCTACCGCTTAGCCAGCATGACATGCTCCCCGAAGGGCAATCATCTTCACACATCGTAGTGCCATGCTGTTGCCACCCCCCTACCGCGCTGAGGCAGGAGGCAGTCCGTGTTCAGGGGGGTCCCCTCGGGGCAAGCATCGCGATGCGGCCGTGCTTGATCTCAGTCTGGCGGCGACGCTTGAAGTCCTCGACGCTTCCGTCGGCCGTAAAACCAGCCGGATCCCAAAAGTAGAAGTGGCTTGTCTGAGCGACGGGGCACACGTCCCCCCCCCTCTCTGGAAGGCTCCCTCAACCGATCCCCATACGGGGAACGTCTCGCGAGCTCGAAGGAAGCTCTCTGTTCTGAACAAGTGCTCTCTGCTCTGACTGCAATGTGTCGTTGCGCCGATGAGATGTCGTGTTGCGCTCCTTGGGCGCACTTGGTGCATGCACAGCGCTAGCCTTGTACCTGAGGCGCCTTCGTGCTCTGGGCTGCAGGCTAGCGGGCGGGTTATTAACGGTGGGACGGTGGGATCATTATTTACAGGTCGCTCACTGACCCTGGGGTCGTGAACATGTGCGGGCTGTGCAGCTGGCGCAGCCGCAGACACATCTTCATTCCTCTGGAACCAAGAGGGAGGATTGAGGGCATCGGAGTTTTCGAAACACTCAGTTCGTCGAAAGTTGTTATGTCGACACATCCATCCCCATCTTCGGCCACATCTGCTGCAATAGATTTCGCCGTAGTTGGCCTTTCGACGACCCTTGCCCGTTTGTCTGTTCCAGTGGATTGTGTGATTGCCTTGGTTGTGGTCTTGCCGAAGTTTGCGTTCTTGCTCGTCCAGGCAAGATGCCGACTGCATGCGGCCTGGTTCTGAGAGCCATTCCGCTTCTGGCAAGTTAGGGAAGGGGCAGGGAGTTTTTAAAATTTTGGATCGTACATGTTTGGGATATTGGGTTTGTCGACCACATTTGACGCAGAAGGTACGTCCGGATGCAGTGGAATGCAGAACGTGCCCCTTCCGTTCAACAGGCCTAGCTTGCTGGGGCTGAGCATCAGCTGACCGCTCGGGAGGCCTCTCGTCACCCGGCTGATTGGGCGCCATGGTGGCGTCATCCGAGGCTTGTGTCCATTCAGTGATATGTGCCTGCCAAACATCAACAAGCGCAGATTGAATGGCATGCAAGGCATTGATACCAATGCGCATGGAATGGGGCACAGTCGTGCACGACCGAAAACAAATTGGCAGGGCAGAGGTGGCGCAAGGGAGGTTGGCTATCGCCGGCTGGCGCAGCGTGGCAAACTTCGGACAAGTGCAAGAGATGTGCTCGACTGTTGGCGTGCCTCCGCACGCACATACGGCCTGACCTTTGCGCCTGTGCCTGGCATCCTTATCGGGGTTCATGAGTCCTCCTACCAGGAGGAGCCGCAAAACTTTTAACCTAACTCTAGGGTCCTTGTTCGGGTCGGGGTTAGTTTGTAAGCCCGAATCGATCAAGCACTGCAACTGGTCAGCCTGCTCTGTCCACTGACGCAGGAGAGAACAAGTGAGCTCGCGCTGGATGTTATTTCGGACGCCTCCAAAATGCTGCGCACGATCCCTAGACACTATGGCCAGTGCATGCAAACGCCACTTCTCTCGCAACTGATGTTGCCAGTCATGCGCAAGCTGTCGACCTGCCAAAATTTCTTGGAAAATTTTCCCAAAGATGCTTGAGTCACGGAGTTGGCGCGCCCGCGCCACAGGCGCAAGAAGCTGGGTGCGATGCCAGGGCATTCTGCAGTTGGCGGCGTGCAGTAGGGCACTTAAGGAACCTCTTAAATAACCCAAGCGCAGCGTATTGCAGTGCGAACTCAGGTTCAAGCGAGGGAGGAGCCAAGAGAGTGAAAACCATAAGAGGCGAGGCGCTGTAATCTTTGGTGCCAAGAAGCGAGCGCACGCATTCCGCTCTTAGTGAGCGCAGTGTCACCCAGCTGGCGGCGAGTGCATGCGTGCCCTGACCATTCGTAAGCTGCGGCATGACCTGCTGGATTTTCTTAACCTTTGCAAACCATCCGAACGGCAGCTTGCCGATGTTGCTGACAGTTTCGCACCATTTGCTAGCACGTTTCTTCTCCAACACTGTCCACTTTTTGGCATTCCCTATTTTGACACTACCTCCCGTAAGCCGAAACTCAGTTTGATGGTTTCGCAGCCCAGGAATTTTTCCCTTGAGCTGGGTATCCCCAAAAGAGAATGACTTCGGCACGCTTATGCGCAGGCCCGACAAGTCGGCGAAGCGCTGTGTGTGCTGGTGAACCTTAGTAAGCTCAGCAATGAGGAGAGGGCGTGTCGCCGCTTTCGTAGTTGCAGACAAGTCATCAGCATATGACTTGGATTCCACCTGAGGCTGAGAGGCGCTCAGATGCTCATGCCAAGCTTGGGTTAGGCTTGTGAGTAACAACATACTCATCGGGCATCCCTGGATGATGCCATTTGCAGCACGATATGGGGGGTGGACAGCGCCATCTAATTTAAAAATTTTGGTATGCTGATTGTAAAAATTTGCCAGGGCTCTACATATATTATCATCGGCCCCTCTCATCCTAAACAGGTTGATGGCCAAACCATACGGGACATAGTCAAATGCCTTTTGAAAATCAAACGATAATCCACCTGTGTGTTGCCCAGAGGCCTTAGCCTCTGCCAGCGTCATGCAAGTCTGTAGCACCAGCTCATCGGCGGAACGGCCACCTTTGAGACCAAAAATGCGAGAAGAAGCCCAGCGCGGTTGCCACTGAGTTGCAAGCTGTGAGTGGCGGGTGGACGACCAAAGGCGATATATTGAGCTTAATACAGTAATAGGCCGGTGATCAAGGGGGGTTGGAAACGCTTCGTCGGTTTCTTTTGGCAAGAAAGAAACCGCACCTGTACAGAGCGGTATGGGCCACTTGCCTGCGCGCTCAACCGCGTTGAGCAAGTCAGAGAGGCAATCCAGCAAGGAAGGAGCCCAAAGGGCCAGGGATTGCAACTCCTCAAACGACCAGCAGTCCGGGCCGGAACATGTTCGCTTGCAGATTTTGAGTTGCGCACGCAGGTCATCCCCAGTTAACGGGGGGAGAGAGCACATAGCTCTGGAGAGCGTGGCACCATATGACTCCATAAACGAATGTAAGGACGGCTCACTCTTCTTATGGGCTTGGTATACGCTGTCCCAACATTTCTGGATGAGTTCAAGTCTACGGCCAACTTCGGCAGTGGTTTCGCCCTTGTGTTGAGTAACTTTAACAAGGGGCTTAGCAGCCTTGGCCTTCAACCAGGAAGTGCTGGCGGCAGTAGTTTTACGCATCTGTTTCTTCCACTCCTGGATCCTCGCAGTACGGTTATCAGAAGCAAGTTTTTCAGCAGCACGACGGAGATGTTTCGACACCGCTGCTGCAGCATGAGGGGACGCAGGAGCAAGCAGTGCCTCGTGAACCAACTGCTGGTAGGGATGTGGCAAGTGCTGAGTCACCTCATTCAGGAGAGACCAGGTGCGGTCACGCCTATAACCTGGTTGTGCCTGAGCGACTTCTTTAGCACGACAGATCGCCTTGTAGAGTCTGCGGTCTATCAGCGTGCTTGCCTGGTCAGCAAAAACAGGAGGGTTGGCGCGATCTTCCTGGTACTTAATGTCACCTCGCATCGTGACTTTGGATTGAACAACGTGTCCTTGGGAGGTGGCAAGGTCCATCAGCGTATCTTCTGCAAGCCGGTTCCATATGCGCATAGCGGCATCAAGGTCCAGCCTGGCTAAAGCAGCACGAAACGTCTTGGGGATTTTAGGAAAAAGCAAAGCGTCGGCGGGCTTAGGGGGGACCAAGGAAGGCAGGTTTGCTGCTGACCTGAGCGTGTGCCGCATCTGGGAAGCGCGCGGCATCTGCAAGTCAAGGCACACTGCGGAATGCGTAGGAAAGAGAACAAGGGGTGTCACCCGATAGCAAGAAGCAAGGTCGAAGGCAGAATACGAAGCAAGGATAAAATCGATTCTGGAGCCTTGGCCTTGGTGACAAGTGGGTGCATTTCGCATATCAGGCGTGGCACACTTATGGCAGTCATGCCAAGGGCCGGCTTGACAAAAATTTTCGAAGACCGTGTCTTCTGCAGTAGGCATGTTAAAATCTCCGGCAAGGACGGCCAAAACTGGGCCTCTTTCAACTAAATCCTGCTGCGTAGCATGCAGCATGCTGCGGAGATACCTCCTTTTCGCCGCCTCCCAGCGGCTGCCGCTTGGAGCGTAAAGCCCAAAAATGAAAAGGGAAATATTACCCGCCCCTAGAAAAACTTGCGCGGCGACTAATCTATTGTCTTCATAGAAAGCTCGGCATGGGTGGTCCCGAGGCCAGGTGACGGGACGGACAGCCCAAACTGCATCACGACGGATAAGAATGGTCACACCAGTAAAATGCTTTGCACGTTCTGTGCACTCACTCCATGAACATGTAGGGGCGCTACTCGGTTCATGAGGGGTTCCCTCATAGTGCGTTGGATGTCCCTGATCTCAGGGGCCGCCCAGCGGCGCGCTGCACACAGCGAATACTCATGGGCATGATGGGGGACAACACCTCCCAATGCACTACCTCATCCGCGAGCATCGCGTGGACACCCAGCATCCCTTTTCTCGAAGAAGACGGTTCAGTCAACAGCCAGCTATTGGGCTGAGAAGTCTTCTATACTAGTCTCCCAACGCACTAGGCCGCTATGCTAGGAAGCTGAAGATTGCAGAGCGGATGGCCAGTGGAAACTGCCACAAGAAGATTGGAACCGCACTGGAGTGCACACAGAAACGATGAGACTGCCACCAAGTATCGCGGAATCCGTGCCTGGATATGCCGTCAGCCCAATTGCTTGCGCTAGGCACCCACTCAAACCAAAGATAACACCGGAGGTGGAACAGAAGAATAAAAATGGTTTGTGCCATGTGGTCGAGCTCTGGACTGTCGCTTCTGCCGCGCACCAACGCCATCAAGGCAGCAATGTTGTCGACATACCAAACTCCTGACGCACCCCTGAACTCAGCCGGGAAGGCGAGCAAGCCCTGCAGTACCATAAGCAATTCCAGCTGGGCAATTTTTGTGTCTTGGTCATCCCAGAGATCGAAAACAGCATCACCTATCGGGACGACGGCCCCCAGACGCTCTCGTCTGGCAGTGACAAGAAGTAGCCCGCCAGACCCAACTCGGCGCGCATCTTGCGCAGCGTCGCTGGCTGCTACAACCCTATCTCCAAGCTGGGGAAGGAGGCGGACAAGGCGTTCAGGCCGCAAGGCGAGCACGGCTTCGATGGTGCTAAAGGCTGCCAGAAGCTCTCCAGTGAGTCGCGCACGGCCTGACGCTGCATATTGCCTATCCTTGATAGCTTGGAGGCCTGCACGGGCAACGCGTCCGAAAACCCCTTGATCGAGGAAGGCCACGCACCCGAACAATTTGCTGGCTTGGCCTGGTCTGAGAGTGTTGGCTGCTCTTGCTTCCTGGATGATGTCTAGGATCTTCACCACAAGTCGCTGGCGCACCCAGACTTGGATGGTGCCATGACGGAGAGTGGAAAAGTCATGCATCAGCCCCAAGAAATCGCCTGTGGCGGCAGGCTGTTGCCTTTTCTCCGGAGAGAATGGGAAGCCAAACATCTCCCCCACCTGCTGCTGGGTCTCGACCGCGAGACTACGCCAGTCCTGCAATGTTAGGTCGTCGAAATACATCGACACCAATGCACGCAGCAACCTCCTGCAAACGCACTGCATGAACATGGGGAGCCTGTTAAACGCAGAAACTGCAAGGGGCAACCCGAACAGCATGCCGTTGTAGCGCCTGAACCTCGGACCTCCGGCTTCGCAATCATGATAGGCGACCACACACGCCCAGGAATGATCAGGCTTCATGGGCATTTTCCGGTATGCTTCAGGCAGGTCTTCCCCGGCAGTGACCAAATCATCAAGCCACTCGTCGAAGCTGATACCGGCCCTGGACAGTTCTGCTGCCAGGGTCTGGGCGTGGAGGCACGGTTGAATTGCTGAGCAGAACTGAAGCTTATTGGCATCGCTGCTGAACTCGCTTTGTCTTCCTGACATAGAGTCATCGATGCCGCGCTTTTTACCACTGGCCTGGGTTATCACAAACCGTCTAATCAACCGGAACGAGCGACCCGTAGCAAGCAACTCTTGCCACCCGATGCTGGGATGACAAAAACCAGACTGCTCGTCCTTCTCGCCCGCTGCACAAGCCACAGCATCATCGGCTGACGGCCGAAGAGAGCGTACTACGGCGTCGGCATCGGCTCGACCTTCAAGCAAGGCTTCCTCCAGGGTGCAAAACTGCGGTTGATACCCAACTGCACTGAAGCCTCTCAACAGACCCCGAACAAACGACGTGTCAGGCCAGGCGAACAAAACAGTGCACACCGCAAACAAGGCAAGATGCACCTGTTGGTTGACTGAGTGCACATCTGGGTGCTGGACGCTGTGCAACGCCTGCGACACCGGCCACAAACGCCTCGACAATTCTTTGAGAAGTTCTAGAGCATCCGCCCGAGTGCGTCGGAGACGGTCAAGGTTGCCCGTCACACATGACGCGGCAAACTGCACGTCGTGGTCCACTGCCGCTTCCCAATCAAGTGGGCAACCAGTACACTGGGCCTGCACTGGCAGGCGGAAGTGATTGTCCGCAGTTTGTCCGTATGGCACTACGGGCGGAAGTGCATTACGCTTATTCACAGCGGCGCCCTGCTCTGCCGCACTCGCGCGCTGGGCCATGACACACGCGGATCCCAGGGCGCGAGGACCCAGCGTTCCAGCGTCGGGCAACCCCCGATCTCTCAACCAAGCGCCAAAGGCAGAGAAGTGTGGAGAGTTGACCAAGTCTTCCATGTAGGGCCACTGCAAAGAAAAGCGCTCACTCGGCCCGCCGCCCTGAAGGAGCGACTGAGCTGCAGACGCAATCGAGGCTTGACTAATTGGGTACGCGATCCCAGCGGGAATCTGCAAACCAGCCGCAGCAGCCAACAAGACCCGCCGCACCCTTGCGGTCTGTGCCGGGAGAAGCTGGGGTGTGGGGGAATCGGCGCCCTGTAGCAACAGCCCGAGGAGAAAATCACCATGGCACAGCTCTGTTGCCCCACAATCACACGCAAGCCTTTTTCCACAAAGCTGGAACAACTTGCCTTGCAGGCCTGATCTCGGAAACCACTGCATGTAACGGAAGACAACCAACTCAGCGCTGCCATCGCGGCCAGCCACAAACGGGTTCTCCCAACACGTGACCGGCAGTCTGTGCGAAAAGTGACTGTGTCCTATGTACACGACATCACACGGCAACGGCTTGTCGCGCACCCAAACAGCCTGGACCTGAACGCAAGTAGCGGAACCTGGGTAGGGGGACAGGCCGACATGGGCCGCCATCAGAGCCATGGAGTCCGCGCGAAATGTTTCAGCAGGCAGGGTAAGGAGTCCCCTCCAATCACCTGAAGGCTGCACAGGCGGGAGGCGCTGTATGCGCAAGACAGCAAACCCTTTGTCAACCGCCCAGTGCGACGCCGCGGCAACAAGAGTGAAGCACAAAGATGCGGAATACTCAGCTTCCTCTGTACTTGGGTAGCTGACCCCGGACTCGCTGACAACTGGAGCCCACTCACGCGGGTCGTGCACATGCCCGCACTGGTGAAATGGCAACACCTGCATGCTAGCCAGGTTGTGGCGGATAACCTGGAACTTGCGCCGCGCAGAGATCGAGAAAAACACAGGCAAAGTACTGGAAGTCATGCCACTGCCCCGAAGCTTGGAGCTTCTGCTCAACAGGGTCAAACCAGTGAAGGCTGTTGCCGGGGTTCTCTCTGAAAGCCCCCCTACCGTGCTCATGCAACACATGCTGAGTGGCCAGCAGAAAGTCGGAACAGGCATTGTCGGCATGAACGCGCGCCGCCTGCGCGCCTCGTACATTGGGCAAGCCCCGTGGAAATGTCTGGCTTCTCAGAGGCTTGGGCGCTCTCTTGGCGCCTGGCACTGGAATCGCGCGAATTCGGCTTTTAGTGCTGCAGTCTATTGCTGCAGCAGACAAATGGACGGTTGGCAAAACTTCGCCTATGGCACGCTGCACTGACACATCAGTGACATCACAGGCGGGATCGATGGCGATGTCAATTGGCTGCAGCACCTTCCAACCGGCCCACTGAAAAGCCTGCGTGAGAGGGCAACGCGGCCCTGACAAGAGGTCTAAAAAGACTGGAACTCGGGGCTGGTCATCATCCGGCTCGGCCTGACAACGCCAAAAGGATTCTAATTCTTGCATGTATTGAGGGAACAATGTTCCCTGCAACTCGCAAACCTCGGCAAGGTTTTGAACGGGCACAGATTGCTCAAACCCTTCCCCCCCACAGGCAGCCTGATAGGGGGGGCCCACGCTGTTGGCTCAGCGAGTGTGCTTTTGAAGAAAACGGCAGTTCTTGCCGATGTGATCCGGTGCGCCACACACGCGCCCCGAGCGGAAGGTGACAGCACACTTGTGCTTTCCATTGTTGCAGTTGACATCATGTTGCTTGGTGCATTTCCCGGTCTGCCAATGCTGGCACAAACGCGTGCCATCCCGCAACTCTTTGGCGAACTGACCTGCGTTTGGATCTGCAGGAGCAAGCGGCTGTTCTGTAGGGCTTCCGCGCCGGTTCGCTGGGGGAGCAGGAGGCTCAGGAGGGGGGGCCATCCAGCGCGCATCCCTATCACGAAACACGGTCAGTACGCATTGCCCCAATGTACATGTGCCATTGGCAAACCGCTGGGCCCACTCACCCCGCTCGACGCGGTCAAGGTTTTGGATGTGCTGCAACCGCAAGCGCTCTGGGAGCTGCAGAGCCAACTTCTCGCAGCGGAACCAGTATTTCAACAGCACATCCAGCGGCACTTGCACAAAATCCGCACTGCGCTCAGGCGTCTCACGCTCAGAGGGCGCTGGGTCCACCGCAGCAGCCCCAGGCAACGCAAGGGCATACAAGCACACACGCAACTGCTGCAAGTAAGTCACCCAAGTCTGTTCGCCGGGACCCGCATCGTCCTCATCGCCTTGCTCACTGATGTACAAGCTCCCTGCTACACGGCGGCGCTTAGCCGTGGACGTGCGTTGATTGAAAATGGATCGGACGTCCCAGACATCCACAACATCCATTGATCGCTTGGTACAGCACGCTGGCCCGTCCTGGCCTGCCGCCAACGACACGCTGGCTGGGGCTTTTCAACGTTGCCATCGGCAGCCAACACATGAATGGCAGAGTGCCCGCGGGCACTGGCAAGGAACTGAAGCGGCAGGGTCACTGTCAAGGTAGGAGTGATGCTACCATCTGCAATACGGCGGAGCCATTTGAATAGCTCACCATCCGAATCTCGCTGAATGAGGCCATCAGGATTGATAGCTCGGACACGACGCAGATGTTCAAGCGCGGCGTCGAATGAGACCTCAAGGATGTGTGCCACGACAACAGCAGCCAGACAAGGCGCGCGGCGCACACCGGCAGAACAATGGACATACACGGATCCATCCGCAGCTAGGGTGTTAAACAGACACCGCTTGACAACAACCCAGGCTTCCTGTCTTGACGCAGGGCACATGAGGTCGATATGGAGGTGGAATGCTCCCGGGTGGATGTACCCTTGCTTATCGGCGAGCGTCTCACGACAGCAAGTGACAACTAACTTCACCTGATACTTCTGAAACAACGGCGCATCGGCCTGGCTTGGTAGCCCACCGAGCAACACCACGGGCGACGCGCGAGCTGAATTCCACCTAGCTACCACAGTAGGCGGCTCTGGTTTCGTTCTCCGGCCTGGACGACTCCAGCGCTGCCTTGCCAACTGGGCGAAGAATTCGTCCTCACGGTCCACAGTGGCCACAGCCACAGGAACGCTGGTCGCGTTGGCACGCATCGGAGATTTGCTTGGACCTTGGACTTGGGACGCTGACCTTCGGGCACCACAAGCGCCGGCGAGGCACTCTCGCAGCTGACACACTCAGCAACAGGCAGCGCCGGGTTCACAGCCGCTGCCACAGAAGCACTCTGCTGCGCACAGCCTGCGACACGCTCGGACGCCTTCGATAATGTAGGTGCTAAGCCCTTCTGTAACCTAGAAAGACTTGAGCGACGAAGGCGAAATGCTTGTTCACCACGCACACCACGCGGCCCTTGCCACTGGTATTGAACTTGGGGCTGCACCTTCAGTTGGGCGGCTACAGCTACACGAGCCCTCCTAAAGCAGTCGCGGATCACGTCCGTGTCCACATCCTCCCAGGCAGCACAGGCCGGTGCGAGCAAGATCTCTCGCAGTACGAAACGGAGGTGATGTTTGAGCTCAGTAGTTTGCCGCAGTTTGGCTCGGTGATACCGCCAAGGCATCACATTCCGGCTTGAGGGTCCCTTATCCAACCAGTTACCAAGCGCACACACCTCAGTCGGATCCAAACCTCCTAATAATGAAAGCGTGACTGGGACTTGACGCCAACACTTTGACGAGACCTTGCACGCCTCTTCTGGAGGCAACACTGCGGACATGGCTAGACCAACAACGCTACGCACTGCGCTGGGCGCGATCTCTTCACCACTGGTGGCGCGGAAAGCCACACACTGAATCAAGCTAGGACAGCTCTGTTTCTGCAAGGCTTCCAAGAACATGCCGCCAAAGTCAACGCTCTCGGCTATGGAAAACCTGGGACAGGTCCGCTGCTTCCCACGCACGCACTCAAAGAGCATGGTACGTTGGTCCAATTGGACCAACCTGCTACGTTGAACATGCACAAGTCGGACGCAACCTGTCGCCTGACACCAAGTGGCAAAAAGGCCTAGCCAATCTGGGTTGCGATTGCGACACGATGCAACAATTTGCTGCTCTAAGGACAGCAGCATGGCTGGTTGCGCTACAGGAGCTTGCTTGGCACCGAGTCCGACACCTCCCGACCTGGCAGAACGGAATGCCTTCGTCAAGCCAAGGTCTGGGGCAAAATGCAAATGTTTACGCATGAACACAAGCGCCGGTAATACCCGACTCTTAGCTTTGCTTGTCAAGACAAACTGCGCTACATGCACGGCTGACAGTGCTGAAAGCTCAACTGTGTTCTGCTGCGCCCATGCACAGAGCTCGGCCCAAGTGCGCGCCACTTTCCGCAGTGTGACCTCTTCTGCAGACGCCAAGATGGGATCCACGGCAGCGTCCACCACAGCTGCTCCCTCGGCAGCGCTCAACTGGCCAACAAACCTGCTTGCCTTCCGCAGCACCTCCACCATGACTGGCCGGTGTTTGGCATTGGCCTCGACCAGCGGCAGCGCCGAACGCTGCACGCACACGCCTCCCTTCACGCGTGGAGCTCGCACTGCACGCACACCTCGAGCAGGAGGGGCCAAGCTCACAAAGGACGTAGCCATGCTAGAAGCAGAGGAGCAGGTTGGCAAAGCCTCGCTCAAAAACAAGTCCCGCACCTGCGCTGCCAAGCCTTTCTGGCATTCCGAGCGCGCAAGCTCCCAAGCGGCGGCGACTTGCACTCCTGCCTCGCTTTCCGCCTCTTGTCGACTGGAAAAGTAAAAAGCCAATTCGGCGCGGGTTGTCACACCGCTAGCTTGCATGAAAGCTTCCACGCTTTTTCAGCAAACGCAAGCAACAAAGCAAGGCAATGACCAAGCCAAGATTCACCTCTAAGACGGGTGAAAGACGCAAAGATTCTTGCCTAGGCACACTAGGCAGACTCTGGCACACAGAGTCTCACATTTTGGCTCGAGTACACTTGAGCCAACAAAGCAAGATACATGTTTCCAAACATGCTCACTGTAGTGACGCAAGAACGAAGGCTGTTCACCTAGCCTGCCCGAAGCACGAAACAGCGACATCTTTCCCCAGCGAGTGAATGCAATGAAAATCTTTGAATTGGTGAGTGATGTTGCGATAAGAGTGAGTCTGAAGTTGAGTCTCAGTAAGGACAATGATGTCCTGTTTGAGAGTGCGGACGGCAGCCCATTTGGCTGCATTGTTGAACCCCCCAGTATTAAGAGTAAGGCAAGAGAAAGGCTTCTCGTGAGCGTTCTGCAACTGTGCTGATCCCTGACTAGTCGATGGTGCCAAGTGGCGTGAGGCAATGAGAGAAGCATCATGGTCTGTAGCGCGTCTGCCACGCACACAGCCTCTCGCAGCATTGCCATGTAAGGCGTGCATGTAACGATTGCGGGTTCTGCTAGGCAGGAACCATAAGCAAGAAAGGTGAGACTTGCAGTTGTTGAGCTTAGTTAGTGCGCATCCTCTGAGCATCGGGCGTTTCTCCCGTGCGCTGGTTCGAAGGACGCTTTTCTTCCTCCTCATGCCTGGGGGTGACCTCCTCTGCCTTTCCAGCAGCACGAGTTGCCAACGGCGGCACCACCTGTCACGTTCAACTGCCCTGGAGGGGCGCCCTGCAAGTGCGACATCTTGAGGCGGAGCGGCTGCTGAAGCTCTGGCATTTTTATTCGCATCGGCAAGTTGCTGTCGCGCCAACGTGTTGAGAGCTTTGAAGACAAGTTGCTTACGGTGCCCCTGAGCCTGCTGGTAAAACATAGGGCCGGTGTTTCCCGGGGTTTTGGATAAGAAGACGCATTGCACCTCGGAGAAGTATAAAATTTCCACGACTTGCCACTGCTTGGATTCAAGCAACGTGAGTGCGCCAGCCGACGAGTCTGGCAGCCCAAGCTTTTTTGCAGCGGAGCGAAACTCATTGACATCGAGGAACCTGAGCGCAAATCTGGGCTTGTGAGCAGCGTTCTTTGCTGCGAGCCCATGGCAATGGTCGTTCTTGCTGGCCAGGTCCAAAGCCTGGTCAAGACTGGCGTCCTCTGAGAGCCAAAGCATGTGCATTTCTGGGAAGTAGCTTGAGGTGGCATGTGTTTTGAAAAACACCCCATCTTTGCCGCTGCATTGCATTGAGTTTCGGGAGGACGGATTCGTGAATCATCGCAGTTGCGGACTGGTCCTGTCGCACAAGGATATCCTCACAAGCTGGAGCCGGGACATGGCGTGCAAGGATCGCAGCAACAGAGGCGCCTGTGAGGGCCTCGGGCGTCCATCTAAAGCAAGCCGGCATTTTGATCACCACACGATGCATAGGCACAGCCTTCCGCTGCAATGGTGACAGGAGGGCCAAAGCTTAGCTGGATTAAATGCCTCTGCACTGTGACTTCGATGAAATCACCATGTTCATCACGAACCCTCAAAAGGCACGTGACTTTGGCACAAGGATAGTGTTTGAGACCAAGGGCCTGCGCATGCTGTGTGGTTAGGATGTGGGAGCCAGGGTGTATCCCACGGCCCGCAAAACCGTTGGCACCTGGTCCTTATGCACAATGCAAACGCCTCCCTCATCGGACATGTCTGTGTATGAACGGATAGGGGCGCTCCATTTGCTTTGCACAAGCTGGGGCATCATTCTAATCTTGGCGGCTTCTGGTAAGGCATTGCGTACCTCCTCCATATACTGCACTTCCTTATCTAAGTTGAGAGCATTCTGCATCTGAGAGCCTTTGTTTGTTTTGCCTTTGGAGCTACCTCGACCGTTGCCGCAGAGGGCATGCATGATGCGATTCTTGGTGCAACGAAGCAAACTCCACACATAGGACAAGAGACTTGTGCATTCAACGCAGTGCGTACGCTGACTCATCCCACCTACCTCCATCACCTCCGGAACGTACGCTGGAGATAGGTGCATCGATGCCGGAGAACCAGCCGGATCCCAAAATCCGACGGGATCCTGAACACCGAGCTCGTTCTCAAAGTGTGTGTCTTTGCAGTAAGGTCGCGGGCTTAGTCGAAACCCCCTACGCCCTACTTAGAAGAGAACAGCCTAATCAGGCTCGCGGGGGCGCCATAAAGGGCGCGGACGAACATCCAGAGCATCGTAGCTAGGAAACCAGTTCGCGTGCCATTGATCGGCAGCAGGCAGGGCATTGCCAAGAAATGCATCCGAAGCGATTCGGATTTCAGATGTGACGCACGATTGCATAAGAAGAATGGGCCTGCGCAGCAAGCCAGCTGAAGGCGGCAGCGAGAAGCCAGAGAGAGCGCGGCAAACCAGGCACGCCGGCGCCTCCAGGCTATGCGGCTTGTTCTTTGCAAGAACACTGCGAAAGCAGTCAGAAAAGAAGAGAGCTCTTTCACCAAGCGGCGGCATGGAATCATCTTGAGAAAGCTGAAGCAGCTTTTTACGCTGATTGGCCATTCTATGCCTACGCACGGCCTGAGCAGTAGTTTCAGGCTTACCAGCACATGAAAATTTCAAGAAGGCATGCCTATCACCCCAACCACCAGAGCGAAGGCAGGCAGTACAAAAGTACCGCAACCCCCGCTGGGGCGACCCAACCTGGACTATCTTATGTTTTAAGAAGGTGTCCGAAGGAGCACTTTCAAACACGGTGCGAACGACCTGAGATGCGCCACGCCGAATGCGCTTGCGGCCAGACTGTTGGAGGCGCTTAGCACTGCCCGGCAAGGCTATGGCGGTCGAAACTTCAAAGTCCATCGCGAGCTCAAGAAAGGTGATACCTCTGGTGGACTCAAGAGGCTGATCCGGCCACTTAAGCTGGAGCAAGTACCAAGTGAGGGCGTCATATAGAAACTCTCCGGGAGAGAACCTAAGTGCTCGAGAAAACGGTTTAAAAGGGCCGAGCCGAAGCATGAGCCCTTGAAAGTTATCAGGGTGCACAAGGTAGTCGGTAGAAGGCGTAGCGCTGGCGCGCTGGGACGGCGCAGAAGGAAGTTGAGAGGAGACAGCCTCCGAAGACGAGGCACTTGTGTTTTTACAAAAAGTGAGAAGCCTGTGCTCTTTGGCGTATCTGCTGCGAGCCAAAACAATGGCGAGCAACATCTTCTGGCGGGCCAGAACTTTGCTGCAGAGAGAGTCATAATCAGCCTTGGCATGTGAGAAGGCAGCATCATGGTGCGCAGCAGCCGCACGCTTGGCTGACAAAACAGAGGCACAAAACAGTGGGGAGTGCTTAGGGTTTTTAAGAAGGCGGACTGTAACAGGAGCATTACAGGGGCGGAGCAGCAAGGTAGATTGCACTCGACGCAACAAATCAGTGTTGTCGTCATCAGGAGGGGTGGGGGACTTAGAGCAAACCTTATCCCAAAATGAAAGAACATCAAGCGAAGAAGCCACAACCGAAAAAGCAGATTGCAGACGTTCCAGAGCGATACACAAAGCAAGCGCTGCAGCACGCTTTGAACACTGCTCTGGCCCAGGCAGGGGAAGAGACACATCAACAGAAGGCAGTGGCGGAGAACATTTGAGGCAGAAACCAACTCTTCGCCAAATAGGATGCCAAGCATCAAGAGTGAAGCAGGCGATGCACACAGTCACAGAGTCAGAAGGACGCAACTGAGCAGCGGCGTCATGCACGGGATTAGCGGGAGAAGGAGAAGCAACAGGCAACTGGTCACACAAAGCACGGATAGAGCCGATCGTAGACGGTTCAAGACACGCGAGGCCAGTAAGTCTGGTGCACGTAGGCAAGCGATCGTCAAAAGCCTGCGGGAATGGAGCGCGGATGTCGGACCAACGCGGACAAACCTCAAACATGTGTGAGGTGGTTTCGTGCACATCAAGATCGCAAAAAGGACAAACTGGCGAAGAGACTAACTTAGACTTATGAAAAATGACGGCAGTCTTGATCGCGTTACTTAGGACAGCTTTAAGCGTGCCATGGGCATAATCCTGCGCCTGTCTTTTGAGACGCCGCAGAAGAATGAGACTCATGTGTCGGTCCAGGTAGGTGAAGCCAGCGAGGCGCCGACAACGCTGAGCAGCGAGAAGAACCTGGGCTTGACGAAGGCCGTCACGAACTTGATGAGAGAACCAGTTTTTAGAACACTGCAGCCAATGTACTGGAGGGAGGAAAGGGCGGTCAAAGCGCTCAAATTGCGACCAAGACCAGCCGATTTGCACGACAGCATTAGCAACGCAGTGCATCGGACCATGGATTGCAGGACAAGGGTTTTGAAGGCGAGAGGTCCAAATGGACTGGCAAACGTCTCTGGTGAGCGTGTTTTTAAGACACATGCGGCGCAGGGTGATTAGGGGCTTATAAAGACAAACCTGAACGGGGCCAACACGATGACCGGGGAAGAAAAGCGTAGTGAGGATCTCGGGAATCCTTCCACAACGACCGTGCCATAAAGACCTTAGGACGCAAGTGCGCAATTTACGCAAAGAAGCGTCACAAGGATGCGTGAGTTCAGCACCGTGTAGCGCCCGAGGAATGGGAGCTCCCGCAATGAGAGTGGCCCTATCCTCGGCTGAAAGAGGCAGGCAAGCAACGCGGCGGACCGTGGCCTCAAAGGAGGTCAGAAGTTGTGAGCGCTCAACGACGGGTGCGCCATGGTGAAAACCGAACTGTGCCCCTAAGTAACGCAAATCGGAAACGACATCAAGTTGAGAATGCCCCAGACGGAGCAAAGCAAGTTCACGCCTGATGCTATCGCTGGTGCCCCACAAATGACACTTTTTAGCGTTGAGCCGCTGGCAGGTAACAGTGGCAAAACTGCCGGCCAGGTTGAGAAAAACACCGATAGGGCGAGCGTCATCATATGCGTATGCTCTAGGAGTGACGGCGGGAATTTCGGAATCGGTGAGTCGAAGGAAAATGCTCACAAGCAAATTAAGAAGCACAACAGAGATAGGGCAGCCTTGCACTATGCCCCTGTCAGAGGACAGGGCCGATCCAAAGCCAGTAGGGTGCTTGAAGAAGCGAACTAGGTGGCTGTAGAAATTCCCAAGGCAGTGGACAAGGTTAGAGGGAAGGCCCACCCGAGAAGCAAGCGGCAAGATGATCTCATGCAACGGAACAAGGTCAAAAGCCTTGGCATAGTCAAGCATGCAGCCTGCGAGATCAGTGCCGTTGATCATAGCTTGTTCAACGTGCAAAGCAAGCGGGTACCATGCGTCCAAGCATTCCTTAAGCGGCCTGAAACCTGACTGAGAAGGGTGCGCCCATAACTCTTGCCAGGAGAGCAGCTCTTCCAGGCGACAGCTGGCCCATAATCTGTAGACAACACTTAAAATGGACAAGGGCCTCAAGGATGAGGGGGAACCATCCGAATCCGACTTCGGAATGAGGCAGAGATAACCTTTGGAGAGCGACTCTGGCCAAACACCAGAAGACTCGATTTGGTCACACAGCACGCGAAGACCATCAAAGAAAGCATCAGGCAGTGCTTTAAGGGACGAAACTTCCCAGCAGTCCAGACCTGCCGCAGAAAAGGAAGACATTCGGGCGAGGGTCTTTCGCAAGCGGCGGGTAGTTAGAGGCTTTAGGGAAAGTGCGGGTAGGGTCGGGATTAAGGTGCCGTACCGATCAAGAAAGGAGTCCCAGGAAGGAATGGGCTCGTCGGCACCACGCTGAAGGATGGGGAGCCAAACATTGCGCACTAGGGTATCAATTGTCTTAGGGCAGGACGTGAAGGAATCCCCATGCTTGAGGAACATTTGGGAGCATCTATAGGGCCTATTAAACCACTTAAAGGTTTCCCTTTTGTGTTTTTGAAAATCCATTTTGATTTTTGCGCGCCACTTATTGAGAGCCTCATGGCCTCATCACGACAGGACTGCAGGGAGTCGAGTGTGAAAGACAAGTCAAGAGACAAAGCACGCTTTTGAGCAAGCTGCCAAAGGTGAGTGAGGCGATGCGGCCAAGAACCAAGCACGGTAGGTATGCTGCGGGAGATTTCCTCCAGCTGTCTGCAGAGTTTGCGGCAACATCTTTCTTTGACGATGGACTGGTCACCACCAACTTTTGCTGGACGAGACACAGCAGCAGCGGGCTGCGAAAAGAAGCGGGGACTGTTACCCCGACCACAGTATAAGGCGCAGTTACGCCTGTTAACCTCAAGATCGGCTTTAGAACAAAGAAAAGCTTCAGCAATTCTGGAGAGCGTCAGATGCCGGTGGTATTGTTGGATTGTAGGCGCGACTCCCATATAGGAGCGAATGCTGCAAAGCATGATTGAAAAAGCGGCTGGTCAGTGTCAGGTTTGGGGACAAGGACTTCAGGAGTGAAGCGCTTGGGTCGTTTCAATTGTACATGGACATTGTGCACAGCAGGAAGCGAAAGGTGCACAAGCACGGGCCGATGCGAGGGGATGCCAGTGTCGTCAAGCACACTGTACGCTTGAAAGGTAACAGCAGCGACTTTGTTAAGAAAAATGGCGTCAAGGAGTCGGCACAAACCATTACTAGGAAAGTGGGTTGGATCCAGGCGACAAGCGGCAACCGCAGCATCAAGCCAATTGAAGCCTGATGGCAAGCATGTGAGTCCTGAGGTTGGCGATTAAAATCGCCCAGGACAATACAGGGCACATCAAGGCGTCTGGAAGCTTCTAGAAAAACATCAGAGAAAAACGACTCGTTCTGAAAGTGGGACTTGGTGCTATGTGAGTAGGTACCTGTGTAACCATACACAACAATAACATGAATGGCACGACCAGAGCTACCATAGCCGACGACACAGTGCAACCAACGACCGGTTTGCCACACATCGTTGGCGCAGCTCACACTTGCCAACCGGAACGATCTGTGCAGGCACATGCGACTTGAAAGCCAAAGCAACCCCTCCGGGACGACCATTAACGATTGTGCGGGCTTGGCCGGCACGGGACGGCGCACGTTGGACAACCGGAGGGCCAAAACAGGCACTATACCCAAGAAGCTTAAGTTTAGAAAGGAGAGCACCGGGACTTAAGGAAGTGTGACGCGTTTCTTGCAAAGCGATTATATCAGGGAACCCTTCAAGAAGGAAAGCATTTTTCTTGAGGCTGGTTATATTGCAAGAAGCAATTGCGAAGGGCACAGGACATGGAGAGGCGTGGGCAGAAGAGCCAGTTTGTGTCACAAAAGGAGATGCAGAAACAGAAGGGCCAAGCGGCTGCTCGGGACGAGAAGGCGGCATCTGAGCAAGGTTGCAGTTTGCAGAAGGCCTAGAGTGATGCAAAGGCTCAGCAGGTACATGCGGAGCCACAAGTGCAGGCTGAGACTGAACAGAAAGGGCTGCATCATAATGTACCCCATTATAAGCAACCCAAATAGGCGAGGCAGCATGGGCAGCATCTGTAGGCACAACGGTAACACCGTGACGATTGACAACGTGAATAGGTTGATGCAAGCACATAGCCAAAGCACGCAGTGTGATGTGATCACCCCAAGTGTGGCGTCGGGCCATGTTCGACAGATAAGATTCTAAAGAATCAGCAGTGATAAAATCATCGAACTCAGAAGCATGAGAACGGATATAAGCAAGAGCTTGAAGACGAAGCTCAATGTGATTGAAGCGGGCTTGTGTGGAGATAGCATGGAGCTGACAAGAACCGTCTCCTGGGACATGTGAACGATAGAGTTGCAATCCCTGCAAAAAGGCATCGATAGGAGCCCAAGGCTCGGCAATGCTTTGCTTGTGCCTGAAGCGGGCACGACGGCCAGAGGCACCACCTTTGAAGGCAGGAGAAACAACAGTAGTCATGGCATGTTGTGTCCGATGCTGGCACAACCAAAACCAGGCAAGCAGTAAAACACAAGCCACCCATGCATAGAACAGCGAAGGTAGCGCGCAGAGGTGCGGAAGAACAATGCAGCCAACGACAGAGAGCTCTACGCAATGTCTGAAGGAGCAGGCGCAGGTAGAGCCTTGGCTGCCTGTGCACGCGGCTGCTTGGGAGGAGGAGTCTGACCAGTGGGACCTTCAGCAGGGCGTCGCGGGGTGGAGGCAGAATTGCTCGTTCTCAAAGGCTCGCAGCGGGGAGGCGGTGTAGTTGGCCCAGTCACCCCAAGCACTGGGCCGCCTTTTCGTGGGGGGGCACTTGTGCTGTCCAGGCTGGTCACCGCCGCCCTTGCTTCAAGGTTGCTGGGGTGTGGAGGCGCAGCAATCTCTATGGCCTGTGGACCCAGGGCGGTGTCTGTCGCAGGCACACACCACAGAAGCAGAAGCCTGAAGTCATGAGATGTCAGGGTGTCACGTAAGCAAACAAGGTTTCAAGAAAGGCAGGCCTCCAGAAGACGTCTTGTTTCCGGAGGTCTTCTTGCCAAGCTTGTGGAGGCGTTCCTTCAACTTCGCAACAGTGAGCTTCTCGAGCTCGGCTGATGCCTGCCCACACGTGCTGGCATTCCACGACAGGGGGCTTAAACCCCGACAGGAAAACCAAAACAGGGTACCCGACAACCAGAGAACCTAACCCCGACAAGCATGCCAAGCACAATGCCTGACAAAAATGCGAAGCAGAAACGGTGACAAGAATGCCAAGCGCCCTATTTGCGGAGCAGCAGTCTTCTTGTCCAGCGAAAGTGAATTGCAAGGCAAGCCTTTGGACTTCACTTCAAGCCACACCATCTCACTCGTATTCAGGGTTTTCCTATATGCCTTCGAGGGCTTGGAGGGCTTGGGGTTCAGCGTGTAGGGTTTTTAAGTGTTGGGTAGGTTTAAAAGGGTGTTTGTGGAGGCACTCTCCTTTCCCGTCACCAGCAGGAGCGAACGTGTGTGTCCTCTCCCGTCACCAGCAGGAGCGAATGTGCTGCTTGTGACGCATCTCGGGCAGCCGTTCCGGACCCGAATGCTGATGTGGAGTTTTGTCTTCGTCGACCAGGTGAGACAAAGTTCATCTTACGCTGGAGACGTCTGGAGATGCCGAGAGAAGCATAGCCCTAAACCCAAAACCTATAGTCCCTAACCCTGAACCCTAAACCCTGAACCTTTAACCCTAACCCCTGAGCCCTGTGCTATGTTCTTTGAGGAGCTGATAAGCCATCAAACCAGGCTCACTCCGGTGGAACCAGCGAGTACTGGAGGTATAGTTCTGAGCTGTGGCAATAAGCGCTTCCAGGATGTTTCCCCGTCTATTCATGCGGCCATGCGAAGATTTTCAGAAGCAGCACCATAGTCCTTAACCGAGAGGGCGGACGCACTGGCAAGGTACGGAACGGACACGAACCGCCACATTGCCAAAACATGTCAGGTGAAGTCCAGCATGACATTGCCGGGGTCATCGTAATCGGCCTATCCAGCATAGAAACGGATGCTGCGATGACCAGGCTGCTTCAGCCACTTGGGAAGTGCACCAGCCCTGTCCAAACTCCTGAGCGCTATGTGGCCAAGACACACCAAGGCCCGCAGAGAAGTCCCCAGTTTATGGACGTCCTTCCCCATCAGCAATTGCTGAACCTTTGCCTGCTCTGCCTCAGACACCCACTCCTGAACCAGGTCAAAAGCGGCCCACAGGTCAGTCTCGTGATCGCTCGGAGCAGTGGTCAGCCAGTCCGACTGCATCAACAGCTCCATCGCAGCCCCACCCTCTGCCGCACGTTCAAGCGCGGGATAGTCAGCTGGCTTGTCAGCTGGCTTGCCTTGCGGCTCTGCTTCTGCTTGTTCATGCGGCTCAGCTAATTTGGGAGCAGGTGAAGGCGACGAGTGTGCCGGATGCTCTTGCAATAAGTGCTGCAGGCGTCGCTCATGCTGCAACACAGCCTCTTCGGACATCTCGACAGGCACAGTGTTTACGCCGAGGTGTTTCTCCAGCAGTTGCCAGGCACGCTGCCTGAAAGCTTTCTTCTTCATCCAACTTTGCACATGAACCTGCCAGAACTGCTCTACCAGGTCGCTCCACTCCGCCGTCCCGCTCCAGTTCGCAGAACATAGATCGCGCGACCACTTGCTCGAGGCAAATTTAATGTGCCGAATTTCGTCGAGGACCTCTGCAAAAATCGGTCCCCAATGACCTTCCATGGACTTGTCAACACCTGACGAGTCTTCATCTTTTCGCGGCTGTGGCTGTGTCGAAGAGGACGCGGCTGCCTGCATAGCCTGCCACTGGACTTGCCCGAGGAAATGCCTCTCCAACCGCATTGTTTTTGCTGAGCCGCTCCGTGCTATGGAGAAACAAAGCTCTGGCCGGGGCTGTGCCGTGGCGAAACTTCTCTTGGAAAACTCTCGGCGGCCTCCAAACTGAAAGAAGATTGAATAGAATCTGCAAACAGAAAACCGCAGCCTGCCACTTCTGGACGTGTTTGCGAAAGCGCCAGTCCCACCACTCGGAAAACACCTCCATGTCCAAGCCACGGCCAGACCATGGGCAGTCTTTGTAGAGCTGCAATGTTCGTCGCTGGCGGTCCATCATTGCACGGAACAAGGTCGAAGTTCTCATTCGTTTAGGCGCTGCAGGCGAATCCGCAGGGCCGCTCCGCTTCGTCGCCTTGCTTGGAGGAGGCACCACCACAGGCTTTGACTTTGCAGCAGAACCACGATTGCATGGCGGAGGAGGCACCACCCTAGGCGGATTCGTCGCATTGCTTGGAGGAGGCACTACCACAGGCCTTGACTTTGCAGCAGAACCACGTTTGCATGGCGGAGGAGGCACCGCCCTAGGCGGATCGGACATAGCTTTCTGGTTTGTCGCGGAGCTGCAGAGGTGTATGCAAAGAAAACTGCAGAAGAAGCCATGTGCTAGCGAGCTTCTCCCACTCGATCGTTATGAGCATTGACCGATCTAAATGTTTGGGAGAAAAAGTACTGCGAGGTTGTTTCTAGTTTAACTTTGCCGCCTATGAGGTCTGTTGCTGACCTGCGCATTCACCGGTCTTAAGCCCGGATGTCATCGCTGTGAGAAAAGCACGGAACCGCACCAAACTGCAAAGGCTATATCCGCGGCCGCTGAAGCAGACAAGCCGACCATGACTTTTTATATAACGTACAGAAACACAGCGTTTGCTCTGTGATGTGTCATCCCCGGCCGCTGAAACAGACTCGCCGAGTGTGACACTATGCATGCTACAGCAGTTTTTATATCATGCTATATCCTCGGCCGCTGAAGCAGACAAGCCGACCATGACTTTTATATATAACGTACAGAAACACAGCGTTTGCTCCATGATGTGTTATCCCCGGCCGCTGAAGCAGACTCGCCGAGTGTGACACTATGCACGCTATTTCAGACAAGCCGACCATGACTTTTATATATAACGTACAGAAACACAGCGTTTGCTCCATGATGTGTGATCCCCGGCCGCTGAAGCAGACTCGCCGAGTGTGACACTACGCACGCTAATCAGTTTCTACATGATGCTATATCCGCGGCCGCCGAAGCAGACAAGCCGACCATGACTTTTATATATATATATATATATATTGTATAGAAACACAGCGTTGGTGCCCCACGCGGAGCTGCTCGAGCAGCGCGGCCTCTTCTTCAGACAGGAAGGCCTTCTTCGACCTGGGGCGAGCAGCAGGGAGGGGGGGGGGGGTGGCAAGACAGCGCACAAACTTGGCACACGGCTCAAGCAGCCCTAGATCGCCATCTTCGGAAGATGCTTTTGAGCTGGTTGCCTGACACACGACAAAAGCACGAAGCCACTTTGCTAAACTTTATCACTGTGCCATTTCTGGCATAAGCCCTGCTGAGCGAGATGCTGCAGTGGCGAGGCTCGTGGGAGCACCACTTGCTAGCGAAGCCTGCATGCAATACACAGTCACGGGTTTTGCGCTTGCAAGTGAGCCGAAGCAAAAACCAAGGACACCACAGCACCAGGCGATGATGCTCGTGGTCGGCTGGCCAGCGGAGAGTTGAACCGTGCACGCTTGGACGCAGGCTGAGGCTCCTGTTACGCAGTCCAAACACCCTCTAAATTGCAGCCAGAAGGTGTGTTCGGAAGGTTTTGAAGCTTTGGGGGGGAGGTATCATGGGCTCCTTCTGGAGCTCTTCTGCAGTCGGCTCGTCCTTATCCAGGTCGATGAGTCCTGGCAGAGGTTTGCAGAAGCATCATAATGGGCGAAATGTGAAACGCTGAGAGAGATGACAGTACTTCGGTTTGCATCATCAGCATAACGTGCGAAACGCTGAGAGTGGACACTGTTTTTGCAGCTTCGTTCATCGCTTCAAGACAGAAAGTTGATATTCTGCTTCGGGGCGGCCGACCCAAACCCTAAACCGAGCCACACCTAAGCCAAATCCAAAACCCTAAGACCTTAAGCCCGAAACCCTAACCCTAGACCGTAGACCCTAAACCCTAAGCCGACCCTACACCCTAAACCTAGCACCAAAACCTGAAGCAATCAGGCCAGACGTCGTCTGCGAGCTGGCGGCTCAGCATCCTCTTCGGAATCGTTCTCCATCCGAGGGCCTGGTCTGAGAGCCAGCGCGGGCTGGCACGACCAACTGCGGATTTCCAGGACTTCCAAAGCTGCGAAGCAATGCACACAAGCTCCTCGCCAAGCGAAAAGCCAACATGTAACAGTGCGGTTGACGAGGCTCTGCGTTTGGAATGGCCACCAAGCAAAATTTGTTCCAGACCTCTAAACGGCAAGAAAGGAATGTGATGCGGAGAGTGGAGCTTTGTATTATTGACGTCTCTAGAACAGAGAACAAAAAGGTTTCATTTCAAAAGGGACACCTGGCGCAGGGCTTTGAGACTCATGCGGGGAGGCTCGCCCGCGGCCTCCACAACAAAGCCCTCGGCCTGCCACTGCTGCAACAGCTGCGCCTCAGTCTGTTGAGCCAGGAAGTCATACAACTTGCGCGCGTGCCCCTGAGGCACTGCTACTGGCTTGCCCACCGCCATGGCCAAAAATGTCTTGTTGCGCATATCCAAGCGCTGAATTGACACGCCACCACGGGCTTTGCTTTTGTTAACAATGGTGCCGATGCTGGGAAAGTAGGTTTGCAACCCTCCCGGCCGTCGAATCGTCTGACCGTCAGCCAGCATCCAAGGGTCCGGCGTCTGTGGTCGCTGCAAATGAACCCCCCGACGAGTTGCCATCAAAGTCCTCACACCCTTGTCGCACTTGGCAAGCTCGTCCGTCAGTGGCTGTGACCAAATCTGCACAGTTCGCCTCAGGGCCTGGATGAGATCCATGTGGGCGCAGACTTCGTGAGGCGCCAACTGACGCTTCAGGCAGCGCCAGGCTTGTTCCGCCGTCTGTTGCGACGCACGAAGTCCTGGCAAGGATCTCCGGCCACACCACAATGCCATGATGCCGTGCACAGCGGCCGTTCCTGGAAAACCTCCTCCTTGATTGAAAGAAGTAATTCGCAAACTGCGGGTCTGGCCAGCGCTCCCTCATTCTCCTGAGCGTGACCTTCCAGAAGAGATGAAAGGCGAGCATGGTCGCTAAAACCGGACTCTGAGACAAAGCGGGTGAAGTCAGGTGAGGTGGAATGGCACGCTCCGGGCCCTGCTGCATGGGGCACGGCTGCTCTGCGGCCGCCACACCACGCCCTCGCCTGCCGCCCCTTCCTTGTCCACGTCCCCGACCAGCCCTGCCTCGGCGTCTCGGTTGCGCGCCGCGCAGCCAATCTACGTGCAGCTGCTTCGGTGGCACCATGCCACGTCTGTGAAGTTCTTCGCGGAAAACATCCACGACTTCCTGGTACGCCTGCAAGTGCTGCATAAACCCAATACGCCCTATACACCGTATCCCAAAACCAACCAACCAGCCCAGCGTGCCGAAACCGGCCAAGGGACGTCAGTTTTTCGAGCTTAGCATGTCTCAAAGCACCGCAGCGATGTCCTTTGCTTTTTTGCTTCCGCCTGAAAACCCCTCCTTGACCCAAGTACTCTTGGCATGTGAACATAGGCAACCTGTGCTGAACCGTGTCGCTGCCTCGTTGTCCTCGTTGCCCGGCCACATGGCCAGGATAAGTGGCCAGAACGACCTTGTCCACCTGCGTTCATTGGGGCTTGCGTACGAGGAACCCAAGGCAGGCATGGGGGCGTTGAGGATTGAGGCTGCAACCGACCGGTTATGAGGTTGATGGCTTATCCATTAGGCCACACTGACTTGGAGCTCAGACCTACAGAAGAATACGTTCCCTCCATCTTGCACAACCCCGCCTTCCTCCCAAGCACCTCTGCACAATCACTGACAGCATGATGACTGAGTTGGCCATCCTTTTGACCCTGTAAGTTGCATCGGTAGTGGCAGCCCAAGCCTGCTCGACGACTGGCAACAAGAAACCGAGAGGAAATGACCCGTACCAAAAAGCCAAAAAAAACCTGCCAAGTCAAGACAAATCACCACATCCAGAAGGGGTTCTGGAAGAAGTTCCTGTAGCTTCTCCCAAAAAGGACGCACCAGCAGGCCCCACAGCACCTCTGGGCGGATCTCATATCGCGCAAAACGAAGATCTGCTTCGTAGTCATTGCTGCTTGCAACAGCCCAAGCCTCGAACTCAGGAACGCTGGCTTGCAACTGCGACGTGTTCCTTCCAAACTGTTTCCTTCGCTGTCTCAAGATGGCAGCGATGTGCTTTGGCTCGATCAAGCGTTTCAGCTTGGCCGATACATTGGTAGGGGTGCAGGGCACGTTGCGCGCTAGCAGCTGGTCAGCAACCTGCAGAACATCCTCGCGGTCCTGGTGAGTCGGACCAGTACCACAAGCCACTGTTGGACGTAGCACACGATCTTCTCCTGCGCATTCGCCACTGGTCCAAACAGAAAGAATGTAGGTTCGCAGATTTTCTGCCTGGCCACCATGGAACTTAAAGAAACGGCCCTTGCCTGCGTGGCAATCGGCGTGCTTCATACACTTGCCAACCAAGACATAGCCTTCAGACGTCCATTGGGGCGATCGGAAATCGCCAACTGCTTGACTCCTGTCCTCGGCCCAACGGAAGGCCCTAGTCCTCAAAACATCCAGGGGGTCCTCTTCATCTGCTGCTGGTAATGGCAGAGGATATTCTTCCAATAGGGTATACTGGAACCTCGGCCGTCTTTTAGACGGCGACTCAACAACCTCCATGGGTCGTAAGCACAACGAACGCACAACATCACAACTGAAGGCCACTGAAACTCGCCACTGAAGCTCTCTCAATCCGTTTGCTGGTTTGCTCTTTTGGTAAGTTTGACACCATCCCCCCCCCCCCGCTCTGTGAAGCAAACAGCAGCAAACAAGGCATGCAAGTCACACAAGCTGCGAACAAGGTATGAAGTAGGCACTGTCATTGCCCCTACTGTCATTGCCCCTTCCCCCCCTCCAAACACGGCGTGGGCACCAGGGTCCAACTCGACAAAAACTGAAGCCATGTCGCCTCACAGCAGGGGAGAGAAGGGACGGCAGGGTTTGAAACCGGAACCAGCAGATGCTGAGAGCGATGTCCTATCCCTTGCACTATTCCAACAATTGAACCTTCCAGGTCAAAGGGCATGGGTTTTGCTCTCCAAGGCCCGCCTTACGACCACTCCCCTTTCTACTTCCTTCCCCCTGCCCAAATCAAAGGACAGCTGTTTTGCCCTCAAAGACGCCCTTTACGACCAAAATTGGCGTCCTTTGCCCTCCTCCTTCCTCCCCCCCCCAAAGGACAGCTGTTTTGCCCTCAAAGACCCCCTTTACGACCCAAATTGGCCCCCTTTACGAGCAAAATTGGCGTCCTTTCCCCCCCTCCTCCCCCCCCCCCCAAAGGACAGCTGTTTTGCCCTCCAAGCCCCCCTTTATGACCAAAATTGGCGTCCTTTGCTTCCTTTCCGCCCCCTCCTCCTTCCTCCCCCCTCCCCCCCCAAAGGACAGCTGTTTTGCCCTCAAAGACCCCCTTTACGACCAAAATTGGCGTCCTTTGCTTCCTTTCCACCCCCCTCCTCCTTCCTCCCCCCCCCCCCCCAAAGGACAGCTGCTTTGCCCTCAAAGACCCCCTTTACGACCAAAATTGGCGTCCTTTGCTTCCTTTCCACCCCCCTCCTCCTTCCTCCCCCCCTCCCAAAGGACAGCTGTTTTGCCCTCCAAGGCCGCCTTTACGACCAAAATTGGCGTCCTTTGCCCAAAGGACAGCTGTTTGCCCTCAAAGGCCCTCCTTACGACCATAACTGGCATCCTTTGCTTCCTTCTTCCCTGAACACCCTCCTCACAGGACATTGCTGCCTAGATCTGCCTAGACAAGAAACCAGAAACCCCACCTCAAGAGCGGCTCTCGACTGCTGTCAGCAGCAGGTCGAAAAGCAGCAGGCCAGAGCCGAAATACTGCTGAAATACTGCTGCCAGAAGTTAGTCGGGCATGTGCGTTGTTATGTTGTTGATGGGTCTTCATTTGTTGTTGCATTTCTGTTCTTGTTGTGTCTTGGTCAGACCCTTAACTCTAGGGGTTTGTATGGTCACTTCGCTGGGCGCTTGAGGCTTTGGGGGGGGGTTGGAGTGTACGGCTTCTTGGGGTGTAGGAGGGGCTTGCGCAGGAGATTGGGTGTCCGAGGTTAAGGTTCAGAGTTGGGGGTTTCGGGTGCAGGGATTGGCATTCATGCGGCTGCTAAGATTTCAGACCCACGGATTGAGGGGAGCCTTTGCCTTGTTAGCTAGGAGGTGAAGAACGAGTCTGGGCAGGGTTTGCTGCCGGGTCGGAACCAAAAACCCCAAGCCCTAAACTCTAAACCGAAGTCCTAAACCCCACAAACCTCATTATCCAGTTGCTTCTGAAAAATTGCCCAACCGTCTGTCTATGATGGTACCCCAAACCCTAAACCCGGTACTCTAAACGTTTGCCAGCGAACCCTCGGAGTGCGGGTCTCGAAACCGGTGGGGTTTAGGATCGATCCACCCCCCCCTCCCCCACCCCACTCCTCGCAGGCCGCGCCGTCCTCCCCCAACTCCGCAGAATCCTCCGTAGGGTTAAGGGTTTAGGGTTTGGGGCCTAAAGTAGCCCAGTGCCCATGAGCGAAGTTTTGGGTTTAGGGCCTAGAGTATCCCTTTACCTCTCCCGAAGTAAGCTTGCCGAAGGGTTGAGATGTCACTCTAGGTAGAGTTCAGGGTCTTGGGGTTTGGGGTTTGAGGGCTTTGGGGCTTGAGGGCTTTGGGGCGTCATTTAAAGAGGCTTGGGGCCTCTAGGGGGCGGATTCTAGAGGGGGTTTGAGGGCAGACGAAACCCCTGAACCTCAAGCCAACGTCGCGAAGGTGACGAAGGGCCTTCATCCAAGGCGGCTGCTCATCCTGGGCTCAGGGTTCTAGACTCCCCTCAGAACCTGAATTCATATTCCCTGGGAATTTAAGAAATAAAAAATATAAAAAAGAAAACAATTCCTAAGGGGCGAAAAGGTTTTTTTACGGCATTTAGGGATTGTGCTTCACGGGCTTCACGGCTTTGTAGGGTTTAGGGATGCTTCTTCGCAGCTGGCAGACGGTTACAGTAGGGGCCTCAAGGATTTAGGGCTTAGGGCGCAGGATCCTAGGGCTCAGGGTTTAGGGTTTAGGGGTTTATGGGGTGTTCAGGGTTGAAGAATGCTAGGGCACAGGTAAACTTTCGTCGAGCATCCAGCAGCGGCATCGTCGGGAAGGTCTGCGGCAACAAGTCCTCTGCACGGCGCAAACCCCAAGCCCCGAAAACCACTCGAAACTCCGAACCCTAAAACCCAAAAAAGACCAAACCTGCAGCCCAGAAACACCTCATCAAAGTCCCAAAACCCCCAAAACCCTTTGTCAGGTCAGGTGAGGGTCCATATACGCTGCAAAAGCCGAGTCGTCTCGCAAACGCTCACGGCACAGCAGCAGCGCCACCACAGCACTCTTACCTTGCGGGGTTCGGGTTGCAGGCTCCTGCGGCTCAAAGCGTCGAGGTTTAGGAGTTCTTCCAGAGGCTTCAAAAGGGGTCAGCAAAGTGCCGGCTGATTCCGATACCGTTTCGGCCCGTCAGGCCATGCCCGATGGTGCCTTCTCGACAGGCGGGTGACCGGAAAACCTTCCAAACCCTAACCCCCGCAACGCTTCAATAACCAGTAAGGCCAAGGTCTGCTGACTGCGTTCAGAAAATCTCAAGCTTCGGGCTGTGAGACGTTTAGGGTGTGGGGCTCGGGTTAAAGTTTAGGGCTCGGGGGGTTTAGGGCACAGGGCACAGCGGGGCCATGAGAAGCTCAAGCCCTCCACCCTAAATGCCCGAAACACCGAGCCAGAGAGGCCAAGTCACTGGGTGGGCCACTGCGGGAGGTTGCGGCCTCCGATGGAAGTCGAGGGAGGCTTGCGGATGCGGATGCTGGAAGCCCCGGACAACCACAGGAATCCGGAAACCGACGCCCGAAACGCTAAACATGAAGCCACAAAGCCAAAGCCCCAAACCCTAAACCCGAAGCCCTGCACCCGTACTCCCACTAGAACCGTTTCATACTACGTACTACGTATCTGTTAACACAGGGCTTATTGGGTTTACAGGGCTTGTAGGGCCTTGTGGCTAAAAACTTCTCGTCCCCCCTCAGTGGCAGCCTCCCCCCCAATGCTATCCCACCCACCCCAACCCCAAACCTGGACGCTAAACCCCAAATCCAGTCAGAACAAAGGACCAAAAAAGGGAAACCCTAATTAAACCATGAACTTAAACCCTCAACCCCAAACCCGGAACCCTAAACCCACCATGTACCACAGCAGACGGGGGGCAGGCGGGAGGGGGAGTGGTGCATGAATGCTGGTGTAAACCCTAAACCCTCAAACTCAAACCATAAACTCTCAACCTGAAACCCTAAACCCTTTTCAAACCCGAAACCCGAAACCCTAAACCCTAAACCCTACAGTTTCTTGGGGCTGTTCGGGCTAAAGTAAAGCGTAAGTCGAGCGAACGCCACCTCTGCCAAGGCGGCCAAGAACTCGCGCCTCGGTCCAAGGGGGGGGCTGCAGGGACTTAAGAAAAGGGTAGGGGTTCTGAAATTTAAGGGGGGTTAGGGTTTTCGGGCTTTAGGATTTAGGGTTAGGGTACAGGGCTTCAGGGCTTATTCATAGATCTCTGCCACATTCCGCACCCCCATCTTCGTGAATGCCCAGACGCTCCACCCCTAGCGGCCCTGGAAAGCCGCCGCGCGGCAGCGCGAATGCCAGGGCTCGTGGCAGCCACAGCAGCCGGGTTCCTCGGGAATTGGGATGCTAGTTTCTGGGGGGTGTCAAGGGCCGAGGGGTGCCTTGTTAAGGTTTAGGGTGTTGGCGGTATTTAGGTCTATCAAAAAGTACCTTTGCACAAGGACCAACAGCGATGGAACGACCTACTCTGACGTTTATACTATATCGGTTCCTGTGGCACTTCAGGACTATAGGCAGGGACAAGCATCTCCACGGCAGAAGAGGTCCCGATTCTTGCACCAAGCTGTTTGGTATCGTGCAACAAGCTGTTTCCTCGCTCAACAGGCACGACAGCAAAGCCCGTGTTGGATGTCGGACTTGTGTAGCGGCAAGAGGCACATCAAGACACCCAAGCAGGACGCACAGCTGAGGCAGCCTTCCGTCTGAACAGCTGGCGATGTCCATCAGACGTTTGAAACTCACACTTGAATCGTAGCGGCAGCCCGACGGCTACCAGCATGCGCTTGGAGAGTGCATGAGATCATGCAGCGCCTGTGATGCAGACGCCAGTGCAGGATCGAAATCACAAGCGCAGCCTTCGCTATGATGTTGCGAGGATGTTGCTGTGGGCCCTCAACCTGCTGTCTGAACGCCTCCTGTCCTGAGCCTCCATGCCTGCGTGGCCTGAGGTTTAGGGTTTAGGCGGGTGTAGGGTTTGTTTGGGTTTATGGGGATTCGGGTTGCTCTGAACCCTGAAATGCCCTAAACCCTGTTCAGGGCTTTAGGGGGTTCACCACATACCTCTGGTTGGCCCAGGGATCGAACCCAGGGCCTTGTGGGTTTTTAAAACGGTCCTTTGAAGGGATGGATTGTTGGGAAAAAGAGAATTTGACAAAGGGGGGCTTCTTTCAAACTTTTTAAGCCTAGCACCCCCACTCTCGAACCCAACCCAGTCCGGGGGGCCCTCTTCCAGGGCTTCGGTCGCCCGAACGGTGCGGTCTCCAAGCAGTGAGGGCGCCAGAAACTCCGCGGACCCGCAGACACTGGCACCTGGGGTTCAAGGGGTTTAGGGTTTAGGGTTTTGAGGGTTTAGGGTTTAGGGTTTAGGGGCTTTGAAGAGGGGTTACAGGAGTTTTCAGGTCTTGAGGTTTAGGGGGTTAGGGCTAGGGGTAACCGACTTGTTCTTGAGCATCAAAACTTCAGGACAAGGATGTAAAGGTCCACCGTCCCACACAACTTGATCTCTGGCTTGGACTTGCGGTAAGGTGAGCTCAGGGTCCTACACTAAGGGGACCACAGCGACTATTGGTACCGTCCACTCGGAAACTGAAACTTGAAGCTACAGTCGTCGAGAGCTTCGCGTGAATCTTGTAGCTCGGGTCTCGGGGCCCTCCTGGCATGTGGCTTGGTGCAAACTCTCCGGCACCCACCAAGTGAAACCCGAAAATAGCCACCAAAACAATGGAGAACCAGAAAACCCATAACCCACCCCACCCCCCACTCCCACAACCTCCCCACGACCCCCCACGACCCCCCCACGATCCACGACCACGACCCCCCACGAGCCTCCCCCCTCCCCCCCCAAAAAAAAATAAACTTAAACACCGAAACAGCAAGAACCAACGACTCTGAAATTCCAGTGCCGTGCGAAGGCACCATGCTCGCAAGCCCAAGCCACGAGCCTCGGGCAGAAGCAGTTTGAGGGCTTGGGTTTTGTTAGGGTTTGAGGGGGGGTTTTTTGTGATTTAGGGTTTTGAGGGGGTTTAGGGGGTTTAGGGGTGTGAGGGTTCTAGGCCTCTCGGGCTCTTTGGGTTTTGGGCTTTGGGGGCTTCTTCGCACTTTTGGGGTTTTGGGCTTTGGGCTTTGGGGTGCTTTGGGGTGCTTTGGGGTGCTTTGGGGTGCTTTGGGGTGCTTTGGGGTGCTCTGGGGTGCTTTGGGGTGCTTTGGGGTGCTTTGGGGGTGCTTTGGGGTGCTTTGGGGTGCTTTGGGGTGCTTTGGGGTGCTTTGGGGTGCGTTGGGGTGCTTTGGGGGCAACACCAGGATGCCTATTGTACGATATGGGTCTTCACAGGTGGACAGTGCTCAGCGCAAAGCAAGGGCTTAGGAGTTCGAGAGTCCTGCCCAGCGTTTCGAAATTTACAGGGGTTATCTTAAACCCTAAACGGTTAATCCTAAACCCGAAACCCTTAAGCCTTAACCCTAAACCCTAGACCCTGATGTGGGGGCTCAAGCATCAAGCCCCTCATTTAAAAAGCAACCTGGCACTTTCAAAGAGCTCCGCGCCTCGCCCCGGGGCTGGCGGCCGCAGCTTCCATCGGCACAACCCGATGGCTGGGGGATTTTTTTGGGGGGAGTTTGGGGTTTGGGGAGTTTTGGGGGGAAGCTTTGGTTGGGAGTTTTGGGGAGCATTGGGGGAGCTTTGGGGTTCGGCCTTGAGCTCTCGAGGCTCTAAGACAGGGTCGGAAGGCTTAAGGTCTCAAGGCTTTTTGGGGGCTTCTGTCGGGGAGGGCTCAGAGACTTGACGCGCCTAAACCCTAAACGGTTCCTCGTGCCGAGGCCTGCTTTCCCACAAAGGCAAGTAAGGCGGAGTCTGAATGGATCAGGAAAGGTTGGGGCCTAGGGTTCAGAGCTGGGGCTCCGCAAAGTTCTCCTCTTCAAGAACAAGGAAGGCTCCGTGGGAAACCCACACCCGACACACGAAACCGCCCTAAACCACAAACCCTGTGGTGGACGCCCCGGGCTGAGGGTATGGGGTCTCAAGGGTTTCCGCGACAACTCCCTCCCCCCCCCCTCCCCTTGTTTCTGTTAAATCAACGTAGTCAGCGGAGCCTTGTCGATGGCCCACAAGTGTCCAACACCCCCCCCCCTCCCCCGATTGGTTTAACATGGAAGTATTCATTTACGGGGACCCTATTAATTTGAATATGATTCCTTTTCACTTTCATGATATTTGATTCGATTCCTGGTCATGTTAATAGGATTCCAAGAATTTCTTTCAAAATTGATTACAATCTTCTGATGATTAAAAGGATTCATATCCGAATCCCAGAGGAGGTATTTGTGTGGGTGGGGGGGAGGGAGGTTTTTTCGGTTAAGGGGTTGAAGGGGCTTAAGGAGTTCAAGGGGTTTAAGGGTTTAAGTTTAAGGGGCTTAGGGCTCAGGGTTTAGGATAAGGGTTCTAAACCCCCAACCCCCCCTCCCCCCCCCCCGCCTCAAAAAACAAAAGAACAACTTAAACCCCTCAGACCCACAAGGGGGGGGGGGGGGGGGGTTGGTAACGCTTCAGGGTTCCGCACCTCAGCCGCTCCTTCAGAATCTCAATCTCGGCCTGGACCGCTGAGAAAAAAGGTAGGGGTCAGAGCTTAAGCTCTAAGATTTAGAGGTTTTGATGTTCACAGTCTGGGGTTCGAAGTCTTAGGGTTCAGAGTTTAGGGCTTAGTGCTTTGGGGGCTCCTATGATGAGGCGCCGGGTTACTTGAAGGAGGACCAAGAATGAGGTCTACTTTCTGGCTCGCAGCCGGAACCTAGGGCATCAGGTGCCGTGCTAGGCTCAGCGCTCCTGATTCCCAACCAGGGAGCCAGGATACCTAATAAGGTTATTGAGATTCCTGAGTGACATTTCTTGGAGCCACAAACCTTCAAACCCTCGGCCCTCAAGCCTCAAAACACAGCGCCTTAACCTCCTCACCCCACCTTGCCAGAAGAAACCTCCACCCTTTGTTCTTGAGAGCCCAAGAACTACGCGTGCCCCGAGCTTCACACCCCGTGAACCCCGAAAACTGAAGATGCAACACGTGACGTCCCCAAGGATCGGAACCTTAGACTCAACCCTCCACCCTTCAAGATACTACAAACCTCCTGCAGGAGAACCAGCCCTCCCCAAACCCTAAACCCTAGACTGTCTGCTCTCCTGTTTCTGCTGCAGGTGGTCGGAGCCCGGCGGCACCTCGCCAGAGGCTTGCGATGCAGATCTCGGGTGGGGAACGGTTGAGGGCTGAGGGCTTGGGCTTGGCCCCTGGGATGTATAGAGTTGAGGGTTTTTGGCTTGTGGCTTACCCCACACTGGCGATGTGCTTGCTGTCGGGTATCCCCGCAGGAGTGGCCAGCCTCCGGTTTGATCCTACCTTTGCGGCGCATTTGTCGCACTTTACGTCCTTGATGCGCTCTGGCTGAGGGGTGCTTGTCAAGCATGTCCGCCACGCCCATGCGACGCGCGCTCAGTCCGCCACACGTGCCGGCTGACGGAAAGCAGCGTTTCGAAATCAGCATGATGCCGACATGCTGCTGCATGGTCTACTAGGGCTTGGAAGAAAAGCTGATACGCGGGCTGACATTCCTTGCTCGCGAGAGCAAAGGCCAGCGGGTTGAAGGTGCTCCGGAAAGCGCACACACACACACACAATGACATACACCCACTGTGGAGTCGCTGCAGAGTTGATGCATTCTGCACGGGTGAGGGGGGGTTGTTGTACAATGTCGGACATGTGCTGATGTCTTCGGGAGCTTAGCGGCTCGTGGCTCGAAAGATGTCGGGTTTACGGCTGCGTGCACTTGCAGGTTCAAAAGAAGGCACGGTAAGCCAGGCAGCCTGGCTTGAAAGTCCAACAAACTCAACAACATTCAACAGGTGCAGTCCCAGCCTCTGCCCGTAGTCGCAGCAACTCCTCCAAGGCCACAGAAGTTCCCCTCATTCAGGGTTTAGGGTTTAGGGCTTAGGGATTCACATCCGTGGGTGGCGGACTCCTGCTGCTTCGGGAGAAGAAGAAACCTGAACCCCTAAACCCTCCAAAGGATCCTGGCGGTGGTCCGTTCGCATCTGGGACAAGAGCTCGTCGGTCCTGGTCTGGACCTTCCCACATGTGAGGGTTTAGGGCATGGACTTCAGAGTTCAAGGTTCCAGGTGGATTGTGGTACGGAGCACTGAAATTTGGTGAGCCCTCCTAGAGCTCAAACCCCCCAGAAGGGAAACTAAAGAACCAACTCCCATCATCTTGTCAGTTCTCAAAGTCATGGTCCCTTTAAATTTTCGGGGCCGCCTTGCTACTATGGGCTTGAAATCAAGGGGTGTTGCATGAGACTGGTTGGGGGGGCTACAGAGCTTGGGGGCTTTGGGGTGTTTGGCCTTAATGTTAGGGTCTGAGGGTTTAGGGGTTTTGGGTTTAAGGAGGGTTTGGGGTCAGGGTTTAGGGCTTAGGGCTTCGGGTTGGGTTTAAGGTTTGGGCTTAGGAGCCTCAGGTCTCGAGCAAGCACGGATCCGTCCGCGGAGGACCCTGAACTACAAGGGCTAGACTGCAGACATTAATTGCTAACCCAAAGGAGGGGGCTACCCTAAACCCCAGAGTTCCAAGCCTTTGACAGCAAAGCAGAAAAAGCTCAACTGGCTCTACGTCCTAAGTGTCGCTCGCGGGACGCAGCCCCCCCAAAGGCCTCTGACAACGAGCTCGTCAAGGCCGCCACCTCCTCAGGGGAACAGGTGCTGTGGGCTTTCGGAGGACATCGAGTTGACTAGACAATCAGGTGCAAGAAAGGAGTTCGGACCCAGGGAACCCCCGATTTAAGGTTTAGGATGTGTGTTTGGTCATCATCCTTCTTGGAAGAGCTTGCGGGCTTCCCCGCCCACCCTCCCACCCCCCTCAGAAAATCAACAGAAAAGCGGGCAAATCGCAGCACTGCAGGATGCCCTGAGCTCGAACCGTAAGGGCAGCAGAGGGGGGGAAAGGGTTCAGGGCTTAGGTTGGAGTCATGCTCGGGGATGCGGCAAAGCCACGCACGAGGCCGCCTTTTCCGCACCGTGTGCATGAGGGGTAGAGGGTTTGGCGCCGGGGGCTGTACAGGGTAGATTTGGAGATGTTCGCCTGGGGCGACGGCCTCCGAAAGCTGAAAGAACTTTCTGTTCCCGGCGCCGCTGTGCCCTGGCATGGGCACTGCGATATCCAAGCGCCAGGACCAGCCGGGGCAGTGTCTGCGCCAGCGCTCCGGCCAGTGCTGGTTGGATGTAAGGGTTTGTCAGGCACGAACCCATTGCCGCAGCAAGGGCCCCGCCAGCCAGCTCCAAGGAGCCAAAATCAGCCAAAAACTCAACGAATTCTGCATTGTCGAAGGCCCTTCAGGCCCCATTCAACGGTTCCATCCGAAGAAGGAAGAAAAGGGCAAAGGCCAGCTGCGGCGGCTCAGACCCCCATAGTGGCCTTCGCGGGCTCTCCCTCATCATTCTCCTGACATGCTTGCCAATGCACACGAAACCGCCAAACCCGAATTCCTGAAGACTCAGAAACTCCCTTGAACGTCGAAGCCCTCAAACACCAGCGGCATCTCACCCGCACCCTTGACGAAAGCTTGCCAGCATCCCCAACTTGCGAAGGAGACACCTCTGTAGACAAAGCCCTGAAACCGCCCGCACAAGTAAATCACCAAATCAAAGTCCCAAAGCCTAAACTCCTAAATCCCAACAGCCCCGCAGAAGCTGCCAGGTCTGCCAGTGGCCTTGGACTTCTCGAGGTTGACCAAGTCCGGCTGCTCGGGACTCAGCCCCTGGCAGGGCCACTCTTGCAGACATTTGTGGAGACTATCCACGAGTATCCGCATTCAAACGTCTAGGAAAGAGAACCCCCCGCAGCGCCTTGCCGTCCTCGTCCTCAGCTGGCAGGCTGTCCAGCAGCTCCAGTTCCTCCTGCGTGAAGAGGAAGCGCATGGCCTGCAGATGGCACGGGGGCTTAGATGAGCGGGTCTTATTTCTCTGGAGGGAAAGCGCGCCCTTGCGCCAAGATGTCTTGCCGAGTCTTGCCCCACGCCTTCCGGATGATGGCCAGGGAAGCCATGAAGAAAGGGAAGACGACGGAAGTCTCCTTGATGGCTTTGAGACCGTACAAGATGCCCAGACAGACCACCTGGCAGAAAAAGAACAACTTTAGGCTGATGACCGCCGCGTGAGCATGTGCTCACTAAGTTGGCACCACGAATGCCGCAGCAAGCGTTCGCTGCGAGCATGCATCTTCGGAGTGTGTGCATATAAAGGGGCGGTGAAACCGGACTAACACCCCACCACCAAAACCGAGCAGGAGGAGGGGAGAAGGAATCCAATGCAAAAAAGGAAGGAAGCAATGCAGTATTTGCGGCTTTCCTCGAGTCCGATTTCGTGGGCAAATCGGATAAGCGGTCGTATTTTCATAAGATAACCTAAAATGCAAGACCACCTGGCAGAAGAACAACTTTAGGCTGAAACTATTCGCGTCAACTCGTGCTCACTAAGTGGGCACAGCCAATGCCGCAGCAAGCGCTCGCTGCTAGGAGTAGCATGCATACAGGGAGATGAAGTCACCAACGAGTGGAGGGAGAACGGGAAAGTGAAACAGGACTAAGACCGAGAGAGAGAACCAAAAAAATGAAGCGATTGCTGCATCTGCGCAAAATTGAACACAAGCTCGGACATCACCCTTAGACCAGGCCAGCTTTCTAGCAACCAGGCCCTAACTAGGCCCCGAAAGGCTGTGGGCTGTGGACGTTCGCTACAATAGTTACAACTCCAATCAATCTTCCAAAGCCAACCTGCCTGCACCAGGGTGTAGAGGTGCACGCGGCGGATGGGGAGCTTCTGGATGTAGTGGTACTGTGGGTACTTGGTCGGGTCCCAGATCAGCCACAGGAAGAGGCGGTCGAAAAGATTGTTGCCGGTCAAGCTGGCGATGCCCATGTAGAAGAACACGCCTTGCAGCACGGCCCGTGGCAGGAACTTCAGCGCCGGCGCCAGGAAGAGCGCACATCCTATGAGCACATGGATCAGAAAATTTGTTGCGCGCTGCTCCACGACCTTGCTCGGTACCTTGCGCTCGCCCTCCGGCAGCTGCTTCACCTCATAGGTGGTCAGCGAGATCACGTGGGTGATGCTAGGTACCGTCGAGGCCACCGACAGAGGCAGGCCCAACACGGCGCAGACGGGCAGCGTCAAAGCACCCCTGACAAACCTTAGAAAACTGTCTCTGGCACCTTATACAGGGAACTGGCTACAAAAGCAAAAGGATTCTTGCAAGCGCTGGCCAGAAAACAGATCCAGATGATAGCCTGGCCCCTTCTGCAGGTTGTTGGAAGGCCTGTTCACGATCACAGACGTGAGGTTCTGGTCCAGGTATCCCAGCACGGCGAAACCAATTGCCTAGACCCAAGTATAACCCAGGATGAAAAGGGTAATCACCCTTTGAAGAGGCTTATAAGGGAACCTATACCTAAACCTAAAATCCTAAAAATATGATGAAGGCTTAGTCTGGGTCTAGGTTGCTGGAAGTATCGCGTAAGCAATGGCCCAGGCCGGGAAGTCGCGCTCGATGCCCATGGGATTCACGACCCAGGGCCGCTTGCTGCCATCCGACAAGACGAGGTTCGGGGAGAAGTCCGCGTCGACGCTCAGCATTCTCAGGTTCGTGTCGCTGGAGTAGATCGCTGCCAGGGCCGAGGCCGTGACCAGGGAGATGGTCACTGCGAAGTTGGCCATGAGGTTGCGGATGGGCCGGAGCAGCCAAGGCGTGCGGCGGAAGTGGGACAGGTAGGTCGCCAAGCCAAAGGTGTACATGAAGAGTAGGGCCTCGGCAAATTTCAACAAATTTTCAATGATGCCACGCCCAGGGAGGTGCACACCCTGAGAGCAGGGCCTCGAACATGGCACTGGTCAAGCTCATCTTGCTCTCCGAGAAGTTCTCGATAATAGGCCTACGCCCCGGAATGGTCAACGCTTGATTGGGCACGCCACGATGTTTCAATTAAGCCGTGTACACTTGCTGACCTACCTTCGCGCACAACCAAAAACGTTCGACAAGACAGCATCTTCACCTTCATGCGACAGGCATACCATGAGCCCAATACCATCATCACCGCCCAATCTCATGGGCATGACTATCGTGCAGGATTCAATGCTCTGTGCTGGCCTCTGCTGCAAATTTATGCAAGCGAGCGAAAACGGGTGACGAACACAAGCAAAAAAAAGTGTGGGCATGACCCCATCTCCGCATGCACAACAGGACGGACGGACACACACACACACACACACACACACACACACACACACACACACACACACACACACACACACACACACACACACACACACACACACACACTCGTGCAACCCTCCCTCTTCGTCATAGAGGTGAAGATTTCAAAGGCAGAGCCTGCATGAACCCTCACATGAGTGCACTCTAGATATAATACGAAACAAGGACTTGTACAGCGACCTAAACAGCATCACAAACAAACCCTGTTGAAGCAATGCTTCGAAAAATGGCAGGTACGCTGCATTGGCCAAGTGCAGTATCCCACTCTGTGACCTAGCTTTGTTAGACTGGGTCAGTCACAGAGTGCCCAGTCCCTCTGCTCAAAATCTGCGGAACGCGCACCGGTCCAAACTGGACGCTACAGTAGCTCTCGGCCCTTCAACCTTGGTAACAGTGATTCCCCACACACACCCTGCAAAGCAGGGTAAGCCCACGGTGGCTGAACTCCCAGGCCCTGATATTCTCCATGGGTCTTCCCGCCAAGGACGTTTTGCGAGACCACTCAGTAGGCTGAACAGTCCGAAAGAGCTGGTGAGACCCTTTGCCAACAGGCTGACAGTCGTAGAACTTGTCGTCAGACTGAAAGTGATCAGGAGCAATCTCGGGGGGGGGGGGGGCGAACTGGCTCGGTGGGCTCAGCGGTGGCAGTCCAAAGCTGAGCTTGCTGCCACGCTGTCCTTCTTGCCAAGAAGAAGAACTGATTTGAATACCATTCCCAAGAGGATGGCTGACTCCATGCAAATTGCTTCCACCATGAACTGTACATGATGAAGAATATGGCTGTTCAATCAAATGGTACAAACTGAGCCTTGAACCCAACAGGCCTCAGACAGCCTTTGGTGAAGGTTCTTCGGGAGGATAAATAAAGCAAGCCATACAATAACATAGCCTGGGCCTTTCGAGACTCAAACCCAACAGAGTGCGTTGCTCACGCGAAGTACCATTCGGGCTGGACTGATTCAAGGTCCAAAGGTTGTTTCAGACAGAGCCTGGGCCTTTCAGTATCTCAAGGCTAAGCATCTAGACCGATCAGGGTCCATGCAGTAGGCAACCCTACCGTAGACGGCACGTTGAACGAACAACCGTCTAGAGCACACTCGTGCAATCCTCCCTCTTCGTCATGGAGGTGAAGATTTCAAAGGCAGAGCCTGCATGAACCCTCACATGAGTGTACTCTAGATATAATACGAAACAAGGACTTGTACAGCGACCTAAACAGCATCACAAACAAACCCTGTTGAAGCAATGCTTCGAAAAATGGCAGGTACGCTGCATTGGCCAAGTGCAGTATCCCACTCTGTGACCTAGCTTTGTTAGACTGGGTCAGTCACAGAGTGCCCAGTCCCCCTGCTCAAAATCTGCGGAACGCGCACCGGTCCAAACTGGACGCTACAGTAGCTCTCGGCACTTCAACCTTGGTAACAGGGATTCCCCACACACACACACACGGAGACACACAGCCAGCCAGCCAGCCAGCCAGCCAGCCACACAACCACCCCGTCACGCACGCGCGCACACACTTGTTTTTTGGCGTGTACTCTCGCACGCTCGCGCGCAACATGCATGCACGCACAAACAACACAGCACTCACAATGCTCACGAGCCGTGGGCCTAACTCCGTCGATGATAAAGATCAAGGAAATAAGGCCCGCGAAGATGTCTTCCGAGAACATGGTCACATGCTTCATGAGAGCACAGAGGTCGAAGACCGCGACCAAAATGGTGAAGAGCGAACACCACATGCAAACCCAGAAGTAGAAGGGCATGAACTCCACATCGGCACCCACAGCCATGTCATACACCACGAGGGTGTAAGCCAGGAAAGGACCGGTCGCTCCGAGGATGGACAAGGGCTGCCCTGCGAAGGTGGAGAAGATCATGCCAGAGACGGCTGTCGACATAATCATTTCCAGCACTCCGAACTGGCCATTGGTGCCGTCCAAGAAGCGGCTTCCGAAGGTGATGGCGGGCGCCAAAGCTGCGATGAAGAGGTAGAGAATGGACGACAACGATTTTTGGAAGTTCTCCGGCTTGAACGCATCCGTCCAGTCGCGCGCGTAGAGCGGCAGCCGCCTACGCAAGTCCAGCCTCAGGCCTCCAGCAATTTTCCCAGTAAACTCCAAGGGCCCGTAATCCTTCTTGGCCGTGTGGTTGATATAGCCGGACTGATTGCGGATCACTGCCTCGGCCTCGGACATGGCTCGGCTGCGATGTTCAGGGGCCTGCGGTGGGGCGGGTGTTCGCGTCTCGAGCGCCTGGAACCCCTGCGAGCACACAAAAACCATGGTCTCTTGGGATCAGAATCGCCAACCAAACTCAGAAATGTGTTCTATATTTGTGCAGCAATCGAAAACAGTGCGGCTCCAGAAATCTCACGTTGCCTCGCCGAGCTCGTCCCTCTCCCGGCAGACCTCTTCCTGGTGGGCAGTGGTTTAGGGTTTCGGGCTTCCGGGTTGTCCAAGCTTCAAGTTTGAGGCTTAGGCTACTTAGAGGTGTCATAAGGCAGCTGGGCGTTGGAAACAGAATGGAAAAGTCCCCCACATGCATTGCCTCAAGTTCTACAGACCTGCGGCCCCCTTTCCACGAATCCTCATACTAGGACTAGGACTTGCGCCCATGTGCATCCCTGGTGTTCGGGTGAAGGTCTTTGGTTTTGGGGGCAGGGTTTGGGGTAGTTTTTAAGTACCCAAAAGCACTGAGCGCAAACCCTGAAGCCTTGACTCAGTATGCACCGAGATTTTACTTCTGCTGGCAGAGACTGAAGGAACGGGACCTTGCCATCCTCCTCGGCGCGCAGCTGGCTGGTCTGCACCTAGCAAGCACCGGGGAGCGGAGTTCGGGTGGTAAACAAAGCTAAGGGCATGTTAAGGCTTGAAGCAGGGACCACAAGTCTGGTGTATGGTGCCGATAGGCTTTAGGGCTCTGCTGTTCACTGCTCCGGCATGCTTGTTCATTCCCGAACCCCACCCCTCCCCAAGATGCCTCCCAAAGCGAGAACTTCAGTGCATCGCACTCCTGCTTCAGGCGCAGGGTTTAGGGATGTGCCTTGCTCTGAGAATGTAACATATATGTAACATGTATACGTGTATACGTGTATACATGTATACATGTATACATGTTTATATGTCTATATATATATATATTTCTACATATATAGACATCTGTATGTATACACGTATATGTGTATATATGTATATATGTGTATATGTATATATGTATAGATGTGTATATGTGCAAATGTGTATATATATATATATACAATCTACTTATTTATTTATCCATTTGTTTATTTTCGTCCTGAGCAAAGAAATAGCATTCTGAAAATTGAGAAGCTACATAGAAATCCTGACGGCGGGTAACCAAACAAGAGCCCTGCAGCCCTACGCCAGGCTTTTGCTTTTGGACAAGGTCTCAGAATCCGTCAAAATGGTTAGATGCGTAGCTTTGGGTAAACCCTTCAATCTTCAATCCACCTAAAACCATACGCTCCCTAAGCTCTGTGCCCGTTTTCTTGCAAACAAACTCTCCGCAACCCTTCGCGGCTCTCAACTCTGAGAACCTCGTGAGTGCCTCAGAATTTGATCTAAGTCGTGGGCCCGTTGGGGCGAATCTCAGGAGAATCTTGGCCGAAGGTCCAGTCCAGGGTGAAGGGGGATTCATGTGGTCGCTGGGGTCTCGAAAAACAGAGTACTTCCTCCGACTTCCTCCAACAGAGCCCTTCCTCGGCCAGCTCTTCTCTCTCCTGCTCAAGGCCCACCTGGGCTCCAAAGCTGCGTAAACTCTACGGTCTCAGAGGGATCTACAACTCAACATGCATGAAGAGGAGGTTATAATGGCAGCACAACAGCTCTGTGATTCCCCAGCGTCGGATTACAAAGCTTGGGCGTAGGTCCCAGACATTCCAAGAAAACCTGATCAAAGGCTTAGGGGGTCGGGCAACTCTATGGGGTGTTCGGTGTCCCTGGCTTGGGGTTTCATAGGAGCTTGAAGGGCTTTGAGGGGATTTCGTGCTTCAGGGAAGGCTTCCACCTACACCCGAACCCTAAACTCGTCTTCCTCGCAAGGGCCCGCACCACTAAGGCCCGCAGCTCTGCCTCCTCCGAACGGTCCTCTCGCTGGGGGGCGGGGGAGGAAACTTGGGGTTCAGGGTTGCGGGGGTTCGGGTCCTTAAAGCCTCTGCTTGCCAGCACATTTTCTTGGGAAAATTTGAGCCCGTGATCTTAAGGCCTTAAGGCCTAAACCATAGCCCAACCGCCTCGTCTGAAGCCATGACACCCACGTCTAGGGCTCAGGGCTGAGAGCTCAAAATCCCGAATCCTCCGAATCAGAAGCATTGAGCCAAATTTGTAAAAACCTCCGAGAATCACGGAGCTTTCGCCTTCAACCCACCAACCCGGTAACCCGGAATCAACCCGGGATTTTCATGGAGTTTTGGGGGTGTTGAGGATGGCGCGATTTGTATCCTAAAGACACCTCGACCCCATAGACCCTACATTACCCCCAAAAGCCCATGAACCTTCAATAAACACCAAAAAGCCCTTTAACCCTAAACCCCAAAGACGCGAGGCGTTTTCAGGGTCCCCCCAGCCACTCCGGCAGGGGCGGCACGAGGCGAGCCAGGCGGCTGCGCACCGTGTCCACGCCTCGGCTGACAAGCTCCCTTTGCTTAGACGCCTTGACCCGGCTCCCTCTGCCAAAATTGAGGCACCTTGCAACTGAACTCCGCAAGGTTTCGCAATGTAGAGAACTGGCCACCTACAGAACAAAAACAAACTAAACCCCAGACCTTGAACCCCAAACCCTAGCCGAACCTTGAGCCCTAAACCCTATTGCAAAAATGGCAACCCCTAAGCCATCGTAAACCCCGAAACCCCCAAGTCTCCAGGCCCTCCTGCGTTGATCGAACTCCGGACTTCCGGAGCCGTGCCGTGCGGCTGACAGGCCGGGCCTAGGCTGGGTGGGGGCTTAAGATTTGGAGCTTAGGGTTTAGGGCTTAGGGTTTAGGCTTGCCGGTTTAGGGAGGGTTCAGTTGGGGTTCAGGGTTGAGGGCTGAAGACTACTCACTTGAGTGGCTTTGGGACTTGCGGCTTTCAGGTTCAGGAGTCCTGTTCTGTGTGTGGGCCGTGAGCAAAAAAACAAGCGCGAAGTTTAGGGTACTCATATTTGGGGTTCGTAGTTCAAGGGTTAGGGCTTTACGCTCGGTCATGCAGACGGTAGCTACCACGAAGCCGATAACTCCGCACACTTCGGATGTGGCGTTGAGGTCTTCGGGCTGAGGAGGATGCACAGCTTAGGGGTCAGAGGATTCCTGGGATGGGCCCCAAAACCGGATAAAACCCGACCTCTAAACCACAAACCCTCAAACGCCCCTAAACCCGAAAACCACTGAAGCCGCAATAAGCCCTCAGAAACAAAAGCCGCAAACCCTTTGAAACCCCACTCAATAAAGCCCTGAACCTCCGAGTAGAAAACAGCCTACACATCCCGTGAACCCTTCAAACCCTTCAAACCCTTCAAACCCTACAAAACCTACAAACCCTGCAAACCCTACAAACCCCATAAACCCTTAAACCCTAAAAAGCCCAACAAACCCAAAAGCTCGCGAGCTCCCAGCACAATGGGCGACTCTGGCCAGCGCTGCAGGGGGCTTGGCAGCGCTGGGCCTGAGCTCGATGTGGCGGGAGGTTAAAAGGGTGCGGGGGGAGGGGGGGGGGGGGGGGGAATGAGGGGGGGGGGGGGAGTGAGGGGGCGGGGGGGGAGGGGACGATGGATGGAGGTTTTCAGGAGCTCTTGGGGTCTAAGGTTCATGATCTGAGCATTCAACCCCTAAAATTGTCAATAGGGAATGGAACCCTCTGCGAATGCCCCATGCGAACGCAAACAACTTAGGGTGGCTTACAAGTAGAACGTGAACGCTACACACCACACCCTAAACCGAAAAGTCCTAAACACTTACAACCGCCCACTTCCAAGTACTCCTGCACATACTGATTCGGCAACGCACCCATTCCCTAAGGAGCTGGCTGCGAAGTGCCACTGCTGCCTTTTGGGCTTTAGTGACTAGCGTTCAGGGATTCGGGTTCTGGGCGTTAAAGGTCTTCTGATTCAGGGTTTCATGCACGTGTCGGGCGTTTATGGCTTTGACCATCGGTGGGATGTAAGGGGAGTTTCCCCTACAGCAACATTCCAGGATCGTGATCTGGGGCAAATAGCCCACGGGCTGCAAGTGCGAACGGTTTCCCTAAAACCCTAAAACCCGTCCAAAGCCTCCAGAAGACGCAAAAGGCTTCTTGAAAGCTTCATGATGGTCCACCTCCCTAAATTTGGGTCAGGGTGCGGGGTTTAAGGCACAGAACCTGAAGACCACAAAGGTTCTTGAAGACCCTGAAGGCCCTGAATCCCGAAGGCCATGGCACTCCCCCCGAGATCCCCCAGTCGGGCGCCAGGTCTTCGGTGGAGTCCGCATCCCACACGCTGGACCTTGGGGGAGGTGAGGAGGGGGAGGGGGAGAGGAGGAATTGAGGTTTCGCTGGTTTTTGAGGTAGCGCAGTGCTGAAAGCACATGTCTCCTGCCTAGTATCTCAGCATGCGAAACCCCCAAAACCTCCCGAACCTCAACCATAGCACACATCCCTCAACGCTAAACCCTAAGACCCTTGGAAACCTCGACACGCCAAAGAACTCTGAACGCCAAGCCCTCAACCCTGAACCCCAAACCCGACACCCTAGACCAAAAACCTGCAACCCTGAACCCCAGTTCCTGAACCCCGAAACTGCCAATCAGCCAAGGCCAAGGCAAAGACGCCTGCTCGTCGGCATCCGGATGTTTAGAGCTTCGGGGCTTAGGATTTGGGGTCTCGGGTGTAGGGGAAAGTTGGGAGTTCTGTACTTCATGCCCCTTTCTGTAGACCCCATTCCGAGCAAACTGACTCGGGGCTTCTATAGGGTTCAGTTGTGCTGCCCGCAAGGCCGACCCATCTTCTAGCACCCTTACATGTGGGGAATCAACTGCAACCATAGTCCCCTCCCTCCCATGAACAGATCCCCCAAGACAACGCCTAATGCTCTCGCTCCTAATGCTAGGGGAAGGAGTACCACCAAGGTTGTTTCCGAACGGAAGCCTTCCAAACACAGGGCTTCAGGCTTGAGGGTTTAGGGTTGTGGCTTGAAACTTGTAGGCGGATGCTCACGGAACACCCTCCCATCGCCACACCCAGGCCCGCCCAAAAACGAGATCCCAAACAAGCCCTCAACCTCTGCACCCCTCAAGATCTTCAGCCACCAACTCGAAACCCTTAGCCGAAGAGCAGGTCGGCCTGATAGCTGGGCGGAGCATCAGAGGCCTGCCGGAGAAGCTGGAGCTGTCAAAAACCTGGGGGACAACATATGAGCCCCCTTACTATATGGAGTATACCCTAGTCAAGCCCCCAAAAAGGGGGGCTGTGATAGTTAGATCCACCCCCCTTTTGGGGTTTGGGGCCCAGATGGGGGTGCCTATCCGGAATGCTAAACCCCCGACGAGCTCTATTCTTATTCTTCTTATTATTATTCTTCTTCTTCTTATTATTATTCTGTTTCTTCTTATTATTATGTTTCCTCTTCTTCTTCTTCTTCTTCTTCTTCTTCTTCTTCTTCTTCTTCTTCTTCTTCTTCTTCTTCTTCTTCTTCTTCTTCTTCTTCTTCTTCTTCATCTTCATCTTTTTCTTCTTATTCTTCTTCTCCTCTCTCTTTCTCTCCTTTTATCTCTCCTCTCTCTCTCTCTCTCTCTCTCTGTTTTCTCTCTCGCTCTTTGTGAGTGCTCGAAGGGTGTAGCAGGTCTCAGTGCAGGGGCTTTTGAGATCTCCGGGTTTAGGGACTTATGGCTTCAGTGTCTAAGGGGCTTCAGTGGAGGGTTTCGGTCCAAGGTCGGGGCTCCTGGGTCTTACAACGTATTCTGAACAGAGGAGCCTAAGCCCCGAGCCTCAAAGCCTCCATGATCGTGAGTCCTTCTCTTCGTTTCGAGGGAGATGGTTTCATTTCCTTGGGCCTCAGCTTGGGGACTTAGGCTTAGGTCATGAACTTTATGTGACACCTAAACCCCAAACCCTAAACCCTAATCCCTAATCCCTAAACCCTCACTAAGGTCCTTGAGAATTTTGGGATTTTGTGCGCACGTTCCGCCTTGGAGGGCATCACGGAAGCGCGCTCCTCAAGTCCAGGCTTATAGGGTTTAATGGGTTCCGAGACGTATTAGGCTGGGTTTGAGGGCCTGGGGCTTGAGGTTTAGGCTTCCAGGTTGCGGGGTTTATAGAGTCTAGAGCTTGGGGCCCCAGTCTCAGGCCCTGCTTCTTCTCTGCGACTTCTCTGGGAATCGAATTCTCAGCAGCCGCCTCCCAGAAGCATTTGCAGCACACTCTGAGAGCCCGGCCAGCGCAGCCTCCGTGCGCGCGACATGTTGGAGGAGGTGGTGCTCGGCTGCTGCTCGTGTGGTTGGGATCTCAGCTCGGACGATTTAAGGTTTTGGGGTTCGGGGTGGGGCTTAGGCTAGGAAATGGAGCTCCAGTATGCCCCTCTTAGTAGAATCCGGGTTCGGGTGTTGATGGGCCATGAGGGCGCAAAGGACTGGAGAGCTTCGGTTTAGGAATCTTGCGAAATAGAGCTAGAGCCTCTAAAAGCACAGCGCGTGGTGATGTATCCCTTGCAAGAGGAACATCCCAAGACGACAGAAAAACGGCAGAACGACTCGATTCCTCGCTTGACGGCTTTGAGTTACCCTAAACCCCACACCTTCCACCCTAAACCCTACACCCTACACCCTAAACCCTAAACCCTAAAGATTTGCAGAGGCATCAACGTGCAGGCCCAGGCTCAAACATGGGCTTTAACATGGCCCGAGGGCCCCTTTCAGCCCAAACCCGGACTGCGAGGATCCTGGGAGGCCCATGGCAGCCTGACACCCAAAGTTCCCTATAGATCCGCATAAGGCTTATGCACTTTAGGGTTTAGAGTTTTAGGGTTTGGGGTTTAGGGTTTAGGGTTTAAGGGTTCTTAGTAGGGAGTGAGGGAATGAGGCACCTGATATCCCCCACTATGTCTACCCTGTAAGGGATCATTGCAGGGCAGCTAAGTCCCTCATTCCTTACTAAGAACCAGCAAGTCAATGTAAAAGGTTACTTGGGCTCAGTTACAGTGGGCAATCATGGGAGGGTCGTCTACGATCCCATCCTGCCCTCTTAAGCGGCCCCAAGCCCGAAACCCCTCCAACTCTCAAAAACCCTAACCCTAAACCCTAAATCCTAAACCCTAAACCCTAAAACCCTAAACCCTAAAACCCTAAACCCTTGAGTCAAAAAAGCTGGGTCCGGGTCTAGGACAGCCCCGGAGGCCGACATCGGACACGGCGTCCATGCGCGACAAAGGCATTGGGCTTCTAGCGTATTGGGGAGGCCTCTCGAGTTCGTAGGGGCTTTCGGAGGGTTTAGGGTTTAGGGTTTAGGGTTTAGGGTTTAGGGTTTAGGGTTTAGGGTTCAGGGTTTGGGGTTTGGGGTTTGGGGTGTGGGGTTTGGGGTTTAGAGTTTAGGGTTTGGGGTGGTTGGGAATGGGGGTTCACAGGGTTGTTTGGGGGGTTTGTAGCTCGGGGGGTTAGGGCGCTTTTGGCCGGCATCTTGTGAAACGTTCGCCAAGTGGTGTAGCAGTGTAACTCCTGGAACGGCGCTTGATTCTGAGGAGCTGCAGCAAGCAAGGAATCTTGCAAGGGCCACGCCATGCCACGCCATCGCACACGGATGCAGCCGAGATCCAAACGGCTGTAAGTCACGTCCTAAACCAGCTCCGATGTCCAGGACAGCTTTTGAAAATACTTGGCCATGATGCAGGTTTTGACTTGAAGGCTCGTTCGTAAGGAGTGCGGCTTCGCCGTATCTCCATGTATGCCGATCATCTAGAGCGGGCAGTGTCAGAGGAAGTCATAGGACTCTTACAAGGAACTGGCTTCGCCGGTGGAAGCTTCAATGGTGGACACTTTCTCGAAACGCTATGAACCTCGCTTCGGCTCATCAACACCAAAACTTCATGCTTGGAGGTCTCAGCTCAGCTGAAGCTCTCAGCAATGGAAAACAAGTACGACGGTATGATCATACCGTCATACCGTCTGCGGCTTCATGTCCGTCTCCGTCTCCGTCACTGCGGAAGCTTGATCTGCTGCAGCTTCTGTTGTGCTGCTTCGCCTCTTGTGCTGACGGAGGTAGTGCCGCGATAACATGACGAGGAAGCCAAAGAGCATGATGACAAAGGAGATCATCATGGTGCCACTGAGGTCGTCGAAAGACATGGCGACGACTTCGGACTCTTCCTCTTCGGATTCGCAGATGGACTGGGCAAACAAGTGGGCGTTTTGGGCCTTCATGTTCTCCATCACACCCTTCGTGATCGCATTGGTGAAAGCCCAGGAGAGGCTGTGGGCCATCCTGTCGCTGACCGGAAAAGAAAGTGGGACGCTCCAAAGGAGGTCGCCGACCTCAGCTTTTGCCTTTCTTCCTTTCTCTTTCATCTCTCACCCTTTCTCACTCTTGCATTCGCGCGGCTTTGGAAAACTTGGAAAGTGTGGTTCGTGAAGTTGGAGAACGCGGATTCGGGAGACTTAAAGCGCGGATCCCGGCGCGTAACTTAAGGCGCGGATTCGGGAAACTAAAACCGCCGATTCGAAAACTGGGAAACGTGATTCGGGAAACTGGAACACGCAGATTCGGGTGGGACGAACACGGACTCGGCAACAAGAAAAGAATTCAGATATCGCGGATTCGGGAAACTGAACATCTGCTCTCTGAGGCCGCTGACTCTAAGGAGGTTGCAGTCGCGCATCTTGTCCTTGCACTGGGCTTCCTCTTCGGTGAGCGTCCCGGCTCTGAGGGCGGCACAGTCTGCCTCCCTCACCTGCCCGGCGAAAACGGTATTGAGGACGTCCTGGGCATGTGCAGTGGTTAAGGAAAGAGGGATTCATGCGGGGGGACCCATCAAAAAACACAAAATCACAATAGATGATCAAACATCAAGAAGTCATTAAGTCCCCATCAAAAAATGTCAGAAGAGTAGGCGTACTAACGTCCTACTAGTAGTAGTAGTAGTAGTAGTAGTAGTAGTAGTAGTAGTAGTAGTAGTAGTAGTAGTAGGTAGTAGTAGTAGTAGTAGTAGTAGTAGTAGTAGTAGTAGTAGTAGTAGTAGTAGTAGTAGTAGTAGTAGTAGTAGTAGTAGTAGTAGTAGTAGTAGTAGTAGTAGTAGTAGTAGTAGTAGTAGTAGTAGTAGTAGTAGTAGTAGTAGTAGTAGTAGTAGTAGTAGTAGTAGTAGTAGTAGTAGTAGTAGTAGTAGTAGTAGTAGTAGTAGTAGTAGTAGTAGTAGTAGTAGTAGTATAGTAGTAGTAGTAGTAATAGTAGTAGTAGGAGAAGTAGTAGTAGTAGTAGTAGTAGTAGTAGTAGTAGTAGTAGTAGTAGTAGTAGTAGCAGAGCAGCAGTAGTAGTAGTAGTAGTAGTAGTAGTAGTAGTAGTAGTAGTAGTAGTAGTAGTAGTAGTAGTAGTAGTAGTAGTAGCAGCAGCAGCAGAGTAGTAGTAGTAGTAGTAGTAGTAGTAGTAGTAGTAGTAGTAGTAGTAGTAGTAGTAGTAGTAGTAGTAGTAGTAGTAGTAGTAGTAGTAGTAGTAGTAGTAGTAGTAGTAGTAGTAGTAGTAGCAGTACTAGTAGTAGTGGTAGTAGTAGTAGTAATAGTAATAATAGTACTTGCAGTAGTAGTAGCACAAGTAGTAGTCGTCGTCGTAGTACCAGTAGTAGTAGCAGTAGTAGTAGTAGTAGTAGTAGTAGTAGTAGTAGTAGTAGTAGTAGTAGCAGCAGTTGTAGTAGTAGCAGTAGTAGTAGTAGTAGTCCCACGTTTGCGCTCAATTTTAACAGAAGTGTCGGGGGTACTTTTCAGCAGCCCTGCCCTGAAAACACTTTGAGTTGCAGCGTATTCGCTTCTTTTCAACGCACGTTTTCGGTGCAATTGCTTGTTCACTTCTTGGGTGGGGTGGGGGGGGGTGGGGGGGAAAATAACGATCATGCGAATCTATACATTACATGGCTCTCGTGCTATGCATCTGCGTTTTGGGGTTGTTAGGCGTTAGGGTTTTTACTTTAGGGATTATAGGCCTGTTCCGGCTCTCCGTTGTGGTTTTTCCTTAGGTTTCGGGCCTATTTTAAGATAGGGGGATAAAAAAGCATAAATGCAAGCGCGAGATGGCGTTTTTGGGGTTGCTAGGGTTTAGGATTTAGGGTTTTAGGTTTAGCAGGGCTGAGGTTTTATTTGGTGGCTTAGGGTTTAGGGTTTCGTGTTTATGTAGGGGGGGGGGGGTTTGGAGAGATCAAGGGGTTGCAATGCGATCTGTCAGAATCCTGTTGGAGCTTTTCGGGGACACGGCGGGTTTAGAGGTACGGGTTTAGGTTCAAGGCTTTCGCCTTGCACGACTTCGGGCTTGCACTGTTTTTTTGGGGTGGGAGGGCGGATTTACAGGTCAGGGGGTTATTTACTAAACAACGCCCCATGCTGGAACCCCAATGCTGCGAAACAACATGTTGCGCCGAAAAAAACACTTAAAAGTACCCTCGTGACGTGTGCTCTTCACAAGCGCGAAACCTTGTAAAAACCGAGACTGTTAGCAAAAATATTGTAGCGTCAAATACCAACCCGGCGAGTAGTAGTAGTAGTAGTAGTAGTAGTAGTGGTAGTAGTAGTAGTAGTAGCAGTAGTAGCAGTAGTAGCAGTAGTAGCAGTAGTAGTAGTAGTAGTAGCAGCAGTAGTAGTAGTAGTAGTAGTAGTAGTAGTAGTAGTAGTAGCAGTAGTAGCAGTACCAGTAGTAGCAGCAGCAGCAGCCGCCGCCGCAGTAGTCACAATCATAATAATAGTGATAATAGTAGAAACAGAAGAGCAATTAGCAGCGAAGAGCTTACGTTCATTAGCCCGCTCCTGATTTCTAGGAAAGCTAAATGCCAGGAAAAGGGAAGCGAGAAGGCAAGAGCCCAAGAAGCTAAGAAGAATCCCGAGGCAAAAAACACCCTAAATGCCCTTGAAGTCTCAATCTCTCCATCGTGCTTGGCTTTTGATGGTGATTTGATCCTCAGACTCCTCCTAAAGCCTCAGCCTTTATTCCCCACAACAATTTCAAAAGCATCAACCAATATTGAGGAGGTCCTGCGACAAAACCATGGCTGAACAGTCTCCCTTGTGGAGCATCCGTGGAAGACTTGAGATATCTCCACCCACAAATGTGGCACGTTTGTAGACCTTCGAGAACGTTTCTAGCAGGGACGATGGAGCACAGATTGTCAGGTCATTGTTGATGGCATCCTCGATGGAGTTGATGCTACCGCCCACGCTGTTCTGGACGACCAACACGGACGCCAAACTCGCCGTATAGCTCGCCAGGGTGATGAGGATGAAGAAGGCCAACGCGAGGCTGAAGATCTGCCTAACCGGACCGCTTTCCACATCCATACTGCTTTGGCCGAGGAGGAAGTCGTGCCAAACGAAGAAGAGGGAGCGGAGAAAAGCCACGATGTTCGACTTGAACAGTGACTTGCAATCACCATCACAACCCGACTCGCACACTTGCCTGAGGTACAAGAGCAGCGACATGATGCAGAGGAATCCTGCAACGGCCAACCAGGCACCAGGAGTAAACGGCTGAAAGGGCTTGGTGATTCTGTCCCAGACGGTCATCTCAGTGGCTTCCGTGCTCTTCTCGACTACGAGGTAAAAGAAGTCCTGCCTGACATTTCCATAACACACTCTCATCCTTCACAGTGACGAAACAACAGGTGCACGGGCAGAGAAGCTCACAAAGCCAAGCACAGGCTTCCCATGCTACTGCTACCCATGCTACTGCTACTGAGAACTTCTAGTTTCCAGCATCGGTTGCCCCCGATGTACATTCATATTCGTTGCAACGCGCCCTTGTAACACATTTCATGGGCGCCGAAAATATACTATTTCCTTCACTCCCGATCCCACGAAATACTGCTGTTACTATCGGGCTCGCCTGCATAATTATCGCGACATGCTTCTCATCCTTTGTGCCGCGAGAAACATGAACATCATGTGTGAGCAGAGTGAAGGAAGGACTGGCCCGTTGAAAAGAGCCCATGAAACAAAAACATCATTGCGGCCTGCTGTTTCACGCCATATTTGAGCATTTTGTGGTGTCCAACAGCCCTTCTCATTCTGTTGGTAAGCCCAGCGCACCTGACAGCTGGAAGGAACGTCACCAGCTTGTTCCTCTCTGGCGTGAGCCACAGGTCTGCGATGCAGATGTCGAAGTTCCCGACCGCCACATCGTGCACACACGCAGTGTACGAGCTGCTCGGAAACCTATCTCTGGATTCCTGCGTGGCCCATCCCGGAATGACCTCGATCACCGGCTTCGGTTCGAAGATCGACAATGCCTGTACGAAGAACTCGTAAGTTGGACCTGACCAAACTTCTTCGTCCTTGACAATCCAAGGTGCCCAGGCATCCGCTGCTGCCCGGATCGACCGCCCTGCGATGAATTCGTTGAGCTGGTCTGTATCGTAGTCATTCACGGAGCCACACGTCTGATAGCTGTAGGCCTCAGAGTTGTTGAGCAGGGAGCTCGGATCGGTAGCTCGGGTACGGCAGTAGGGAGACACGTCGCTACCCAGCACACCGCCTGCGGCCTCGCACAGTTTCACATTTTCTGGGCACAGGCTCTCGTCCACGAAGCACCAGTTGTTGTTACACCATGATGGCGGCGACGAACCGTCGCAATGTTGCCCCTCATAGAGTGCAAGACCCATGTCATGATTTGCACAACCGGTTAAGCCATAGGTACTCGGCGCCCCTTTTGCGACCACTCCAGCCTGCATGGTGCTGTACATCGAGTAGCTGCTATTAACGCATGGGCACTCAGGAGCTCCTGGGCCATTTGCCCCAAGGACCGGCAGTAAGATGCCGAGGCCTATGAAGGCTTTCATTCTCTGGCCCACAACTACGGCTGCTTCCTGAGCTCTGATCCAGAAACTAGTGGCACAAATGCAAAATGATTACAAGCATGACCTATCATGACCCCCCATCACTTCGCCACACAACGACAAGCTCAATCGCGCTCATAAACGATGCACCTTCTCTTAGCACGGCCAGGGCCCTCTGCGTCATTGGCACAGCAATGAGCTGTTGGAGTAGAGATCTCAGGCTGCACGAACCTGTACACGCTTCTGGCTTCTGGATGTTGCGGCAGGGCGCCATCTTAATGTTCAAGTGAAACAAACGGCGCGAAATAAGGCGAGGACCGCGCACAACGAGCAAACCCAACTCGGGTTCTCCTTTCTGGCAAACCCGCTTTCGGCTAGGTTTGTCCGATTGAGGTGGCCCTCTTGGCATATTCTGCGACACCCTCGACTTGAAGCACCTTGAATCAGGTCTCGTGGCAGCGCTTGGATCGAGAGACGTCTGGCCCTTCAGCGTGGAAGTGGCCTGAGCTTGCTTGTTGCTGCCCATTCTCACACGATCTCACACGGAAAGTGCACGATGCTTTATCAACAAGACAAGCCCTCAAGAAGCAGATAGAAGCCCCGTATCGGTATCTTCGACCCGAAAAGCGACGCAAGGAAACCGAAAACGCACGGCTTGTATACATGCTCGCTGGAGCGATGTCTGTTGGGAAAACCGAACTCTTTGTATAGCATTGTATTTTGTACTCTTGTAAACTCTCAGAAGACTGCAAGGAGCAGTTTAAGCTCGAAATGTCCCAGCTTTCTGAGGCCGGCTCGGGATCCTGGACTTCAAAGCTTATGTCGGAACCGCTGGCCACCGCATCGAAGACGAAATGCGCCACGGGCGTCGTCTGCCTCGGAGTACGGACGGAGCTCTGGCAGGAAATGCATGCAGAGGTGGCATGCTGAATCATCTTGCATTCGTGTTAGGGTGAAAGACTAAGCCAACCCAGTGAACAACCAAAGATGAGTGATCCTGAGCTCAGTAAACTCAGTAAACACCCCGGGGGCCCAAAGTTGAGGTTTGGGGGGGGGGGGGGGGCTGGGACCCTAAGCATCCCTAAAGCCTTGTGGGGACACTAGCCGTTGATGTCATCCCTAGAAACAAAGGAGGGCTCGGCTTTGGGCTTTAGAACCTAAGCTTCAATGTTTAGAAGTTCAAACGGATGTTGAGGGCTTAGTCCCCGCCATTGCTGGCTTGCAGCTTCTACCGCTGGCTGGTGCAACCTCCGGCAAATGGCGCTAAAACCCAACACCCTGAACCCTACACTTTGAGTCCTAAGCGCTGAACCCTCAGCGTCAAACCCAACACCTTGAAAACAAAAAAACTATGCCCTGCACCCCCCAAACGCTAGACACCCTAAACCTCCGAAGGGATCTGAAAAATCTTGCTCAGGGACTCCGGCGTTCAAGTGGCTGGGGCTGAGGGTGTTAAAAGGTTGAGGGTTCATGGCTTAGGGATGCTTAGGGTTTGCGGTTGCGGGACAATTCGGGCTAAGCTTCTGTCAAAGGAAGACTTGGGCAGGCTAGTGACAGCTAGTGTCCCCAAATGCTTAAGAGAAAGGGGTGTTGGGTGCTGGGGTTTTTGGGTTGGGGAGTTGCAGGGCTGGCAAGAGGCGACAGGGACACGAGAGTTGCCTGCTGGGACCATACCCCATACCCCTAGAAGCTAACCTTAGCTCCCAGATCTGCCAGAGGCTTTCGTGATACAAGGAGAGTCTACTGGAAATTCCCTTCGAGGGAGGAAAGCTGGCTAAGAACTTGGGGGTTTTGGGTTTCGGCTTGCTAGGTTCCTCCAAACATCGTTGTTGGTAGCTGTTGGCTGTTGTTGGGCGTTGTTGGTTGCTGTTGGTTGTTCTTGAGTGGTTAGTTGTTGTTGGTTGTTGTTGTTCCGAGCAGAGAGGGTCGCGGCCAGGCAAGGCGCGACCTGTTCCCCGAACACTGGTGAAGAGGGTTTAAAACCTTACAGCTATCCAACATGCCAGGATGCTGCCTTCTGCGAGACATCGGCGCCGTCGGCCGCTTAGCCACGAAGTGTTGTGGATGCATCCGCCTCCGATTCCCGAGCTTTTCCCAGGCCTCCAGTGAGTTTCCAGCCCCGCCCCCCCCCCCCGCCTGTCCCGGCTCGGCTTGCGCCAGCTCGTACACCAAGTCCTGAACCGTCGACATGTGGACTTCCGGAGAAAACGTATAGGTCATAAGAGTCTGAAAGCCATAAAAAATCATAAAAGTCAGGTGAGTCATATGAGTTAGACAAAGGGCTCGAGTCGCCTGATGAAGGAATCTCGTTAGCCCCAGTACCACGTCAAATCGCCATGGGAAATGGAAAGTGGTACGACCAGGTATCGCGTCGGTGCAGAACACCCCACCGGAATCGCTGCACTAGATGTAAGGGCCTGCAGTGGCCAACATATGATGCTCCTAGTGGCACGCTGCTCTTTCCCTCGTACCGGGATTTCTGCACATGTCATAGTCTGGAGACTGCCGATGTTGACGCTGTGGTGTTTACTTCTGGCGTGAGTGCCACGGCAGTGTGGCATGATTGCCCAGCTAGAAGCACATGCAGCGATGACCACGTTGTTTCAGCTGACGCGGACATTGTCATTGCCAGTTCGGTCGGCAGCGCTTGTAGGGAGGCTGCTGCTGGTCCTCAAGATGGCACTTACCAAGCTGTTCATTGTGAGCCCTCTTCCTTTGCCGAGCCACGGGGGCTACAGGCTGCTAGGGGCATGGTTCTATTCACGGAGCTTCATGACGAAGTGGGCTTTTCAGCTGCTTGGTGCGGAGTGTGGGAGCCACTGCGCGAGCGGTCGTCTTTTGCAGAGGCCACCCGCGTAGTGAGTTCCACCGGCAATGCTTACTTTTGCCTCAAGCAGGGCGTTGGACAGCAAGATAAGACAACGGGCGGCGGACATGGCGCTTTCAAGGCCGGGGTGGCTGGTGTTGGGCAGAGCAACATGGACAGTCCTTCGCACAACAACCTCTCCGGCCTCGTTGCGTTGATGGTCAACCATGAAGGTGACGCCAGCGCTGATGGTCATAGCCTCGAACGTGCTCACAGACGTGGCCTCTTGTTGTTTACACAGCTGCCTGATGAACTTGGCTGCGCAGCGATGTGGTGCGGAATCTGGGAGCCACTGCCGCTGTCAGGTGCATGTGAGCCCGGTGCCGTTGAGGGCGATGAGGCCACGATCCAGACAAAGGAGTGCGTCTCTGGAACGCTTTGGCTTAAATGGGTTCAGTGCTTCCCTGTGGATAAGCTTCCGGAATACAAGCGGAGCCTGGGATCTCCTGGCAAGCATTTCCCGCAGCGCTTGATTGAGTGCAAGCCTGTTGAGGACGATGTTGTGCGATGTTTTGATCCTGGTGGTGTGCAGACGGCTGCTGGAAGAAGACCGTTATGGGCGATCTCTTCTCCACACCCCCGGTCGAAGCTCCGCAGGGTCACGCAGGGCTTCGCGCAGAACCGGATGGGCAACACGGCCAGTCTGGATGTTTCCTCCGACTTTCGAAGCTGTTGACTCTGCCAAGACTGCGCTGAGGGAGTTTCCTGCCCGACATTTCGAAATTTACATGTGCTTACGTGGTAGTTCATGGAGCACAAAAGTCTTGTACAGTATGTTTCGTGGTTGGTGGGCAGTTTTTGCTCTCATAGCCGACGAACGCTGTTTTGAGCACAGGAGATACGGCTTTTTGCTTTCTGGGCAGTCGGGTTAGGCTCCGTGCTCGCCCCTCGGGCAGGTCTGATTTCTGCTCAGCCCCTCAACCAGTCGGGGCTAGTGCATACAGACACCCGCGGGTCCCCCCCGAATTCATCGTTGCCAGGCGTGCGTCGCTCGCGACTCTACCGCTACGAAAGAAAAGAAAGAGTTAGACAAAGTCTTTTCAGTCGAAACACTGTTTCTTTTTTGAAAAATGGCATGCATCTACATCTATATCGTACATACAAATATGTCATGCAGCAGGCCTATCGGGTGCCACTCAAAGGTACTGTCTGCTGCTCCCTCGCCTCCCTGCTCTTTGGCACGAGGCTGACGAGGCTCGAAGGGTATCCCCGCGCCTTCAAGCGAGAGGCCAACACGGCAGAAGCCCTCTCAGCCCTTCTCTCCGCCCTTCTCGGGCCCTTCTCGGGCCCTTCTCGGGCCCTTCTCTCCGCCCTTCTTTCGAAATTTATCGCCTCCAGGGGTCTCTGCGCGGCGGCCTGCATGACCTGAAAGGGCAACAAGAGAGAAGAGCTGAAAGCTCAGAGAAAGGCTGCCCCCTCGTAGGCCTCCTTGAAGCTGTGGAAGTTCTTGGAGGCCGTCAGCGCCTCCAGGAAGTCCCAGAACTCGGACACACGGATGCCTCAAATCACACGTAGCAGTATGCAGACGTAGCACTCACAGCAGCTTCCAGCATGAGAATGGCAGCTCTTTGGAAGGGCAGCTGCCTGGACTGGGCGGGATGAAGGAAGGCTCGCATCCGGGAAGGTAGTCATCAGGAGCTCGCAGGGCCGCAAACTCAGCACAGGCAGAAAAACTTTTTTTGAACCCCAGAAGCCCCACCAAGCCCCCCAACCCTTGGACTCTGAGAGCCCGAAACCTCTGCTAGCAAGAGATATCAAGAGATGCAAGAACACATGTTTGGGGTTCTGAAGGCCCGGCCTCCCGTAGCTGGGCCATGTGCTCGCGGAAATCTTCCAGGCCTCGAGAGCTGATAGCAGTGGCACTACATCTTTAATATCTTTAGCTGTTCTTGTGACTTTTCCTTGTTAATCTTATTGATGCTGGCAGTCACCCTGGCTGAGGCACCGGCTGAATCCTTCCTCCTGGCGCTGTTCACGCAAGGTGCTTTGAGAATGGAAAGCCCTAGGAACACTGAGCGTTTGAGATGGAGAGAGGCCCGTACCTACTGCTGTACGTTTCGCGGAGACCAAGTCGCCTGCACCACTGCCTTGAGCTGACGCTCAAAGAGCGCACTGTACTCCTCGTGCAGCTGGGTCCTGGCAAACTGTAGATCGCCCTACATGAAAACGCTTTCAACGCGTGTGAAGACAACCAGGGGACTCAGCTGCGGTCCATCGAAGCGGGCAGGAGCCATCGCGGCAGGGCGCGGCGAAGGCCGCAGCGTGGCGGTCGACGAAGTCTCGGACCTCGGGGCACAGAACCGCGAATACAGCGGGGCAGGCATGCCCGAAGGGATGTTGGCATGCCGGCACAATGCCGATCAACGCTCGCTGCGCATCGCAAACCCACGAAATGCTGGGGGTTCAGCGGCATCTGCACCAACGAACTACCGGCTCAAGCTCGCAGTACGCATTCAAGCTTGCACCACAGGTTCTGCCGAAAGCTAATGCCAGGAATCGTGCACAAAAGTTGCGCGGACTAGCCCCCTTCAGGTCATGTTATGTCATGTTCTCAGATCGGTATATTACCTCGGATTGATGGATTTCATTATCACCATCATCGTTGTCCTCCTCCTTCTCCTCCTCCTCCTCCTCATGATCATCATCGCCGTTGCCATTCCATGTTCACGTTTGGTATCTTCCTTTTTGCTCTTCAAATATAGTATTCATGATCGTTTTTAGGGGCATTGGAAGGTGTCTGGGCTCGACACCTCCCTGGCAAAGGGCGGCTCGCAGAGCCCGCGGAGGAAGGGCGCCAGCTGCCAGTCCACCAGGCAAGCGGCGGCCTTGCCAAGGGGCCAAGGCATCAAGCGGTACAAGCAGTCCAAGTCGGAAACAGGGCGGGGGTGGGGGGGGGGGCGGGCCAGGGGGGGGGCCAGGGGGGGGGCCAGGGGCGGGGGGGGGGGGGAGGGGGGCAGCGAATCACAGCGAAGGCAGCGAACTTCGAACCTCGTTCATCCGAAGGTGCCCACCGCGATGGGGCGCAACTAAAACAACTAAGCAGCCTTCCGTTTCCCCGAAATACTTGAGCTGACGAAGCTGCCAAGCGTACCACATTCACCGCTGCGGCCCCGAGACGAGCACAGAGCATGGAACACCAACGCGAGAGCACGACACTGCATGAGGCTTCACGTAAAACCAAGTGAACCCGAACCCTACCAAACTCAAACGTCCCCAAAACCACGAAGAATCAAGCCCTAAGCCCTCTGCCAAGTTCAAGCAGTCGAGTTTCAAGCTTTCGGCTTCAGAGGACTTCGGGGAAACAAGCCCGTGCTGCTAAGTTTTGTTCTTGGTGTAGATATCAGTCCTTCGTGCACGGAGCTCTTGAAACTTCCACAATGCTTGCGTGGAAAACACTGATGGACGCACACGGTTTGGAGAGTCCATGCAGCCATGACCTGAAAGCATGGAAATCATGGAGGGGTGCTCAGCTGGCCTTGATGTCAGAACTCTGATAAATGCTTTGGTCACAGCAGCCCACATTGCAAGCTTCCCTTTTCGCAGGGCGCCGGCTCGGTCTCGGAAGCTGAGCACGAGGCCTGAAATGAAGGTTCGGAGTTGATGAGTCCAAAGATCTCGGAACGTAATCCTTTCGTGCCTGTTGCCCCGGTTTTGCTAAACCAAGACTTCGCTTGCGTCTGGGCTTGGGTTTCTCAAGCTTCAAGCGTACCGGCTGAGGGACTCAAGGCTGCTCGACATCCTAGACCAATGCTCGACTCAGGCTTAGAGGTTAAAGCCTTCGAATCGCAGTTGACTTCCAGAGGTCGTGCCCAACTCAATAGGAGAAGCCGTCCATGGGCGCCCATGAAAGCACGAACCTAAAAAAAACAACAAAAAAGGTGCTCGGGCCTGCGCCTTGCCGCCATATGTCCTGCGTGCTGGAACATATAGGCAATTTGCGTTTTCAGTTGGCCTTCTTGCCTACAATTCATACACACTTCCTCTCAAGCAGCAAGCCGAACTCAACATTCGCAACCAGCTCCCGTGTCCCCCCGCGAACGGCTCATCTGAACCTTGTTGAATTCGGAAAGGACGCAGGTATCACTAGATGCGTATTCCACAACTCCTTTCATTCCGCCAGCTTGGTCATCCCCGCCGTGCTAGGCTGGAGGAGTGCGAACACTGTGGACAGCTGAGGCAAGTTACTTCCCATCCCCCTTAACTGCAAGCCCGAAGACCCGACTCTGTTGCGCCACAGGAGCAAGCCGTCGCACAGAACGGCACAGAACGGAGAGAGAGGGGCTTTCTCCGAGTCCCGGGAGTTCCATAGTCTTGGTGAATAGGTTTGAATTGGGCAGGTCCTAAAGGACCTGGGCACCAGGGTCGAGCACCGTTCCCGAAGAAAGCGCAAAATCTTTTGGAAATCTGTACATCCTGGCACACCCGCGCAGAGATGGCCGGGTCAAAACTGTCGAAATGAACAAACACTTAGCGGCTGTCAGACGCACGCAGCGGAGAGGCGGTGTAGTTGGCCCAGTCACCCCAAGCACTGCCGGTCAAACCATCCTTCATGCAGACAATGCTCCGCGACATGACATGCTCGTAGAAACGCCCTAACTGCATGCAACGACTGACACAAGCTTCGACAAGCTTGTGCTGTCACGTCTCCTGAAAGAACATGCCGATGATGGCCATCATCGCAAGTCTTCCGTTCGCAAGCTCCGCCGAGAGCTTCTTAGTCTTCTCAGCCGGGTCGCTGGAGGTCAAGACCTTGAAGCCGAAGTCACCTGCTGCAGCCGCCGTGCCGGGCGACTGATCCTGGGAAACCTCGCAGAACGCCATGTAGGCAAGGATTTGACCCCAACCTGCGGCGGGAACTTTGGAGATCGCAGCAAGGCCGTTTGGCACGTCCGCGAACTTCAAGCCGGCCGATGGGCTCAAGTATCCAGGGAACTTGCCAGTGATCCTCGGCGCTTCTACGCATGAAAAGTACAGATCCAAAACCATGCAAGAAGCTGTGCAAAACACATCTGTTGATGGCGCAGCATCACGACGTGAAGGTAGCACAAAGAAATACAATAAAAAGAACGAGAGCCCCACCACACGATGCCATGAAGAATGTCAACAGCCCAGATCTATGCCACAGGCCGTGCAAGCACAAAACTAACACGGCATGAGCTTTTCTCCCTCTCCTCTGCCCATCCCTGTCGCAACCCTTCCAGCAAGTTGCTCAGGAGTAATGTAGCCCATCGCCGCCAGCATGGCCTTGAATTTGCTTCAGTGGCTGAGTGGCCTACCCAACAAAGCAAGAAGCAAAAAGCTCAAGATGAGCTCTGCGTCGTCGCGTTCTCCTACATGTGGGCTTGACTCTCCAACCACGATGAATACCACGATCATCCGAGTTGCAATGCGGCCATGCTTGATCTCGGTCTGGCGGCGGCGCTTGAAGTCCTCCACGCTGCCATCGGCGGTGAAGCCAGCCGGGTCCCAGAATCCGACGGGATCCTGAACACCAAGCTCGTTCTCGAACGCGCGGAGCGGCGAGGCAGTGTAGTTGGCCCAGTCACCCCAGGCGCTTCCGGTCAGGCCGTCCTATGAACCAAACATCATATTCACAGGCAACAGCATTCTGCACACAAATGTTGACTTGCATTCTTCCTCCAAAATCGCACGTGAAGTCATCGCAACAAGACGCGCATGTCATAATCCCCCGCCTGAAAGAACATGCCGATGATGGCCATCATCGCAAGTCTTCCGTTCGCAAGCTCCGCCGAGAGCTTCTTAGTCTTCTCAGCCGGGTCGCTGGAGGTCAAGACCTTGAAGCCGAAGTCACCTGCTGCAGCCGCCGTGCCGGGCGACTGATCCTGGGAAACCTCGCAGAACGCCATGTAGGCAAGGATTTGACCCCAACCTGCGGCGGGAACTTTGGAGATGGCAGCAAGGCCGTTTGGCACGTCCGCGAACTTCAAGCCGGCCGATGGGCTCAAGTATCCAGGGAACTTGCCAGTGATCCTCGGCGCTTCTACGCATGAAAAGTACAGATCCAAAACCATGCAAGAAGCTGTGTAAAACACATCTGTTGATGGCGCAGCATCACGACGTGAAGGTAGCACAAAGAAATACAAAAAAAGAACGAGAGCCCCACCACACGATGCCATGAAGAATGTCAACAGCCCAGATCTATGCCACAGGCCGTGCAAGCACAAAACTAACACGGCATACGCTTTTCTCCCTCTCCTCTGCCCATCCCTGTCGTAACCCTTCCAGCAAGTTGCTCAGGAGTAATGTAGCCCATCGCCGCCAGCATGGCCTTGAATTTGCTTCAGTGGCTGAGTGGCCTACCCAACAAAGCAAGAAGCAAAAAGCTCAAGATGAGCTCTGCGTCGTCGCGTTCTCCTACATGTGGGCTTGACTCTCCAACCACGATGAATACCACGATCATCCGAGTTGCAATGCGGCCATGCTTGATCTCGGTCTGGCGGCGGCGCTTGAAGTCCTCCACGCTGCCATCGGCGGTGAAGCCAGCCGGGTCCCAGAATCCGACGGGATCCTGAACACCAAGCTCGTTCTCGAACGCTCGGAGCGGCGAGGCAGTGTAGTTGGCCCAGTCACCCCAGGCGCTTCCGGTCAGGCCGTCCTATGAACCAAACATCATATTCACAGGCAACAGCATTCTGCACACAAATGTTGACTTGCATTCTTCCTCCAAAATCGCACGTGAAGTCATCGCAACAAGACGCGCATGTCATAATCCCCCGCCTGAAAGAACATGCCGATGATGGCCATCATCGCAAGTCTTCCGTTCGCAAGCTCCGCCGAGAGCTTCTTAGTCTTCTCAGCCGGGTCGCTGGAGGTCAAGACCTTGAAGCCGAAGTCACCTGCTGCAGCCGCCGTGCCGGGCGACTGATCCTGGGAAACCTCGCAGAACGCCATGTAGGCAAGGATTTGACCCCAACCTGCGGCGGGAACTTTGGAGATCGCAGCAAGGCCGTTTGGCACGTCCGCGAACTTCAAGCCGGCCGATGGGCTCAAGTATCCAGGGAACTTGCCAGTGATCCTCGGCGCTTCTACGGATGAAAAGTACAGATCCAAAACCATGCAAGAAGCTGTGTAAAACACATCTGTTGATGGCGCAGCATCACGACGTGAAGGTAGCACAAAGAAATACAAAAAAAGAACGAGAGCCCCACCACACGATGCCATGAAGAATGTCAACAGCCCAGATCTATGCCACAGGCCGTGCAAGCACAAAACTAACACGGCATACGCTTTTCTCCCTCTCCTCTGCCCATCCCTGTCGTAACCCTTCCAGCAAGTTGCTCAGGAGTAATGTAGCCCATCGCCGCCAGCATGGCCTTGAATTTGCTTCAGTGGCTGAGTGGCCTACCCAACAAAGCAAGAAGCAAAAAGCTCAAGATGAGCTCTGCGTCGTCGCGTTCTCCTACATGTGGGCTTGACTCTCCAACCACGATGAATACCACGATCATCCGAGTTGCAATGCGGCCATGCTTGATCTCGGTCTGGCGGCGGCGCTTGAAGTCCTCCACGCTGCCATCGGCGGTGAAGCCAGCCGGGTCCCAGAATCCGACGGGATCCTGAACACCAAGCTCGTTCTCGAACGCTCGGAGCGGCGAGGCAGTGTAGTTGGCCCAGTCACCCCAGGCGCTTCCGGTCAGGCCGTCCTATGAACCAAACATCATATTCACAGGCAACAGCATTCTGCACACAAATGTTGACTTGCATTCTTCCTCCAAAATCGCACGTGAAGTCATCGCAACAAGACGCGCATGTCATAATCCCCCGCCTGAAAGAACATGCCGATGATGGCCATCATCGCAAGTCTTCCGTTCGCAAGCTCCGCCGAGAGCTTCTTAGTCTTCTCAGCCGGGTCGCTGGAGGTCAAGACCTTGAAGCCGAAGTCACCTGCTGCAGCCGCCGTGCCGGGCGACTGATCCTGGGAAACCTCGCAGAACGCCATGTAGGCAAGGATTTGACCCCAACCTGCGGCGGGAACTTTGGAGATCGCAGCAAGGCCGTTTGGCACGTCCGCGAACTTCAAGCCGGCCGATGGGCTCAAGTATCCAGGGAACTTGCCAGTGATCCTCGGCGCTTCTACGGATGAAAAGCACAGATCCAAAACCATGCAAGAAGCTGTGTAAACACATCTGTTGATGGCGCAGCATCACGACATGAAGGTAGCACAAAGAAATACAAAAAAAGAAAGAGAGCCCCACCACACGATGCCATGAAGAATGTCAACAGCCCAGATCTATGCCACAGGCCGTGCAAGCACAAAACTAACACGGCATACGCTTTTCTCCCTCTCCTCTGCCCATCCCTGTCGCAACCCTTCCAGCAAGTTGCTCAGGAGTAATGTAGCCCATCGCCGCCAGCATGGCCTTGAATTTGCTTCAGTGGCTGAGTGGCCTACCCAACAAAGCAAGAAGCAAAAAGCTCAAGATGAGCTCTGCGTCGTCGCGTTCTCCTACATGTGGGCTTGACTCTCCAACCACGATGAATACCACGATTATCCGAGTTGCAATGCGGCCATGCTTGATCTCGGTCTGGCGGCGGCGCTTGAAGTCCTCCACGCTGCCATCGGCGGTGAAGCCAGCCGGGTCCCAGAATCCGACGGGATCCTGAACACCAAGCTCGTTCTCGAACGCTCGGAGCGGCGAGGCAGTGTAGTTGGCCCAGTCACCCCAGGCGCTTCCGGTCAGGCCGTCCTATGAACCAAACATGATATTCACAGGCAACAGCATTCTGCACACAAATGTTGACTTGCATTCTTCCTTCCAAAATCACACGTGAAGTCATCACAACAAGACGCACATGTCATAATCCCCCGCCTGAAAGAACATGCCGATGATGGCCATCATCGCAAGTCTTCCGTTCGCAAGCTCCGCCGAGAGCTTCTTAGTCTTCTCAGCCGGGTCGCTGGAGGTCAAGACCTTGAAGCCGAAGTCACCTGCTGCAGCCGCCGTGCCGGGCGACTGATCCTGGGAAACCTCGCAGAACGCCATGTAGGCAAGGATTTGACCCCAACCTGCGGCGGGAACTTTGGAGATCGCCGCAAGGCCGTTTGGCACGTCCGCGAACTTCAAGCCGGCCGATGGGCTCAAGTATCCAGGGAACTTGCCAGTGATCCTCGGCGCTTCTACGCATGAAAAGTACAGATCCAAAACCATGCAAGAAGCTGTGTAAAACACATCTGTTGATGGCGCAGCATCACGACGTGAAGGTAGCACAAAGAATTACAAAAAAAGAACGAGAGCCCCACCACACGATGCCATGAAGAATGTCAACAGCCCAGATTTATGCCACAGGCCGTGCAAGCACAGAACTAACACGGCATACGCTTTTCTCCCTCTCCTGCCCATCCCTGTCGTAACCCTTCCAGCAAGTTGCTCAGGAGTAATGTAGCCCATCGCCGCCAGCATGGCCTTGAATTTGCTTCAGTGGCTGAGTGGCCTACCCAACAAAGCAAGAAGCAAAAAGCTCAAGATGAGCTCTGCGTCGTCGCGTTCTCCTACATGTGGACATGTGGGCTTGACTCTCCAACCACGATGAATACCACGATCATCCGAGTTGCAATGCGGCCATGCTTGATCTCGGTCTGGCGGCGGCGCTTGAAGTCCTCCACGCTGCCATCGGCGGTGAAGCCAGCCGGGTCCCAGAATCCGACGGGATCCTGAACACCAAGCTCGTTCTCGAACGCTCGGAGCGGCGAGGCAGTGTAGTTGGCCCAGTCACCCCAGGCGCTTCCGGTCAGGCCGTCCTATGAACCAAACATCATATTCACAGGCAACAGCATTCTGCACACAAATGTTGACTTGCATTCTTCCTCCAAAATCGCACGTGAAGTCATCGCAACAAGACGCGCATGTCATAATCCCCCGCCTGAAAGAACATGCCGATGATGGCCATCATCGCAAGTCTTCCGTTCGCAAGCTCCGCCGAGAGCTTCTTAGTCTTCTCAGCCGGGTCGCTGGAGGTCAAGACCTTGAAGCCGAAGTCACCTGCTGCAGCCGCCGTGCCGGGCGACTGATCCTGGGAAACCTCGCAGAACGCCATGTAGGCAAGGATTTGACCCCAACCTGCGGCGGGAACTTTGGAGATCGCAGCAAGGCCGTTTGGCACGTCCGCGAACTTCAAGCCGGCCGATGGGCTCAAGTATCCAGGGAACTTGCCAGTGATCCTCGGCGCTTCTACGGATGAAAAGCACAGATCCAAAACCATGCAAGAAGCTGTGTAAACACATCTGTTGATGGCGCAGCATCACGACGTGAAGGTAGCACAAAGAAATACAAAAAAAGAAAGAGAGCCCCACCACACGATGCCATGAAGAATGTCAACAGCCCAGATCTATGCCACAGGCCGTGCAAGCACAAAACTAACACGGCCTACGCTTTTCTCCCTCTCCTCTGCCCATCCCTGTCGCAACCCTTCCAGCAAGTTGCTCAGGAGTAATGTAGCCCATCGCCGCCAGCATGGCCTTGAATTTGCTTCAGTGGCTGAGTGGCCTACCCAACAAAGCAAGAAGCAAAAAGCTCAAGATGAGCTCTGCGTCGTCGCGTTCTCCTACATGTGGGCTTGACTCTCCAACCACGATGAATACCACGATCATCCGAGTTGCAATGCGGCCATGCTTGATCTCGGTCTGGCGGCGGCGCTTGAAGTCCTCCACGCTGCCATCGGCGGTGAAGCCAGCCGGGTCCCAGAATCCGACGGGATCCTGAACACCAAGCTCGTTCTCGAACGCTCGGAGCGGCGAGGCAGTGTAGTTGGCCCAGTCACCCCAGGCGCTTCCGGTCAGGCCGTCCTATGAACCAAACATCATATTCACAGGCAACAGCATTCTGCACACAAATGTTGACTTGCATTCTTCCTCCAAAATCGCACGTGAAGTCATCGCAACAAGACGCGCATGTCATAATCCCCCGCCTGAAAGAACATGCCGATGATGGCCATCATCGCAAGTCTTCCGTTCGCAAGCTCCGCCGAGAGCTTCTTAGTCTTCTCAGCCGGGTCGCTGGAGGTCAAGACCTTGAAGCCGAAGTCACCTGCTGCAGCCGCCGTGCCGGGCGACTGATCCTGGGAAACCTCGCAGAACGCCATGTAGGCAAGGATTTGACCCCAACCTGCGGCGGGAACTTTGGAGATCGCAGCAAGGCCGTTTGGCACGTCCGCGAACTTCAAGCCGGCCGATGGGCTCAAGTATCCAGGGAACTTGCCAGTGATCCTCGGCGCTTCTACGGATGAAAACCACAGATCCAAAACCATGCAAGAAGCTGTGTAAAACACATCTGTTGATGGCGCAGCATCACGACGTGAAGGTAGCACAAAGAAATACAAAAAAAGAAAGAGAGCCCCACCACACGATGCCATGAAGAATGTCAACAGCCCAGATTTATGCCACAGGCCGTGCAAGCACAAAACTAACACGGCCTACGCTTTTCTCCCTCTCCTGCCCATCCCTGTCGCAACCCTTCCAGCAAGTTGCTCAGGAGTAATGTAGCCCATCGCCGCCAGCATGGCCTTGAATTTGCTTCAGTGGCTGAGTGGCCTACCCAACAAAGCAAGAAGCAAAAAGCTCAAGATGAGCTCTGCGTCGTCGCGTTCTCCTACATGTGGGCTTGACTCTCCAACCACGATGAATACCACGATCATCCGAGTTGCAATGCGGCCATGCTTGATCTCGGTCTGGCGGCGGCGCTTGAAGTCCTCCACGCTGCCATCGGCGGTGAAGCCAGCCGGGTCCCAGAATCCGACGGGATCCTGAACACCAAGCTCGTTCTCGAACGCGCGGAGCGGCGAGGCAGTGTAGTTGGCCCAGTCACCCCAGGCGCTTCCGGTCAGGCCGTCCTATGAACCAAACATCATATTCACAGGCAACAGCATTCTGCACACAAATGTTGACTTGCATTCTTCCTCCAAAATCGCACGTGAAGTCATCGCAACAAGACGCGCATGTCATAATCCCCCGCCTGAAAGAACATGCCGATGATGGCCATCATCGCAAGTCTTCCGTTCGCAAGCTCCGCCGAGAGCTTCTTAGTCTTCTCAGCCGGGTCGCTGGAGGTCAAGACCTTGAAGCCGAAGTCACCTGCTGCAGCCGCCGTGCCGGGCGACTGATCCTGGGAAACCTCGCAGAACGCCATGTAGGCAAGGATTTGACCCCAACCTGCGGCGGGAACTTTGGAGATCGCAGCAAGGCCGTTTGGCACGTCCGCGAACTTCAAGCCGGCCGATGGGCTCAAGTATCCAGGGAACTTGCCAGTGATCCTCGGCGCTTCTACGGATGAAAACCACAGATCCAAAACCATGCAAGAAGCTGTGTAAAACACATCTGTTGATGGCGCAGCATCACGACGTGAAGGTAGCACAAAGAAATACAAAAAAAGAAAGAGAGCCCCACCACACGATGCCATGAAGAATGTCAACAGCCCAGATTTATGCCACAGGCCGTGCAAGCACAAAACTAACACGGCCTACGCTTTTCTCCCTCTCCTGCCCATCCCTGTCGCAACCCTTCCAGCAAGTTGCTCAGGAGTAATGTAGCCCATCGCCGCCAGCATGGCCTTGAATTTGCTTCAGTGGCTGAGTGGCCTACCCAACAAAGCAAGAAGCAAAAAGCTCAAAATGAGCTCTGCGTCGTCGCGTTCTCCTACATGTGGGCTTGACTCTCCAACCACGATGAATACCACGATCATCCGAGTTGCAATGCGGCCATGCTTGATCTCGGTCTGGCGGCGGCGCTTGAAGTCCTCCACGCTGCCATCGGCGGTGAAGCCAGCCGGGTCCCAGAATCCGACGGGATCCTGAACACCAAGCTCGTTCCTCAGCTTCTCATGCGTGTCACTACGGCGCTGCACTCAGTCCGGTCGCAAGAAACTTCATTCCAGCTTTCATTGCACCGAACTCTGGCATGGGTCTAGGACTAGGACACAACTTTCCAGTGAGAATGCCCAAGTGCGGAAAGGTACTGTCGGACATGAGGTGTGATTTGTTGGAGGGGGAGGGGGGGAGGGGGGGAGGCTGTTGAGAACAACTAGGGAAACCGGCACGCGGCAACTGCACTATCTTGGCACAGAAGAGCCCATCTGCACACACTCCGGACAGTTGGGCAGCGGCATGTGGCGAAGGAAATGAGAACACCCGGCTGCGACCAACATGAGATCCTTAATCCTTTTCGCCTCTAGCTCCCACCATGCCACGTTCAAATTTTGGATGCTTAGTGCATGCGTTCGGCAAAAGGCCACATGTCTGGCTCAAGGCCGGTGACTGTGCTTCCAAGAATCTCGAAGGCACGGAGGCTAACCACGGGCTTGCTGATGCCGCCCTTGCCCTTCGGGGTCTAGGTTGTATGTACGAGCTAGGAGGCTTCAGGATGGGCTTTCATCCCCGTGGTCGATATTGGCCGATGCCAGACCCGTGCGGCTTCATGGCATGACGCCGGCTTGGGAATTTGCAGCTTCAACGCAACACTCAGCGATGTGATGCCTACTTTCCGCACTCGGTACAACGTGTGACAATGTAACACCAAAGTAGCGAAACAAGAGGACGACTCCCCACCCAGAAGGCGCCTTCGGCCGGAGGGCCGCGGCCGCCACGACGGAAGCCGCGGCGAGGGGTGCCAGGGAAGAGGCGGATGCAGGGGATGCACCTTCGATCGGGTCTAGGGTTGTTCGGGCTTAGGGCCTCGGGCTTCGCATGGGAGGTTCGGCACTTCTCAAGGCTTGAGCAGCAAGAGGAGCTCCATTCGGAAACTGGTGTGGGGATCTCCGGTGCTTGGAAAATATAGCTCCTGGCTGTCCACAGATACCTGTTTAGACACATGTGTGGCGGTGCCCCTGAATCGATGTACAGTACATCACGTTCTTTAAGGCTTTTCAACATTCCCACGCCACGTACCTGTGGCAGCAGATCCGCGCAGGCTGCTGCTGGGAGCCTCGTGCATTTCTTCGACACTGGGGTGTAGCGAGTTCGGGTCGGGGCGTCAGGACTCGAAGTTAAGGCAACAGGGAGGCTCGAAAGCCGTCAACCACCTCTCCAAAACGGTGAACTCGGCGAGGACTTGGCATGTCGACAGGTTCACATGACACATCTCTAGATGGTGGAGCAAATTCCCCAAAGTTAAACTGCAGAATCCCGTGTAAAGCCTGCCCAAGACGGCAACCTGGGAAGTACCGCACCGTCCAGAACCCGACGCTCCCACGAACTCCAGGTCCTTCACGGCTGGCGCGGACGCGCTGGTGCTAACGAAGGCCTGGCAAGCCAAAAGCTGCACTCGTGGTTCGTCACTTCAGCCAGGGGTTTGTGGGTTTTCGGGTTGGGCGCTTGACGTTTGCGGTTGTAGGGCCTGGGGTTTCTGTTAAAACAACCACTTCTGTGAGGTTCAAGCATTCCGTGTTTGGAGTTTGTTCAGGAAGAGAAGCCCCACAAATGCAAAGGGCGTCAAGCCCGCCCAAGAGCCGGCAACCCACCAGCCAAACCCGGCGTGAAAAAGGTACTTGGGCCACAGAGTCTGCTGATGGGCTTCAGGGCTGCCAAGCCTCGACTTTCTCACGCTCGCCAACCCCGGCGGTTCCAAACCCTCAGAGTTCCAAACCCTCGCCTCCACCCCCATGGTGGCGGCCAGGCCCGCGGCGGACAGTGCCGCCACGGCAATGGACTTCTGACCTTTCTTACAGATTCTTGGGCTTCACGGCGCATCTCAAGAGCATGAGGCTCGAGAAAGGAATGTGGCCTCAGAGCCCCAAATATGTGAAGAGGAAACCTCAATCGATAAAATCACAAACTGCCTGTTGGCGAAGAGCATCTGAGCTTTTATCCTCAACGCCCACTAACAACACATCTTGGAACTCGTAGGAGCATGCCCAAACACATTCACACAAACATGCGAAAACCAAGACAGAGGCTGAGGGCCGGGCTGCTGGCCATCGTGGAAAAGGAAAAGTTAAAAGGCGATGGCGAAAAAAAATTGCAGAAGTGCCCTTTAATAAAAGTCCTTGAGGGGCGGCAGCGGCGGAGAGCGGCGAGGTGCAGAGTGCAGAAAGAGCACGCAAGCACGACCGAGCGAGTCGCCAAAAGGAAACAGCCCGACTCTGAACGTAGTTGCCTATGACGTCTTGCAGATGAGGACCTGAGGGGGCCTGGTACTCTTGCTCGGAGGAGTTTAGACCCAAGGATTACCACCTAGAGTTCAGGTCTAGCGCCGTTTAGCGCCGCATAAACACAGCTGCACATCACAGACCCGAGACCAGCCTCTAAACCACCGAAGACCACCAACGCGAAACATCAGACCCGGCAAATTTCTCCAAACCTTGCAACATGCCACAACCCCGCGTCTCTCTCATGAGCAAATTAACGGGCTTGGGGCGAAGCCCATCGAAGCCCTGCGACGGTCCTCGGACAGAGCCGCCTCGAGCTGCCAGCTCCAGGGGTGGCCCTGGGAACGAAGTCTTAGAGTCTTAGAGGCTCTTGGAGTCTCAGAGTCTCAGAGTCTTAGGCTTCAAGAGTGTGAGGGGCCATGAACCGTACAATGCTTCGCGACGAGGCTTTGCGGCCTGGCGGGGCCTGAGATGTTCTTTCGATTGGAGCTCCCGAGCTAGAGAGTTCTGTTCAAGAAGAGAGGGCGGACTCCCCAAAAGCTCAAAAAGAAAAACACCAGACCATGAGCAGCCCAAAGATTCTGAAGGGAACGCTGGACACCCGAATCGAGGCGGCCTTCACATGGCTAAACGCCGCTGCACAGCTCCAGCGACAGGACCCGAAGGACCCAAAGGACCCCAAGGACCCGGAGGACCCGAAGGACCCAAAGGACCAAAAAAAAACAGAAAATCCTCCATTTCCCGGGGGGATTGAATTTTGGATGACGTCAGCTGCAAACATTCCTCAAGTTTACCGGGTGCTGAGAAAGCCCTTCCTTCAGCTGGCAGGGTCCGGAGCTTTTGGCGTAAACGTTGGGATTTCGGCGCCGAAGACGTAGGGCAGCTTTCGGCTTGCAACTTTTTTGGTTGAGTGAAAGTCTTTACGATGTTAGGCATGGGATGTCCGCAGCGGCAGAAGGGGCCTTTGAAGTAACAAGCCATAGCACTGGCAAATGTTGGCAATGCTTTTCTTGGCGATCTTTGGTGTGGATAAGGATGAAGGTTTGTGCAGGGATGGAGATGCAGGTCATTAGTTTTTGGGCTCGGGGTTGATGTGTCTAAAGGTTTCGGAGCGAAGTCCTTTCATGCCTTAAGGCATATCGGCTGAGGGACTTAAGGACGTTCGGCATCCGAGACTACTGCAGGAGGCGACTGGGTTACAGCCTTCGAGCTGCAGTTGACTTCCAGAGGTCGTGCCCAACTCAATAGGAGAAGCCGTCCATGGGCGCCCATGAAAGCACGAACCTAAAAAAAACCAACAAAAAAGGCGCTCGGGCCTGCGCCTTGCCGCCATATGTCCTGCGTGCTGGAACATATAGGCAATTTGCGTTTTCAGTTGGCCTTCTTGCGTACAATTCATACACACTTCCTCTCAAGCAGCAAGCCGAACTCAACATTCGCAACGCAGCTCCCGTGTCCCCCCGCGAACGGCTCATCTAAACCTTGTTGAATTCGGAAAGGACGCAGGTATCACTAGATGCGTATTCCACAACTCCTTTCATTCCGCCAGCTTGGTCATCCCCGCCGTGCTAGGCTGGAGGAGTGCCAACACTGTGGACAGCTGAGGCAAGTTACTTCCCATCCCCCTTAACTCCAAGCCCGAAGACCCGACTCTGACTGTTGCGCCACAGGAGCAAACCGTCGCACAGAACGGAGAGAGAGAGGGGCTTTCTCCGAGTCCCGGGAGTTCCATAGTCTTGTCAACGTTGATGGAAGGACTTCGTGTTGAGATGCGTGAATAGGTTTGAATTGGGCAGGTCCTAAAGGACCTGGGCACCAGGGTCGAGCACCGTTCCCGAAGAAAGCGCAAAATCTTTTGGAAATCTGTACATCCTGGCACACCCGCGCAGAGATGGCCGGGTCAAAACTGTCGAAATGAACAAACACTTAGCGGCTGTCAGACGCACGCAGCGGAGAGGCGGTGTAGTTGGCCCAGTCACCCCAAGCACTGCCGGTCAAACCATCCTTCATGCAGACAATGCTCTGCGACATGACATGCTCGTAGAAACGCCCTAACTGCATGCAACGACTGACACAAGCTTCGACAAGCTTGTGCTGTCACGTCTCCTGAAAGAACATGCCGATGATGGCCATCATCGCAAGTCTTCCGTTCGCAAGCTCCGCCGAGAGCTTCTTAGTCTTCTCAGCCGGGTCGCTGGAGGTCAAGACCTTGAAGCCGAAGTCACCTGCTGCAGCCGCCGTGCCGGGCGACTGATCCTGGGAAACCTCGCAGAACGCCATGTAGGCAAGGATTTGACCCCAACCTGCGGCGGGAACTTTGGAGATCGCAGCAAGGCCGTTTGGCACGTCCGCGAACTTCAAGCCGGCCGATGGGCTCAAGTATCCAGGGAACTTGCCAGTGATCCTCGGCGCTTCTACGGATGAAAAGTACAGATCCAAAACCATGCAAGAAGCTGTGTAAAACACATCTGTTGATGGCGCAGCATCACGACGTCAAGGTAGCACAAAGAAATACAAAAAAAGAACGAGAGCCCCACCACACGATGCCATGAAGAATGTCAACAGCCCAGATCTATGCCACAGGCCGTGCAAGCACAACACTAACAACGGCATACGCTTTTCTCCCTCTCCTCTGCCCATCCCTGTCGTAACCCTTCCAG
>CAJNDS010002779.1:858176-917015 GCA_905221605.1 Symbiodinium natans | reverse complement strand
AAATAATTTAAATAATTTAAATCCTGGAGGGGGGGGGGCCGGGCTTCCTCCCGCAGGAGGAATTAAATAATTTAAATATGAAGGCCCCGAATTAAATATTAATATTTAAATCGGGGCCTTCATATTTAAATTATTTAATTCCTCCTGCGGGAGGGCCCCCTCAATCAGCTTCATCATCATCATCCTCATCCTCATCCGCATCATCATCATCATCTTCATTATCGTCATCATCTTCATCATCTATCATCATCATCTTCATCATCTTCATCATCTTTTTTCATCATCCCCATCATCTCTCTCATCTCCACGGTTGTTCCAATATGTTTCATGTGCATCCTTGACATCAATGATCCCAATCAGCTTCATCATCATCTTCATCATCTTCATCATCTTCATCATCTCCATCATTTTCATCATCTTCATCCTCTTCATCATCTTCATCATCTTCATCATCTCCATCATCTTCATCATCTTCATGATCTGCTTCATCTGCTTCATCCTTCATCTGTTTCTTATGTTTCATTGCTTCTTGGGGCCCAGGAGGGCCTGGGGCAGGAGCAACTTTGCCGGTCAAAACTTGCCGGGATCCCCTTGGCACCCTGGAAAAGTGATGCAAATACCACACAAAACGGGAAAGGGTAGGAACAACTTTGTCGGTCAAAATTTGCCGGGATCCCCTTGGCACCCTGGAAAAGTCCTGCAAATACCACACAAAACGGCAAAGGGTAGGAACAACTTTGCCGGTCAAAATTTGCCGGGATCCCCTTGGCACCCTGGAAAAGTCCTGCAAATACCACACAAAACGGGAAAGGGTAGGAAACACATTTGCCGGTCAAAATTTGCCGGGATTCCCTTGGCACCCCGGAAAAGTGATGCAAATACCACACAAAACGGGAACGGGTAGGAACAACTTTGCGGGTCAAAATTTGCCGGGATTCCCTTGGCACCCTAGAAAAGTCCTGCAAATACCACACAAAACGGAAAAGGGTAGGAACAACTTTGCCGGTCAAAATTTGCCGGGGTTCCCTTGGCACCCTAGAAAAGTGATGCAAATACCACACAAAACGGGAAAGGGTAGGAACAACTTTGCCGGTCAAAATTTGCCGGGATCCCCTTGGCACTCGGGAAAAGTGATGCAAATGCCACACAAAACGGGAATGGGTAGGAACAACTTTGCGGGTCAAAATTTGCCGGGACCCCCTTGGCACCCGGGAAAAGTGATGCAAATACCACACAAAACGAGAAAGGGTAGGAACAACTTTGCCGGTCAAAATTTGCCGGGATCCCCTTGGCACTCGGGAAAAGTGATGCAAATACCACACAAAACGGGAACGGGTAGGAACAACTTTGCGGGTCAAAATTTGCCGGGATTCCCTTGGCACCCTGGAAAAGTCCTGCAATACCACACAAAACGGGAAAGGGTAGGAACAACTTTGCCGGTCAAAATTTGCCGGGATTCCCTTGGCACCCTGGAAAAGTCCTGCAAATACCACACAAAACGGGAAAGGGTAGGAACAACTTTGCGGGTCAAAATTTGCCGGGATTCCCTTGGCACCCTGGAAAAGTCCTGCAAATCCCACACAAAACGGGAAAGGGTAGGAACAACTTTGCCGGTCAAAATTTGCCGGGATTCCCTTGGCACCCTAGAAAAGTGATGCAAATACCACACAAAACGGGAAAGGGTAGGAACAACTTTGCCGGTCAAAATTTGCCGGGATCCCCTTGGCGCTCGGGAAAAGTGATGCAAATGCCACACAAAACGGGAACGGGTAGGAACAACTTTGCGGGTCAAAATTTGCCGGGACCCCCTTGGCACCCGGGAAAAGTGATGCAAATACCACACAAAACGGGACAGGGTAGGAACAACTTTGCCGGTCAAAATTTGCCGGGATCCCCTTGGCACCCTGGAAAAGTGATGCAAATACCACACAAAACGGGAACGGGTAGGAACAACTTTGCCGGTCAAAATTTGCCGGGATTCCCTTGGCACCCTGGAAAAGTCCTGCAAATACCACACAAAACGGGAAAGGGTAGGAACAACTTTGCGGGTCAAAATTTGCCGGGATTCCCTTGGCACCCTGCAAAAGTGATGCAAATACCACACAAAACGGGAAAGGGTAGGAACAACTTTGCGGGTCAAAATTTGCCGGGATCCCCTTGGCACCATGGAAAAGTGATGCAAATACCACACAAAACGGGAACGGGTAGGAACAACATTTGCCGGTCAAAATTTGCCGGGCCTCCGGGCAAGATTTGGCCAAATCGAGCCGCGCATTTCTCATCGCATACGAAGGGCAGCCCGATTTGGCCAAATTTTGCCCGGAGGCTGCCCGGCAAAATTTGGCCAAATCGAGCCGCGCCTTTCTGGAGGCCCGAAATTATTTAAACTATCGCGGCTCGATTTGGCCAAATTTTGCCGGGCAGCCTGCGGGCAAAATTTGGCCAAATCGGGCTGCTCGTCGTACGCGATGAGAAATGCGCGGCTCGATTTGGCCAAATTTTGCCCGGCAAAATTTGGCCAAATCGGGCCCCTGGACATTGAAATGAAATTGATTTTTTAAATTCCCCGATACTAAATCACGAGCCCGGGCCTCCCCCTCAATACTAAATTACGAGCCCGGGTCTCCTTTCTCTTCTCTTGTTCTCTTTTAAATCTCAAAGTCACACCAAAGGAAGCTTCTTTTCCTTATTGAATGAAAAAGAAAAAGAAGAAAAGAGATAGGTAAAGACACTGAAGAGCTCCACTGCCTACTGTTTCATTCCTTTCCTCTCTTTCTATGTGTTGTTGTCCTTGTCGTTTCAGAAAGCTAGCAAAATAAGGGCAAGGGGGCTTTAAATTATTAAAACTATTTAATTCCACCCTGGAATTAAATATTTTAAATAATTTAAATAATGTAAATCCGAAAAGGGGGGGGGCCAAAAGTGCCCGGAGGCTGCCCGGCAAAATTTGGCCAAATCGAGCCGCGATAGTTTAAATAATTTCGGGCCTCCAGAAAGGCGCGGCTCGATTTGGCCAAATTTTGCCGGGCAGCCTCCTGGCAAGATTTGGCCAAATCGAGCCGCGCATTTCTCATCGCATACGAAGGGCAGCCCGATTTGGCCAAATTTTGCCCGGAGGCTGCCCGGCAAAATTTGGCCAAATCGAGCCGCGCCTTTCTGGAGGCCCGAAATTATTTGAACTATCGCGGCTCGATTTGGCCAAATTTTGCCGGGCAGTCTGCGGGCAAAATTTGGCCAAATCGGGCTGCTCGTCGTACGCGATGAGAAATGCGCGGCTCGATTTAGCCAAATTTTGCCCGGCAAAATTTGGCCAAATCGGGCCCCTGGACATTGAAATGAAATTGATTTTTTAAATTCCCCGATACTAAATCACGAGGCCGGGCCTCCCCCTCAATACTAAATTACGAGCCCGGGTCTCCCTTCTCTTCTCTTGTTCTCTTTTAAATCTCAAATCACACCAAAGGAAGCTTCCTTTCCTTATTGAATGAAACAGAAAAAGAAGAAAAGAGATAGGTAAAGACACTGAAGAGCTCCACTGCCTATTGTTTCATTCCCTTTCCTCTCTTTCTATGTGTTGTTTTCCTTGTCGTTTCAGAAAGCTAGCAAAATAAGGGCAAGGGGGCTTCCTGAAGAGGAGAGAGGGCACCTATTTTTTAATTATAGAGGGAGAAGCGAGAGACAAGGAAGGGACAGAAGATAGATAAAGAAGAGTGCTATCCGTCTCCTTGTTTCTTGTGTCTTCTCTTCTTTTCAGTTCATCGTATTCCTCTTTTCGGCCTGTCTCTTCTGCTCTTTTCCTTACCCTTCTCCTTTTCAAGTTCTTCCTTTTTCGTTTTTCTGTTTCGAAAAGAAAGAGGGAAGGGAGAGAGAAGGGAGAGAGGATAGATAAAGAAGAGTGCCATTTTCTTTGCGCCTTGTTTTGTCTCTCCATCTTCTTTGTTCGTCTCTCTTTTCTATTCTTTTCTTGTCTCTTCCCATTAGAATTGTCTTCCTTTTATCTCTCCTCTCTCCTTCTCTTTCCCTTCTCTTCTCCTGTTCCCCTTTAAATGACAAAAACACGAGAAAGGAAGAACAAGAGAGGAATGGAGGCCCTTTTCCTGAATTCTCCTGTGGCAATGAATAAGGAAAAGAGCATAGGAGATAAGGAAGGGAATTGTGGGCGATGGAACGGGTGTCCTTTTTGATAGTTTTCTGCATCTTCAAGGAAGAAAAAGGACACCCGCCCAAGAAGGAAAAGTAACATAAGAGATAGGGAGGAAATTGAAAAGCTCCTCTCTTTACCTAGTCATTTCCTGTCCTCTCTTCTTATTTGTTGTTTTTCTTATTCGCTTCAAAAAGCAAAATAACAAAATAAGGGAAAGGCGATTTCCTGAAGAGGAAGAAGGGCGCCTACCTGTGAATAGCAAGGTTGATTTTTTCTAATTAGGGAGAGACTTGCCCCGCCTGAGCCTCCCTGGCCTGCTTGTTGTGGCCACATTCCGGTACAGTTGCGCTTCCAGAAAAATGGCATCCTTGTTATCTCCTCTCACTTCCCTTTCCCTTCTCTCCTTCTGTTTCCTTCTGACTGATAAACCACAAGACAGGAACTTGTATGATAAGGCAGTGGAAGGGTAAGCAGAGGGTGACTCCTGGCGCGTGGACCGGTCCATACTTCATCATACCCCTCCTCTCGGCCTATCTCTTCTGTTCCTTTCCTTACCCTTCTCCTTCTCATAGTTCTTCCTTTTTGTTTTCTTATTTCGAAAAGAAAGATGGCAGGGAGAGATAAGGAAGAGAGGATAGATAAAGAGTGAGTGCCATCTTCTCTGCGCCTTGTTTTGTCTCTCCCTCTTCTCTATTCATCTCTCTTCTATTCTTTTCTTTGCTCTTCCCATTAACAATGCAATCCTTTTGTCTCTCCTCTCTCCTTCTCTCTCCCTTCTCTTCTCCTGTTCCCCTTTAAATGACAAAACGCAAGAAAGGAAGAACAAGAGGGGAATGGAGGCCATGTTCCTTTCTTTTCCAATGGATGGGGAAAGTGAGCGGGGTTGGCTCCTTGTCCGTAGACCCTCCCCACGCTGCAGCAAATCCCTCCTCTCGCCCTATCGCCTCTGTTCTTTTCCTTGTTCCCAAACGGAAAAAGAAAATGGGTTCCTTTACATGTTCATTGTTCTTCCTTTTGTTTTTTATTTAAAAGGGAAAGATAAGAAAGAGAGGAAAGAAGAAAACGAGCACCATCTTCTCTTTGCCTGATTTTGCACCTCCCTCTCCTGTCTTCATTTCTCTTCCATGATTTTCATTGCTCTTCCCATGAAAATTGTTTCCTTTTGATCTCTCCTCTCTCCTTTCTCTCTCCCTTCTCTTCTCTTGTTCTCTTTTGAATCTCAAAATCACACCAAAGGAAGCTTCTTTTCCTTATTGAATGAAAAAGAAAAAGAAGAAAAGAGATAGGTAAAGACACTGAAGAGCTCCACTGCCTATTGTTTCATTCCCTTTCCTCTCTTTCTATGTGTTGTTTTCCTTGTCGTTTCAGAAAGCTAGCAAAATAAGGGCAAGGGGGCTTCCTGAAGAGGAGAGAGGGCACCTATTTTTTAATTATAGAGGGAAAAGCGAGAGACAAGGAAGGGACAGATGATAGATAAAGAAGAGTGCTATCCGTCTCCTTGTTTATTGTGTCTTCTCTTCTTTTCAGTGCCCCTCCAGAAAATTCAAATGGCCTCCTTGTTGTCTCTCCTCTCTCACTTCTCTTGCCCTTCTCTCCTTCTGTTACCTTTTAACTAATATAACACAAGAAAGGAACTTGTATGATAAAGCAGTGGAAGGGTAAGCAGAGAGTGACTCCTTGCGCGTGGACCTTGCCCATACTTCATCATATCCCTCTTTTCGGCCTGTCTCTTCTGCTCTTTTCCTTACCCTTCTCCTTTTCAAGTTCTTCCTTTTTCGTTTTTCTGTTTCGAAAAGAAAGAGGGAAGGGAGAGAGAAGGGAGAGAGGATAGATAAAGAAGAGTGCCATTTTCTTTGCGCCTTGTTTTGTCTCTCCATCTTCTTTGTTCATCTCTCTTTTCTATTCTTTTCTTGGCTCTTCCCATTAAAATTGTCTTCCTTTTATCTCTCCTCTCTCCTTCTCTTTCCCTTCTCTTCTCCTGTTCCCCTTTAAATGACAAAAACACAAGAAAGGAAGAACAAGAGGGGAATGGAGGCCCTTTTCCTGTATTCTCCTGTTGCAATGAATACAGAAAAGAGCATAGGAGATAAGGAAGGGAATTGAGGAGCTCCTTTCGCTACTTTCTTATGCCCTTTCCTTTGTATCTACCACACAAAAACACCACTCTCAGCTTCCAAGAATACTCTCGTGGAGACGCATTGGTTAGTCTAAAAACCCGAGTCTCAGCTTCCAAATAGACCCTATTTAAGCCACCCCCCCCCCCCCCCCCCCCGCCCCGCGCTCGAAGCGCGCCCAGAATGCGTCCGATGATTCAATGTCTCTTCCTTTTAATACTTAATATTTGTTGTTGAGCTTATTAACATGAACATTTCTGTTGTTCTCATAAACATCACTATCTGTATCCGTTGGTTTATTAACTGGTTTCGGTTTAGTCAATAATTCATCAATGTTTTTCTCAAACATGAGATAACTATGTTGACTACTCATGCGAATGATGGGTTTTACAAAATCATCTACGTCTGACATACTATATAAAGGTTCAGAAAACACTTTGTACAAGTTTTAAACCTTTGCGTTTACAACCCTTACAATGGCTGTCCAGCGAAGAACATAACACAGCAGGGACGATGGTGTAAGCTATGTGGTATGCAAAATCTATATAATTTATAAAGCATTTATGAGTGTGTTTCGTGGATTTGGTTGGCGGGTTGAGAATGTAGGGGTGGAGGTCTGAGGAGGGCATCTGCTTGCTTGCCATCCCTTCGGCTCAAAAATTACCCGTATAGGGTCTTGAGATGCCTGAAGCCCCCACATCCATATACACATATGTCATATATTAGATGAAAAAAACTTTTGTAAGTGTTTTCTATATATTCTATATCTACATATATATATATATGGTACCACTAGTCTTCTTCCTGCAGGTTCTCGTGCTAAAACATGTGTCATACATCGATGGCCCAGGCTCATGACCCCAGAGGGCGTACAGATCTGCAGACCCACAAAGCGCGGGTTGTTTCGGCTCAATTCCGCGGTCTGGAGGAGTTCGAAGAGGCACCAGGACCTGGGTTTAAAGTTAAGGGCTAAAAGGGTTTAGATGGTTTAGGGTTTAGGATTAAATAGTGTTTAGGGTAAGGGTTTATAGGGTTTAGATGGTTTAGGGTTTAGGATTAAATCGTGTTTAGGGTTGATAGGGTTTAGGGTTTTTAGGGTTTAGGGTTTAGGCGCTGGGTACCCGAATTCCTCTCGAAACGTTGTACGGATGTAGAGGCTTGTGTAAGGTTGTGGGATGTTGGTCCTGGTGCTTTTGGCAAGCCTGTGTACAGGACTTGGTCAAAGGGGCGGCAAGCCAACGTGTCAGGGATACATATATATATATATATTATGTAGCTTTCTGGGGGAAACACAACTAGCAGTGCTCTTCCCCGCGGCACCTGGTGAGGGGCAGGGCATCGTTGTCGAAGACCATCACTGTGCCGATGCACGTTCCACTGCGCAAGGCCAGGTAGAAGGAGGACTGGTCCCAGCTGAAGCCAACCTCTTGCTAGTACAGGCATCATGACAATCATGACTTCTAGCATCGAGATGAAGCTAGCACCACGGAAGCCTGTACCAGCATAAGCAATCCAAGGCATATGCAAAGCAAAGCCCCTGTGGGCTTCATGAGCATGAATCCTAAACCCTAACCCTAAACTGGCTTTTCCTTGTGCCCGGGAAGGTGAAGGGAGCCTCCTCGTCCACCCGCCACTGGTTGTTCGCAAAGGAGCACACCCAATAGGATGCCAGCCTTGACAGCCCGCCCTAAGCCCCCCCCACCCAAAAACCCAGCAATTCAGGCCAGGAGCCTTTCTAGGAGGTACTAGTCCCTCTGTAGGAGGGTCCTTGGAGTCTTGGGGCAGAACAAGGGCACCCTACTTTGGGTCCATAACTTTGTAAGGGGACCTTCACCAACAAAAAAGGAAAAGGGCACCCCTGGGCTACCAAGCAGCATCCATGAGACCGGGCTGGGATCCGATAGAGTCTCGGCGTGCTTCCGCACCGTGCCGATGAAGTGACAGAAGGGCGTGCCCCAGTAGTGACTGACGAACCTTGGCTGCTCCCAGGCACCCTGGCTGCTCCCAGGCACCCCTTATACTCTCTGACATGGAATTAGTTGAGGCTCTTCTGAACTGTAGGCTCCCCTGAACCCTAAACCGTAAACCCTATACCCTAAACCCTATACCCTATAGCCTAAACCCTAAACCCTATACCCTAAACCCTAAACCCTAAGCCCTAAGCCCTAAGCCCTAAGCCCTAAACCCTAAAGGTGACTTCTGGCTTTTTCCCGGGTTCCTGATCCAATTCTTGGGCCCGCGACTGTGTTGCTGTGAAGGCGCTTCAAATATGGAGGTTTCCGACATTAGGGGTACCCTTTTGAGGGGTCCTGTCTTAAGGGAATCCTACATAACTGTTTGGGGGTCCTTCTTAGGGGTCCCCTATTTTCTTAAACCCCCCATATGGGTTTTTGAATATCCAGGAAGCAACAGGCTTTGCCAAGTTCCCTTGAGCATCAGTATTTGCTATACAGCAACTATGACGGGCGGCTTGGCTTAAGTTGCCCAAACACCAACTCAAGTGCATCTTCTATAAACCCTAAACCCAAAACCCAAAACCCTAAACCCTAAGCCCTAAACCCTAATCGATTCAAGTTCCTCAACACCCGCCAAGGATAGTAGTGAGCTCTCTCTCTCTCTCTCTACATTTTGACCTTTTCGAGGGTCCTCTCGTTGCAATACGGCCCTTGGTATTGTGGGGTTTAGGGTTTAGGGTTTAGGGGTGTAATGCATAGAAATCTGATCAAATAAGTATAAGGACAGGTCACTTTACACAGTCGAGAGTAGCTAATATACTGACTGCGGCGAATAAGGTTCTTCCTCAACTCCAAGTAGTAGGAAGAAGACCCCGGATGTTCCCCCCAAATAAGTATAACCCTCAGTATAAAAAACCCCCCAAAAGCAATAATTGGGTACCTAAACCCTAAACTCATGTTCTTAGCTGTCCAGTACCTAGGGGTTTTAAAGGTTAACCTTTGGGATTGTAAGGGGAGTATATTAACCCAAAAAGGTTAAAGGTTACCTACTCTACTCCTAAGTGTTTAACGCCAAGGTCAGGAAGCCACTGGAGACAGCAGGACCCAGCGAGCTCAACGTAGGAGACCTTGCGGTGCCTTGTCAGGGGCTTCACCATGTTCGACACCACGTAGTACATGTTTCGGCTGCAGATGTAGGACCTTGCCAGGGCTTGTAAAGGAGTTTAGGGTTTAGGGTTTAGGGTTTAGGGTTTAGGGTTTAGGGTTTAGGGTTTAGACAACCAAGAATGGATTCTGGGCGGCATTCACAACATTCCAACGAAAACATGCAAACACAACTGGGGGTTTGCGCTAATCAGGGGTACCTTCCTAAGCTCTTAGGGTTTGGGGGTCTATCTTAGGGATCCCGTATTTTCGTAAACCCCCCCCAAAAAAAAACCGTCTTAAGGCGTCTTCAGGGACTGCCAGAAGATGAAGAAGTCCCAGAGCTGGCCGGCGGTGATGCCACGCTCCTGCCCCCGCGGGCAGGACCGCTGTGGGTTGTGGTGGAGGTCCTGTAGCTGGCGCTCGAAGCTGCAAAGGTCCCGTTGCAAGTCCGTGTGCTTGAGAGCTCTCTGTCTCCAGCAGCTGAAGCCAAGCGCCGCAAGGGCCCCGATGCACATCATGAAGAGCTCCAGGTAGGTGGCATAGAAGCCGTGGCTCTCCTGCCATATGTTGGCCATGTAAAGGATACCGGCCAAGCAGCCCCACAGCAGCAACATCCAGCAAGTGAATGGCACTCCAAACGTCCCGGTCATGCGGGCGGAGTGGCAGGGCCAGAAGTGTAAAGTACCACAGGATGTGTCTGTGTCCGTAGCAACGGCGTTGCCTTGCTTGTCACAAAGAAGGAGCTGGCGCTCGCTCACAAGCTTCACGGTGTAACTTCCCTGGTCGAGCCAGGGGACTTCTGTGTGCCGAAAGGAGACCCTGGCAAGTCGATTGTCAAGCAGCCAGTGTCTTCCTGTTGTCGAGATAGTGACGCCGGCCGGCTGCAACCGGACGTCTGCCAGCGGCACAGTAGGACAGAACATCCACGGCAACAGAAGGACGAGGAGGATGGAGCACAGCACGACCCCGATGGCGATGGGGATGTTGATGGCAGCGAAATCGCAGGAGGTTCTGGTAAGGTCTACGACAGAACGGAAATATGGACTGCGGCACCTGGAGCAAACCGCACTACCAAATCGAGACGAGAAGTGACCGGCCTCGCAGATTTTGCACTGCTCAATGTTGCCCGGCTTTGCCTTGAACCAACCTGGGTAACATGGCTGACACATGAAGAGCTCCTCCTGGGCGTACTGCTGCCCGGGTGGGCACTCACCGTTCTCACAGCCATCCCCTGAGAAGGGAGGATTGCAAGCACATGAGCCGTTGCCAGTGATGGTGGCCAGCTGAAGGCGACTCTGGCGACTGCCTTGCAAGCTGCGGAGAGCTGTTGCATCGTCTTGGCAGTGGCCCCTCCTCGAGCACACGAAGCCGTCCTCTGCACCCGGGCAGGGTAAACACTCCCGGGACAGCGTTGCAGCCGGTGGTGCCGAGAAGTAACTCTCATCACAGCCTGAACAGTCCTTGAGGTCGTAGCCCAGGATGCAGGAGCATGTGTCGGACGTACCCTTGGTGAAGCCCCGTGACAGGCACCAATCGTGCTGGGAGCAATGGCCCCGATTGAATACCAGTACCCCTGAGAAGTCACCGGTGAATACCCCAGCCAGAAAGTCAGAATCTCCATCCGAATCCCAATCGGCAACGTATGGCATCACGGAGAAGCGTGCTCTGACTGTCTTCACTCTTGCCAGGGGATTCCTTAGCTTTGGAGTAGTATATACTTTTTAGGTTTAAGTAGCTATTCTAGGAACCCAGAACCAAAAAAAGTATTAAAGTGTAGCACTCCAAAGCCCAGATTCAGGTCCCCGGTCAGCTCCAAGAAGCTCTGATTTTCAAGCTGCCGGAAGAAGCGCACGCGCCCGCGATGGGTCCCAACCAAGATGTCGAGCTGGCCATCCTATACTCCCCTCAGAACCTTAACAAAATAACATTCTTAATCTCCTCTTGGGTTTATATAAAGAAAAAATGAAAAAACTGTTGGTGGGACATAGCATCTCCGTCCCAGTCTGCCACCTCCACGGCGCTACCCAGGCCGACATCCACTCCGTCGAAGGGGTTCTCTGCGCCAAGGCGCTCCTGCAAAGACCCGTCATCCAAGCGCTTGAAGTAGCGAATCTGGCCGGAAGCACCTGCAACCAAGAAGTCGACATCCCCATCAGAGTCCCAATCGATGGGTCGTGGCACCACCAGCATTTCTCCATCCGCCACGAAGTCATGCAAGGGATTCTCAAGTCCCACGCGCTCAATCCTGTACTGAACTTGGAACCCTAGAAAAAATTGATGTTTATGCTGTTTCTTAGGAATTCTGGTACCCAAAAAACAAAAACTACTTCCAAGTACCCCTATAAGAATCAGACTGCCATCCTTCAGGCGCTCAAAGAAGCGCACGGATGCATCCTCATCTCCGTCTGCGTGGAAGCCCGACAAGAGAAGGTCCATGTCCCCGTCGCCATCCCAGTCCACCGCACGTGGTACAGCGACAACATTGGACATGATGCCATCAAACGGGTTTGCGCCCCCCTGGCGATGAACAAGTCCTGCATGTAACATGCAGGTGAAGATGTGGCAATGTCATGGTTGGTAATCCTCGCTCGCTGCCTCAGCATGCCTAAGCATGCATAAACCCCATGCATTGGGATGCTCCCCCTTATACTAACAGTCCTGAATAGGGATTGTAATAGGGGATACTATACTTCCTTTGTAAGGACTGGTAGTGATTATAAGGGGGAACAGCCCAACCCATGAATCACCTCCCCTGGTGGTCTCGCTGAAGTCCTTGAGACGTGCGCTCGTAGTAGTCCACGGTGCCATTGCTACATCCCACCAGCAAGTCGATGTCGCCGTCGCCGTCCCAGTCTACGGCACAAGGTACCTGCTCTTGAGAACCCTGGGCGGCAAAATTTTGAGCTTGGGTTGAAGGTAGCACGCTTCACTAGCGAGAACCGGGTTTTGGGGGGGTTACTAATGGTTACCTTCTACAGGGGCCATATAAGAGAAGACGACTAGTAATGTTTCCGACCCTGATATTCGGGGCACGTAGAATCTCGCCACACCGCCGGGCTCAGCCAGTCCATGAGGGCCCGCCCATTCTCCCTCCACCAATCCTTGTAGCACCCGCTCACGCACGAAAAGGCGGAGGCTGGAGTTGGACTGGACCTGGGATGTTTAGGGGTTTTTGGGGTTTAGGGTTTAGGGTTTTCGGGTTTCGGGTTAAGGAGCTTTAGGGTTTCCTGTTTAGGGTTTAGGATTTAGGGTGGGCGGGTGTTCGGTTGTTCATGGTTCTTGGTGCTGCTGTAGAGCTGTAGAGGTGGCAGGTTGATTCGCTTCAGGGAAGGCTGCTTCGGGCATGATGCAAACAAAGCCATGTTCAAGAGACCTGCCTTTCGATCACAGTCAGCTTACCTTGGGGCAGTTTTGGCTTGATTGGTCACAAGATGCTAGAATTTGCAAGGCATGATTCTGATCTGGCGCCTCCAGCACGATTGTAAAGCAACATGAATATTTCTGCCTCGGCGCTTCTTCTCGGCTGCTTGCTGCAAATAGTGCTACGGCTACTCCTAGCCCTGGTTCAACTCCTCCTCCTTCTGCTTCCTCCTCATCCTGGCATTTCCATGCAGCCACCCCCACCATCATCGAGACTGCTTCCCCCGACAGCGTTGAAGACGAGTTGACGAGGAAGAAAGAGGACGGCGAAGACGAGGACTGCGAGGACGAGGACGAGGAAGGTGAGGGGCGATGAGGACCAGGGTGGGGAGGAGGAAGGGCAGAATAACGGGAGGGCGGGGATGAGGGTGGGTGGGTGGGTGGGGGTTTGACTGGCGGCAGCGACTGTCACCTGGGATTGTAACTCGTCATACGTGGGCTGCCAGAGAGCCCAATAGCCCTTAACTAAGGAATCTAAACTATGTTGTAAAGGGATCCTTAAAATAATGTACGGCATATTCCTTATAAACTATGAAGGGGTCCCTGGTATAATTTAAGGTATACGCCTTATGGTTAAGGGATGTTGGGCTCATTGGGCCCTCCAGCTTGCCGAGCCGCATTGTTGACAATGATGTCCAAGGCCCCGTCGCCATTCCAGTCCACGAACTGAGCGTAGGAGGTTTAGGGTTTAGGGTTTAGGGTTTAGGGTTTAGGGTTTAGGGTTTAGGGTTTAGGGTTTAGGGTTTAGGGTTAGGGGATTTAGGGTTGGATATTGAAGAAGGTTCCTGTTTATGAAAGCCAGAAGAGGGTTAGGAAGGGTTCCCCTCTTAAGGGTCCCCCCTTATCCTACCTAGGAGGCACAGGAGCGGCTGTCAACTTCAGGAGCGCTCGCGGGTTTTTGGGGTGTGGCACTTGAGCATCTTTGGAGGGAGTTGTCAAGGACTAGGGTTGAGGGTTTAGGGTTTAGGGTTCAGGGTTTAGGGCTTTAGGGCTTTAGGGAGAAGTTGGTCACAAAAAATCTCTCATGACAGTTTGCAAGTGAATGCACAAATCTTCTTCCTCATCATCCCTGCCCCGGCCAGAGCAGCTTCCAGCCTCCTCCCCAAGCCCTAAGTCGCTGCACCCTGAACCCCCAACACCCGGGTTTAGGGTTTAGGGTTTAGGGTTTAGGCCTACCAAGCGCACGTTGCCAAGGCACGCTGAGCTGTTGGAGGTTCACATCCCGGCGCTGAAGGTCGTAGAAGGGATTGAGGTGCAGCTGCCGCTGCACCAGCGTGCCCCGTGCAGTCCGCGAGAAGTAGCGGAGGTTCTCGCCGACATACCTGGGCTCAGGTTTAGGGTTTAGAGGGTTCAGGGTTTAGGGTTTAGGGTTTGGGTTTAGGTTTAGTTTTTCCCAGACAGTCCAGGTACCTTTGTAAAGGGAGTCGTCAAAATTCATCCCCTCATGGGCATATCTACTACTGGCACCCTCTGCGTCTTGGGCTTTGAAGGTCTATTCAGGGTTTTAGGGTTTACGGTTTAGGGCTTGGTAGCCCAGTAACATCCAGTAACCACATTATAATAAGGGCGGCCTTTTTTGGGTTGGTTACTTTAAAAGGGAACCTTGAACGAAAAAAAAGGTAAAGGGTACCACTGGGCTACCAACGGGTTTAGGGTTTAGGGTTTAGGGTTGCCCCTGAACCGCCCTGGTAGCTGCCTGCGAACTTTGCTCATCACGGGAAGGAGTTCTGGAGGGTCGAGGGCCCGGGAGGTCCCAGGGTTCGTCCCAGGGTACCCAAAAAGTTCCCAGAACAGCCAAATTCGCGCAGGGGACCCCCCTAACGGCATCGGTTTGCAGCTCCGCCAAGCGACGGGCAGGGGGGAGGGGGGGGAGTGCGTCACAAAATTGGGCATGGGAAGGTTGGTTAGGGAAGGACCGGGACTCAGCTTTGTCCAAGCAAGCTCCAAGTCTGTACAGCGAAAAGAATGGCCTGTCGGGATCTGACTTGTCTTCATGAAACAAGGACCCTAAACCCTAAACCCTAAACCCTAAACCCTAAACCCTAAACCCTAAACCCTAAACCCTATAAACCCTAAACCCTAAACCCTAAGATTATAACGGGATCGTTTTGGAACTTCGCTGGGCTCATGCGTTACCTGCAGCTGCTGAAAGTTTCTGCTGATCTGAAATGATATCCCAGTCCATGAAAACATCTGCTTATACACGTGTCTACGTTGGCAAACCCGCCTGCATGCCAAATAAAACATCCTAAACCCGCAGCCCGATGCCCCAATACACCAGCGAAGGTGCATGAAGAACTAGCTAACTAACTTTGTTCGGGTGCCGGCAGCCCCCAAATAATACACCAGCGAAGGTGCATGAAGTCTGCATCACCGTCCCCATCCCAGTCCGCAGTGTGGATGTGGCAGGCTTCGTCCTGCTTGTGCACCTGGAAGCCTCCCGAAGACATGAACAACAAGCGGTTGTTGTCAACAGCCCTAAACCCTAAACCCTAAACCCTAAACCCTAAACCCTGAACCCTAAACCCTAAACCCTAAACCCTAAACCCTAAACCCTAAAACTTAAACCCGTTTTGCGAAGCTCCGAGAGGGTGTAGGGCTGAGGGTTTAGGGGTTCGGGATGCTCCAAATGGTTAGTCATGCTTTTGAAGAAGGCCTACGGTTCAGGGCTTAGGGCCCCAGTAGGAAGTAGTGGGGAGTCTTAGGGAACCGTGGGTTACATACCCCTCCCTGGAACCCCCCTCCCTTAAGAACCCTAGAATTAGCTTGGCAGCCTAGCAACCATGTTATTCTAAGGGCACCCTTGTTTGGGGTTGGTTGCTTTACAAGGGAACCTTGCTTTACAAGGGAACCTTGAACCAAAAAATGGAACCCTAAACCCTAAACCCTAAACCCTAAACTGCCCAAGTTAGACTCTGCCTGCAAACGGGTTCGCGAGCCCGGTCAGCTCCACGAGTTCCTCCGGTGCCGAACCTGACGCCACGCGCGCACGCGAAGCCCCACGATTTCAAGCTGGGTTTAGGGTTTAGGGTTTAGGGTTTAGGGCTTAGGGTTTCAAAGGGTTTATGCAGTTCAAGCTTGGTATAGTGTTTAAAAAGTGTATTTTATACCGTTTACCTAGGATGCGCACAGGGTTTCTCTAGACTGTATCTTCGGCTTGAAAGGCTGATAGGGCTTAGTGGTTCGGGTGCTTAGGCTTAGGGTCAAGGGCTGAGGGCTCAAAGCTTAGGTCAGGAAAGAAATCTAAAACTGCTGCCTCGCCGCAGGTACAACTACAGCTTTTGGGTAGCACGATCAGTGCAAGACGACCCCTGCCATGGCAAGCTAGCACTTTGGAAAACGTTTCAAGCCGCCGGAGCACCTAATACAGGAAGGAGCCTGCCACACTTTCCAATAGTTTCCCCTTGTACTCCCCGAAAAAATGTAACTTAAATGATGCCCATTCTAATTCAAAAGAAGGGGTCCCCTACAGAAAAAAATCATTAGACCCCCCCTGGAAGCCCCCAAACCCTGGTACGAACCAGCAATGAAATCCTGCGAGACCCCCCCTCACCCCCCCAACATCCGAAGAACTGACAGCTGAGCCCATCCCAACCAGCTCGGGTTTAGGGTTTCGGGGCTAGAGTTTAGGGTGTAGAGATTAGGGTTTCGGGTTTAAAGTTTAGGATCCCCCCACCCCCCCCACCCCCAACCCCCCACCCCCACCCCCCCCACCCCCACCCCCGCCCCCCCTCCCAAAAAAAAGAAAAGCCCGGGAACGTTCGAAGTAGCGAAGTTTGGGGCTGTCTCCACAGGCGATCAGATCAAGATCACCATCGCCGTCCCAGTCCACCACGCTGAAGCCGAAGGGACCGGAGAGGGCGGAATACCTGGAGGGTAGGGGGCTTTAGGGTTTAGGATTTAGGGTTTAGGGTTCAGGGCTAGTCCTTCATAGGGATTCTACTGGGGGGGGGGGGTGAAGAAAATCCCTATGAAGGACTGCTGGTTTTTGGGGGAACATCCCAAGGTTGGGCTGATGGCTGGGTCCAGGTCTACAGCCTGCACGTCTATGGCTTAGTAGCCCCAGTAACCATATTACAACAAGGGCACCCTTTTTTTGGTTGGTTACTTTATAAGGGAACCCAAGAACCTAAATAAGGGTAAAGGGTACCACTGGGCTACCAAGATGGGCATGGCAGTTTCGGGGGTGCTTGGCACGTAGGTCTACGCAGCAGGCCGATCAGGGGAAGTTCTTTTGAGTTCGAGGAGCGCAAGTTTCGCGTCACGTCTTGAGGATGGTAGGTTTGGGGGGGATCCAAAATGCAGGAACCGCTGTTCTTCTACTTGGATTCCAGACTGAGCCCAGCTGACCCTCGACTTGGCACCCCAAACCCTGAACTTTCCAACCCGAAAAGCTCAAACCTCTCCACATGCCATCCTTGCGCAGATGTTTGGGTTGGGTTGTGGGAGAGGGGGGGGGGTTTCCTGTTTGACAAAGGCCGCATGAAAAGCAAAGATGGCCATCGGAAGAGGGCCTGGCAAAAAGGGGGACCCCTGACTGCAACAATGGCAGCTGGTGTTGCGGGCTTCGTTCGTTGTCTTGAGAATTCTGGCACCTGCCCCCTGTACGCTAACTTAAGTTTCTCCCCCACTCTCGCTGCGTGGGGTTGCTAGATTTTTATGCTAAACTCTTCTCCTCACCCGGTCTGCTCCTCGCCCGTCACCCATATCGCACCCAAGAGCGTCCCCAGAGTGTCCCTGGAGTGCCCAACCCCAAAAAACCCAAATCTGCAGGGAGCATCATGCTCGAAGTAAAGTGATGCTGCTTGTTTAACAATAGGGTTTCCTGTACACAGACCGAATGCCAGAAATCTCTAGAAAATCCCAGCAGTCGCCGGGCTCCTGAATCGTGAATCCGCATGCAATCAAAGCTGCACAGGACCCCTGTCGAGCAAGGCATGCTCGTCGATTCGCTGGTAGAAGTAGACCTGCTGGGCGCGCTGGGGGCAGACGATTCCAAATCCCCCAAGCTCACAGCCTTCTGGGGAGCAGAATAGAACCCTACAAACGGGTAAGCTAACTATTCATATAAATATAAATGTAAATAAATCTATATATATATATATGTATATATATATATATGGTGCAGCGTCGCTGCCCCCCCCCCCCCCCCCCCCCCCCCCATGGTACCCCCCCCCCATGGCCCCCCTGTGGGGTGGTGTGGTTGGGGTTTGGGTTGAGGTTTAGGGTTTAGGGTTTAGGGTTTAGGGTTTAGGGCTTAGGGTTTAGGGTTTAGGGTTTAGGGTTTGGGGTTTGGGGTTTGGGGTTTGGGGTTTGGGGTTTGGGGTTTGGGGTTTGGGGTTTAGGACTGGGGTTTAGGGTTTAGGGTTTAGGGTTTAGGGTTTAGGGTTTAGGGCTTAGGGTTTATTGTTTAGGGTCCCCGCCCCGCCCCCCTGTGGTTTGGGCCCCCCTGTGGGGTGGTGTGGTTGGGGTTTGGGTTGAGGGTTTAGGGTTTAGGGTTTTTTTTTGCCACCCGCTTAGCTGACCTCTCGGACACTCTGCAGGGAATTGGCGGTTAAATATCGGGTGTCAAAAACCGGGCTTTCGTCCAGGCCGAGTTCGAGCTACACCCCCGGTTTAGGGTTTAGGGTTTAGGGTTTTGGGGGGGTGGGGCGGGGGGGGTGGGGGGGGGTGGGGGATAACATTGGGGGGGGGGGGGGGGGGGGGGTGGGGGGGGGGGGTACCGACACGGGACACGGAACCATATATGTATAGACTTGTTGTTCTTATTCTTAGTATTTTGATTCTTCTTCTTATTCGTAGTTTGTGCAGTCGAGGGAGTGTTTTCTAGTGGTTAAGAGAGAGTCTGCCGTCGGCTTGTAGAGGGCCTTCTAGAGGTTGCTGATACAGAAAAAATAGGGAACTGCCTAGCTGCAGACTGCACGCCAAAACCCCAATGAACCCCCCCCCCCCCCCCCCCCCCCACAAAAAGAAAAACACTCATAATTGAATGAACGAAATAATAACAATAACAACAATAAGCCCTGCGAATTCCAGCACCACCAATGGCTACGCGGAGCCTGTCCATCCTCGGCACCAACTAGGAGATCTAAGTCGCCATCTCCGTCCCAGTCCACAAGCCGCGGCACAGCTAGACCTGCAGGAAGCTTCAGGGCGTTGCGTTTAGGGTTTAGGGTTTAGGGTTTAGGGTTTAGGGTTTAGAGTTTAGGGTTTAGGGTTTAGGGTTTAGGGTTTAGGGTTTAGGGTTTAGGGTTTAGGGTTTAGGGTTTAGGGTTTAGGGTTTAGGGTTAGTTTAGGGTTCTGGGGCTTAGGGTCTACAAGGTGGTTCCACAGAACAAACGCTGTTCTGTTCAGCAGACGCGTTCGGAAGCGTTGAAGGCTGAGGATGCACACCCTTACTGTACTTAGTTGTCCAGTACCTAGGGGTCTTAAAGGTTAACCTTTGGGATGATAAGGGGAACATAGTAACCCAAAAAGGTTAAAGGTTGCCTACTCTACAACTAAGTGCATGTCGGCATCTACCCAGTTCAGAGAGCACCGGAGTGCAAGATTTGCATTAAACAGCTGAGTTGGGATTGTCCCCCTTAAACTAACAGTCCTGAATAGGGATTGTAATGGGTACTATAGTCCCTATTAAGGACTGTTAGTATAAGGGGGAACATCCGTGATCATCGCTCGAAGTAAGAATGGCGGCGTGTGTGGTCGTCGCTCGGATATGGCAATAGTCAGCAAACTCTGGCAAACTCGATACCATCGTCGCAGCCCTTGAACCCTACACCCTCAAGCCCCTAATCTTGATATCATTCAAAAGGCCGAAAACGAAACATGCCTCGAAACTTTCCCCGGACATAAATTCAATAAATTCACTAAACCCTAAACCCTAAACCCTAAACCCTAAACCCTAAAACCTAAACCCTAAGCCCTAAACCCTAAACCCTAAACCCTAAACCCTAAACCCTAAACCCTAAGTCAACCCTAAACCCGAAACCCCACAGCCGCTAGGCGCCCTGGGCCTGGCACTCGTACCGAGTGGAACGGGCTGTCGCGTCCGGACCGCTCTGCCAGGTTGTCTCCCAAGTTCTCGAAGTAGTGCAGGCTGCCAGACGCATCCCCCACCACGACGTCCACATCCTGGCTATTTGCCCACAGTTACAGCTTCTGGCGTGTGGATCTTATGGATTCAGGTCAAAGAGGTAAGCACGGGCTACTCGGTTCGGTTAAGCGAATAAGTTCAAACAGAGCTGCGAGTACGGCCACTTGAAGCTGCCCTAAACCCTAAAACCCTAAACCCTAAACCCTGAACCCTGAACGCTGAACTCTGAACCCTGAACCCTAAACCTACCTCAACTCGACCGGAGATGAACTCGAAAAATCACAGGGTCGAACTGGGCCCCACCCTCGAGGGGGTCAACAGAATCAAAAGATGGGGATTTACGAAAAGAAGGGGTACCCCACATGTACCCCAAAATACTATTCAACCCCTTTCAAGGGCACCCCCTGTTTTCGGAAACCCCCAGATAGGGTTGTATAGCTGGGCCCCTCGAGGGGCCAACAGATGTTGTTCTTGAGGCTGAACCCTAAACCCTAAACCCTAAACCCTAAACCCTAAACCCCCTAAACCTTCGATTCTAGATGTCGAGCAAGCGCTTCAGGACTCGGTTCGACAGACTTCGCAAGAGTCTCCTGCTGCAACCATTTTTGGGGTTTACGAAAAAAAGGGACCCCTGCTATAGACCCCAAATAGTAGGGCTCCCTTCTAATGAGAGGAACTCGTCAACCCCCAACTGGTTAAGCAGGAGAATTCCCTCAAATCCGACAGCTTTGGGTTTGGAACGAAGTTGCTCCTGCATGCACCTGAGATGCTGACCCCAAACCCGATAAACCTCCCAGCCTTGCCCTTAACCCTCAACCCGCCTATATAAACCCTAAACCCTCAACCCTCAACCCTAAACCCCTAAACCCCTAAACCCTAAACCCCAAACCCCTACAGTCAGCCGAGGTGCGCCATCCATATCCCAATCCCCAGCATCATGGCTGGAGCCCGCCGGCAAGGGAAGGTGACTCAAAGCATCCCTCTCCTGAGACCAGCTCGGTGTCTTAGTAACTCAGAAACCATATTCTGATAAGGGCACCCTTTTTTTGGGTTGGCCATTTTCTAAGGGAACCCATAGCCAAAAAAAGGGTAGAGGGTACCACTGGGCTGCTCAGGTTTAGGGTTCAGGGCTTGAGGTCGGCATCCGCAAGCGTCGACAGCTCAACTGCAAGAAGTACATCTGTGAGCCATCTAGACCCCAAAAACTTGAATCCTGAAACCATCAACGCCCAGCGGCCACAAGGAGCACGTGGTTGCCGTAGCTACGCCCGGGAAGCGGGGCACACCACGGGACGTTAGACGTCCCACCTTGCGCCAGGTGGCCGGAGACGAAGAGGCTCCAAAGCCAGGGAGAAGCTCGCCGCAGCGCATCTGGGGCCATGATGAGCCTTTTGGGCTTGGCATTTGAGGCTCATTCAACGTTGGTATGGAGTATCATCATGTCAAGCATGGCCATACTGTGAAGTTTTAACTCTGTTTCGCTGGGGGGAGCTGGTTTTTGAAGGCTTGGGAAGCCAGGGGCCTCGTGGGAAATGTGGTCGCAAGTGTTGGTGTGAATTCGGCATGAACAGGGGGGATATGCTTCATTGCTCCTCTTTGATTCAAATGGCTGCGGAGGCACCGACGTTCACATGAACAGCACATGAAACAACTTGCCAGCAGAAGGATCTTGTGACCGAACTTGTGTTCGCACCGACTGATGCGCAGCTGGATTGTGCAAAGGCCGAATGACAAGATCCGCAAGACTCAAGATACGCATCCCCTGTGCACTGGCGCCCGGGCTGCAGATGCCAATATCATCACAGGCACGCAGCAAGTTGGCCTGATGAACACCACCACTTCGGTTCGGACTCCGACCCTTTGAGAGTCAAGCTTCGTGTTGGACTCCAAACCCTAAACCCTAAACCCTAAACCCTAAACCCTAAACCCTAAACCCTAAACCCTAAACCCTAAACCCAGACGGCTGAGCTTGCCACCAGCTTGTGGAAGTGGGGTTTCGCCTGTCAGTTTAGTTCCAAGATCAACACGTAGGGGTTTCGGCACATGGGGTTTAGGGTTTAGGGTTTAGGGTTTAGGGTTTAGGGTTGAGCATCTGAAGCACGGGCAAGTCTTTTCCGGCTGTTTGGGATATGCGAGGACTCAAAACCACGAAGCGAACTGCGTCCTTCCGTGCCATGTCTGAGATCCCAAAAGCCCAAAGCCCAAAGCCCTGTACCCTAAACCCTGCACCTCCACGCAAGGACCACACCAGTCCGCATAGACGTCCAGGAAGACATCCCGGTCGCTGTCGATCACAAGCTCCTAGCAGCGGACAGCGTTCCAGAGCCCCTAAAACTAATCCAGGGTAATCCCTGAAGCCTGGAAACTCCAAATGTTCTGAAAGATGATCCTCTAATACCCTACAATCAGGAAATGGCTTCTTCCACAGGCAACTGCCTGTATCATTTAGAAGGCTGATCACCGCGAAAACAGGCTTCAACCATAGCTAATACTTGAGAGGTAATTTATGCCAGTCGACGGTTTAGGGTTTAAAGTTTAGGGTTTAGGGTGTAGGGGTGAACTGCATGATCCCGCAAAGCCTTGCTTGTTTCGCTCAAGCATTCCTGGCCTTCCCAGGTCGTCCCTAGATCCCCAAGATCCAATATCAACTCCGGTCAAGTATCGGATACGGTAAACAGAGAGTTGGAACATAGTTTAAGGATGAGTAGAGCTAGGGAATTCCCTTTTGTATGGCTTTTGGGGTATCGGCATGGGGATAAGGATGTTCCAACTTTTCGGAGTTTACTGTACACCATGGTTCATCAGAACCTTCCCCGACACTCGGGAAGCGTCATTGTCAAGCAAAATAATGCGGTGATCCGCTCTCTGCAATGTGTGCCATACTTCTGGCCATCCAGCTGCTGTTCTTTGGGCCTGGACATCGTAGACCTCGATGTTGGGGCCTTTGTTTCTCACCAAAAGCCGGCTGCCTCACTGACCGCTTGTGAAGGCTTCCGGCACCATGCGGTCTGGCCTTGCACAGACAGGACTCGAAGGCCTTCTCGGTCAGGCTCCACTGGCCGTCTTGGTCAGGCTCCACTTGGGTTGGGGTCCCAGCTGCAACTGGCCCGGCACTGCTCTGGCATAGGCAACATCATCTCCAATAACATGTTAAACCGGACTTCTCCCTTCATGGAAGCCCTCCATGCTGGGCTGGGCTGTGGCTGAATGAACGGGAACAGACCCCATGAACCTCGCAGCAAATTCCGGCAAAGCAAGCCTGCAGAGACATATGCAAGTCCACTCAGCAGCGAGCATTGGGACAAGAGCTCTGCTGTAGGCAACACGAAGCATCATGATTTAGGGTTCTGCTATCGTCCCTCAGATCCCTATAACGCCTATCTACGATGACCCCTAAAGCCCTCTAAAGCATATTCCTGAATATGATCCTCTTGAACCCAAGAAGGGAAACATAAATCCCAAGGGCCTACCGAGATAAAGAAACTCAAACAACGTGATGGTCTTCCCCGCCTGGAAGGAGTCTGCGACCACCACGGTGAGCCCGGGATGATCTTGGTCCTAGTTTAGGGTTTAGGGTTTAGGGTTTAGGGTTTAGGGTTTAGGGTTTAGGGTTTAGGGTTTAGGGTTTAGGGTTTAGGGGAAGGGAGGGGTCGGCTTCTTCCTTTCCCAGGCACGGATTGTCTGAAGTTTTCCCAGGAACCCTGAAGGTTTCTGACGATTTAGATGGAGAGCTCTCATCTCTGGGTTTCAGTCAGGGCTTCGGTTTTGCTTGGATTCTGTGGATGATTGCCCCTTTTTTTCGGCCCATAAACCCTGAAAATCCCCGAAAACACGAAACCCTACATCGCAAAGCCCTGTAAGACCCAAACCCACCACCACCACCACCACCACCACCACCACCACCACCACCACCACCACGACCACGACCACGACCACGACCACGACCACCACCACCACACCAAGGGCCTTGTCGTCCTTGGGTCTTGGTGCACTTCCCGGCCGTTGGACGCCGCAAACGCAAACCAACTTCTCCATGCGCCTGACGTATGGGATGGGGAGAGGATCGTTAGGGCTTGGGATTCTGGGGTTTAGGGTTTAGGGTTTAGGGCTTAGAGGTTTGGAGTTTTTTTAGGTTGCCTCGGGGGAGGGGGTTCGTGCACAGGAGCGATGCATGTCGAAGATAGGACAAGAATATCAAACGCCGCATCGAATTTCCACAATCAATTTATAAAGGGACCATAAGGAAACACCACTAGGAAATTTTCCGACCCCTATATTCGGCCCTAAACCCTAACCTTTTTTCCAGCCTTTCTCCCGAGTTTGTCGATTCAAAGTCGCTTGGCGGTGAGTCGGGGCTGTCCCCCTTCTTCTGGCAGTGCTTCTGAGAAAACCCTAAACCCTAAACCCTAAACCTAAACCCTAAACCCTAAACCCTAAACCCTAAGCCCTAAACCCTGAGCCACACTACAGTTGCAATTGCGATTGGGGGGCGTGTGCAACCCGGTCTGTTCCGGCGCGGCGGATTGCATTGATTGCGCTAGGTGGTCTAGCCGCGCTCTTCACGGAGCCAGAAAAGAACCTTTATCATGAACTGACCCCTACCGTACAAACACAAAACCTTAGTTTTTGTCTCGGGTGAAACTCGAAAACCGTAAAAAACACTCAAGACATGCTAGCATCCCAGCTTTTGAGGGTTTTTGGGGGCTTAGGCATTGAAAATCTAGACCCTAAGCCCTAAACCCAAATCCTAAACAGCTACACCCCAAACCCTAAACCCTAAGCCCTCAACTCACCCGAAACCCTCAATCTCAGGCAGGAGCTTGCCAGGAGGATTGTAGCGCTTGCACTTGGTGCACTTCCACACGCCGCGCGGGACCTCATTTGGAGGGCTCTGGGGGAAGTCAAGGCCCCAAGCCCCAGAACGCCTTCAAACCCTCGGTTAGAGTTGCGGGTTGAGGGTTGAGGGCTGAGGGCTGAGGGTTGAGGGTTGAGGGCTGAGGGCTGAGGGTTGAGGGTGGAGGGTTCAGGGTTTATGGTTGAGGGTTAGGGTTTAAGGTTCAGGGTTCCGGGTGTAAGGTTTCGGTGGCTCAGAGCTATCTGCCCGAATCCCTAAACCCTAAACCCAAAACCCAAAACCCAAAAACCCTAAACCCTAAACCCTAAGCCCTAAGCCCTAAACCTTGATGGCTTTCAGTGACTTCGGATGCCCTCAACCCCGAACCCTGAACCTTGGACTCTCGCCGAAACTAAAAGTTGCCAAGCCAGTCCACCTGCTCCCCAAGAAAACTCAACACTAGGGTTTCGGGTTTCGGGTTTAGGGTGTTGCGGTTTAGGGGTTAGAGGTTTAGGGTTGAGAGGTTTAGAGGTTTAGGGTACAAACCGAAACCCCTAAAACGAAACCTTGCGAACCCTCATCCTATAAATGCCCTAAGCCCTGTAAGCCAAGCACCCCGATAATAAACCCCAAACCCAACAAACCACCCTATAAGACCCGAAAACTAAAAACAACCCCCAAACACCCTCCAAGCATGTAGAAGCCCAAACAAAACCCACAAGTCCTGTGAGCCATGATAGAAAACCCAATAAAAAAACTCTGAAACATAAACGACATAAACTACACGATACGCTACAAATTCTTCAACCCTATACTACATCCAATATGACCCTAAACCGTAAACCCTAAACCCTAAACCCTAAACCCTAAGCTGGGCACGCCGCCTGTGCCTCGTGCACTTCTTCAAGGCCCAAGGCCCTGCAGCTCAACTCCTGCATGGTTTAGGGTTTAAAAGGTTTAGGGTTTAGGGTTTAGGGTTTAGGGTTTAGGGTGGTGTCTTCTCATGGGACTCTGCCTCAGACCCCTAAGGTTGCACCCCTGGGTTTGGGGGTTTAGGGTTTAGGGCTTGAAGTCAGGGTTTAGGGTTTACGGTTTAGGGTGTTTTTTATATATCCTTTAAGGGAACATAGTTTACGGATTGACAGGTTCCAACGCGCTTCTGCTACCCTTGTTGCTTACTTCGTTGGGTTTGTTCAGAAAATCCGCACCCTAAAGAACTAAAGAACGGGAAAAGGGAACCACTGGGCGTCAAAAGACTTTTCTGGGGTGGCAGGGTTTCAGGCACTCAGTGCTTCGAGCGGCGTTTCTGGGGTGCAGCCTGAGAAGGTACCTTGTCTCACCAAGTCTAAAGCTTAAACTAACCCATGGAAGCAGGTGTTGGTTTGAGGTAAGAGTGCTGCTTTTTTTTTTTTGTGTGTGGGTGCTTTCTCCCACAGCAAAAAAGCCCCCACAAAAGAAAAAAAACACAGGCTCCTTGGTCTGACCGCCGCAAGTGTAACCCCTAACCCCAAACCCTCTAGGCCTAAACCCTGAACCCTAAAAAAACCCTATAACCCTAAACCCTGAACCCCAATCCTAAACCTAAACCCTAAACCCTAAACCCTAAACCCTAAACCCTAAACCGTGGGCGTCCATGCTGCGCAGCTGGCCCCCAGGCATCGCCGAAGCGCTGGCGGATCTGGGATCAAGAATCAAACCAGGGTCCTAGACTTTTAGGGTTTAGGGTTTAGGGTTTGGGGTTTAGGGTTTAGGGTTTAGGATATGATATACTGGTACATGGGCACTTAGGCGGGTTTGGGGTTTAGGGTTTAGGGCTTGTGGCTTAGGGAGCAGTTTGGAGGTTCTGGCACCCCGCATAAAATAGGGTTTTGTGTGGCAGGGGTCTAGGGTGCTGGCAGATCCCATCTCAAAGGTTTAAGGGGTTGAGGGTCGAGGCTTTGCGGATCTTGCGCGGAATCTCCGATGAGAAGGCGAGCCAGGTCCCCAGCGGCGGCAGCAACCGGATACCGCCGGAAGCATCAATAGCCAACGCTTCCTGCCACGCGCGGGTTGTCCGAGATGGAGATGAAAGTTCTATCAAGAAATCCAAGTCCTAAATAGGGGGGTTGTACTTAGGGGTTCCATTTAGCATTTCTTAAACTTAGAAGGATGAGACCATTTTCGAAACCCGCCCCTTGTTCTTGAGTTAGAGCAACCCCCAAACAAAATTTAAACTCTTCGGCCTCTGTAAAGGGCGCGCGCAAAAAAAATCATGAAACCACGTATGGGGTAGGATTTCTGTTATTGGTATCCAGGACGCAACATGTACACTCACGATGTCTACGACAGAATACTTCACCCACCAAAAACATAATTCAAAAAACCTATTAATGCATGTCGGTGCTTTTGTTGGTGTTTATGCAGCATTTGGGCTCACTGCCAAATCTCAACCTCACACGAATCACTTCCCGAAATCTGATAAACGCTAAACCCTAAAACCATAGATCACCTCTACCCCTCGCCTTCTTGAAGGTTCGCTGTCGAAGGGATAATTTTCAGAATGGAAGGGAAAGCAATGGTTGGAAACCTAAAATGACACCCCTTCCCTGCTGCCGTAGTTTCTGAGAGGCTTTGAAGGAAGAGTGAATATGGGCTGTCACATGGAAGGAATATCATATACCATGTTTGCATGCATTAGTTGTGGATGCTTTTTTTCAGGTTTAGTTGTGCTTGATTATACATATACGTAGGTTTTCTGGGGGGGGGGGGGGGGCTGAGAGGGGCTGCCTTAATCCCAAGACCCCACATTCTGAGTCATGCGGGATCTCCTCCAAAGCAGCATGGCTTTTGACGTGGAAGGCCACCTGTGTCAAAAGAAGGGATAATTTACAGGAGTTGATCGTATAAGACAAGGAGAACCACGCCGGTAATCATGTCGCCTCGAGTATGACAGCTCTGGGTATTCAAGTGTTTGCAGTTCTCTTCAACGCCCACATGTATCTACTAAACATCCCACAGTTTATCACATCCCACCCGCAGGTTGTTCTAATAAGAGACCCTAAACCCTAAACCCTAAACCCTAGACTCTAAAAGCCACAACCGTGGCTTCGAGCATGGAGTTCTGGGACCCCCAAACCCGAACCCCATAGCAAGGGTTGCTGTTGAGGATTTTAATCCACGAGCTTAATTAATATGGATGGATGAACAAATCAACAATAAGGTTCTGGACTTTGGATCTGGAAATCTCGGACTTTTTGACTTTTGGGCCTCCTGAACAGTCCTTCGAATGAAGGCCTTTGACCGGTACTGGAACTCGGCATTAGGAAAGACTCGCGCTTGTTTTTTTTGTGCCTGCGGATTTGTTCAGGACGGGCACGTCTCATGCGGGCGGGACCGTACATAGATACTCTCGCTCTGTCTCTCTCTCTCTTCTCTCTCGCGCTCTCTCTCTCTCTCTCTTCATACCGATATCTGTATTCATGGAAAACAAAAGACGCTTCGCACAAACTTGTCTCCTTACTAACTTCAAATAACTTCCTCAACAACTTCAACATCCCCCGAGCACAGCCCCTCCCTCACCTCACCATTCAGGTAGGCAGTTGCAAATCGCTGCTCTGGTTCACTGGCCGACGCACACCTCGAAGTTGGGGCTAGGGCTTAGGGTTTATAGGGTTTAGGGTTAAGGGATAAGGGTTTAGAGTCTAGGGTTGGGTTTAGGGTTCAAAATGATCTTCGCTTTGTTGGGGGGGGGGGGGGGCGGGGGGCTCCCTGTGACGACATGGGTCGTGATGTGTAGGGTCTCCACATTGGATCATAGCGGAAAGAACTGACGATATAGGCCCTTCTTTGCATCCCCATCCAACTACCATCCAGAAAGAAGAAAAGTGGACAACATCCCACTGCGCCACGTGATTGGCAAAAGTCCCGAAAAGCACCAATGAATTAGAGGAGGAGTTCGGGGGGGGGCTTCGGGTTTAGGGTTTAGGGTTTAGGGTTTAGGGTTTAGGGTACAGCCTCCGCAGTTAATTTCTTCTCAACTTCGGAACTTGAGGACCCGGCCGCACGATGAGAGTGAGCAGATTCCACCTTGCCAGCTTTAGGGTTTAGGGTTTAGGGTTTAGGGTTTAGGGTTATTTAAGAAGGCGGCCGGGAGGCGTAAGCCGTAAGCCACTGGAGCTAAGTTGCACTACCACCAACCTCAGCAAAGTGTGCAACTCCGGAACCCCCAAAAAGGCCCTCAAAAAGCTGCAGGCTTCAGGGCTTTCGGTCCCCCAACCCCCCTCCCCCCCCCCCCCCAAAAAAAAAAGAGTAAAAACAAAATAAAAGAAATAAAAGCGCGCTGGGCCGGGTGCTGACCGGGCTTCACCACCTGGCCAAAGAACGCAAGGACAAATGGAATCCATGCTCCTATAACGCAGGAGCCAGAGACCTTCCAAGGGGATACAAAAAAGGGTATATTATACATATATTGTAATATACATATATATATATGTATATTTCTATATTCTCCCATTCCATTGGGGATCCACAAGATCCCTTGGGAAAGACAACCCAGAGGTAGACGCTATGGAGGCCGCTGGAGGTGCTCGGTCTTAAACGCGTTCGCACCTTCTTCTTGCAGGCGAACGCACTGCTCGGCTCCCCCTGCTTCACCTGAGGCAATAGCACGAACCATGCTGTAACAGCTCCCTAAACCCTACAAACCCTCACGCCCTATTGTAAGACCCTGCGCATCCTGTAATCATCTGTAATCGGTACGCTCTACAGCACCCGAATTCAGTGGGGTGTGGTAAGGCTCGACTTCCTGCAAGCCGCGCATGAGCCATCAGATACAACCGGTACTCGCACGACCAAGTCTATGAAGAATCCCCCACCTCAGGGCACGAACTTCCCTGCTGCTCTACATCCGATCGGTATAGAATACGGTTAATGTCATGATGATTGCCCTGGCTGCAAGTATACTTACGACGACGGCTGCTGCTGCTGCTGCTGCTGCTGCTGCTGCTAGTGCTGCTGCTACTGCGACTGCTGCTACTGCTGCTACTGCTGCTAGTACTGCTGCTACTGCTGCTAGTGCTGCTGCTACTGCGACTGCTGCTACTGCTGCTACTGCTGCTAGTACTGCTGCTACTGCTGCTACTGCTGCTGCTGCTGCGACTGCTGCACCTGCTGCTACTGCTGCTAGTACTGCTGCTACTGCTGCTACCGCTGCTGCTGCGACTGCTGCACCTGCTGCTACTGCTGCTAGTACTGCTGCTACTGCTGCTAGTGCTGCTGCTACTGCTGCTGCTAGTGCTGCTGCTGCTGCTGCTGCTGCTGCTGCTGCTGCGCTGCTGCTACTGCTGCTGCTGCTGCTCCTGCTCCTGCTCCTGCTCCTGCTCCTGCTCCTGCTCCTGCTCCATCCGCTGCCAATGCCAGTGCCACTGCGACTGTTCTAGTAACACTTCTACTTGACGACTTCAACTCCCACTGTTTCTTCTGCTGCTGCTGCTGCTAATGCTGCTACCTACCAGTACTATGACTATGATGATTAGATACGACTATTCTTGTTATGAGGCCCCTGGCCCATATTCTGCATTTCACGCCTCCTCTGCCATCTCGCAGTCGGGTGGAGGCCACCACGCCTTGTAAAGCTCCTGCTGATTTCTGCTGCACCCTTAAGGTTTAGGGTTTCGGGTCTAGCGATTTAGGGATGTAGCACGAAGCGCTCCCCAAGTAAGCAAGGTAACAAGGTTTTGCCGAACCCCATGCATGAAGATCCTCTTACCTTAAGCCCTAAACCCTAAACCCTAAACCCTAAACCCTAAACCCTAAACCCTAAACCCTAAACCCTAAACCCTAAACCCTAAACCCTAAACCCTAAACCCTAAACCCTACCTAAACCTGAAACCAAGCCAGGGGCGGATCACAGGTCAGGTACGGGGCCCTCCTCATCTGCCTTGTCGTCCTCCTTCTTCTCACCTGGCAGCTCCACAAGGCTGTGGCACAGGGCTCCCTAAACCCTAAACCCTAAACCCTAAACCCTAAACCCTAAACCCTAAACCCTAAACCCTAAACCTAAACCCTAAACCCCAAAGGTTGTTAGTGTGACCAAGTTGGTGAGTGGGCATGTGAGCATACTTCCACCGTGGGGCTGCCTTCTTTGGTCTTACCATCCTCCTTTTTGTCCTCTTCCTCAGAGTAAAGTCCTGGCTCGGCTGTAACTTTGCAGGCATCTTCAGAAATTATCGCATCGGATGCGATAAACCCAAGCCATTATATAATCACCCAATGAGCCCAACACCCCATTAGTAAGAAATATGCCTTAAATCATATTTGGGATCCCTTTAGAATTTAAGGTAGTACTCCTTATTTAAGGGGTATGGGGCTCTCTAAGCACCCGGTTTCAAAGGGCCCATAGGATCTCATGTCACGCGCCTCAAGTGAACAGCTTGCCCAATCATATAGCCGACTCCCAGAACTCGACAAAGGGGGGTTTAGGGTTTAGGGTTTAGGGTTTAGGGTTTAGGGTCTAGGGTTGTTCGACATCAGCCCCCCCCCTTCGATAAGGAACTGTTAAACTGCATGGTCAATTCTCACGATTTTGGTCCGCCCCCTTATTTTGGGTATCCTAGATCTGAGGTGCCGCCTTGAAAAAGGAAACCCAAGTGCGGACGCAATTTAGAGAAGTGACCATCTAGAGAAAGCCTAAGGAGGAGGTTCAACAGCCATGTCGCAGCGCTCTGTAGCCTATTTACTTGGTAGGGTATTCTGTGCAGTTTAGGGTTTAGGGTTTAGGGTTTAGGGTTCAGGGTTTAGGGTTTAGGGTTTAGGGTGCAGGGTTTGGGGCTTTAAGGTTTGTATTGCGGGTTTAGGGTGTGTGGAACAAATCCGTCATTAATTGTTGCTACTGCAATCCCGTACTATCTGGAATTCGTTCGTCTGTCAGTGCCCAAAGAGACGGACGTGCGCAGCAGACTGTCGTGGATCCAATGGGCTTTTCTACTTACCCTCAGCCACGTAGCACAAACAACAGGTTCAAGAAGAAGGGTCCCCCTCCCCCTCCCGCGCCTCCTCCCGAAACTAAAAGAAACAAGCTGGCTAAGCAGTCAGTCAAGAAGGACGCTCCGTCTCATGCTCAGACAACAGCGCCTTACACTTATGGATCCTGCGCAATCTGAAAAAAGCGGCCCTTCCTCACGTAAAATCTTGTTCCCACCCGTCCTGTAAACCAGGTTCCAACGGAGGGCAGGATGCGAAAGTCGGATTCGCCCTCTTCATTTTGGGCCGCATCCTTCTCGGCTGCTTTTCCCTCCTTCTCAGCCTCTTCTTTGTCGGCCTCCTTCTTCTCTTCCTGTGCCCAAGCATTTTGGGGAATGCCACCCACAGAGAGGGTTTACGTTAACAGGGCTTAGCGTATCAGGGCATAGGCATTCGGGATTCTAGGTTGGGGACACAAGCGTTGTGAGGCCCTATGTGCTGTGCCCGCCTTCTTGTCTTCTGGCTCAGCCGGCGTGTTCGGGCGGGATGCCGGTGTGGTCGGGCGAGATTTGCTTTTCCTGGGCGCCAGAACCGTGCGAAAGATGAATTAAAAGCCAAAGTCATTCACAGCCTTGCTTTTTGATTCGATTCACCGACCATTCCAGACGAAACTTATACAAGGGAGCAAGTCAGCACACGCCCGCAAAGCAGCGACAAACCCGGCAACCGCCATTGGCCAGAAGGTTCTTTTGTTCTTCCAGCCCTTGCACTGCCCTAAATCCTGAACCCCAAACACCACCAACCTCCTGACCCGAACCTCTAGTCAGTGCGGAATAGGAACCTACCGGGTACGGTTAAGCTCCCGTCCTAGAAGAAACCCACACACCTCCACCCCCGGATTCATCTCAAGGGGTCTAAGAAAACAACCCCTAGGACCCTTAATCTTCTTCCCCTATGTAACCCCTATATATACCTTGTATAGTACCTATGCACCTAAGTAGCCCCTAAATTGCCTCCAAGTAACCCCCAAGGTCCCTTAAAAGTGCCCCTCCTCTCGTCCCTGAGCCATCCCTTGCAGGGCCCGAGCCTAGAAGCCTACACATCCACGGATGGCTTCTTGGTTTGTTGGTTTGGGGGCGCGTCGTAAACCCCAAGCAAGCCTGCACCCGGAAATCCGCGAGATCACCTGGGGAGGGGGGGAGGGGGGCCTAAACCCTGAACCTTAGGCTAAACCCTAAACCCTAAACCCTAAACCCTAAACCCTAAACCCCCCCACCCCCCCACCCCCCCACCCCCCTCGCCGAACTTGGCAAGGCCCTGGCTTGGCAGCCTTCGCTGCAGCCTTCTTCTTTGCAAGGCGATCCTTCTGTGCCTGATGGGATGTTCAGGGTTTAGGGTTTGGGGTTTAGGAATCTTGGAAACCTAATTGTAAGGACAAACCGCGCTGGCACTTTTCTTCCCAGCGTAAAGTTGGAAATCCACGCACATCCGCTGAAGTTTCTAGATGATTTCCAACTGTTCGTTCAAACGAGAAGAGCGGAAACAGTGAAAAGCTCGAAATAATGTCTGTAGCCCGCGTTCAAAGTGCTCGAATCAGGCTGGGGGCGGTGGTGGAGGGGAGGGGAGGGTCCGAGTTTTTTGGCGTTCACCAGAGTACTTCTTACTTTAAGTCCCCCGACCCTTCAAGTAATTAGGCTCGTTAGCAGGTAGCTAGAGCATTAGGGTTTGAAAGGCTTTCGAGTTTCTGCCTGAAAGATTCGGCAGTGTACCCTGCAAGCGACGAGGTTGGGATGCTCCCCCTTTATAGTAACAGTCCATGCTACGGATTTTAACAGGGGGATACTATTATAGCTCTTATTCAGGGCCTGTTCCTATTAGGAAGAAGGGGTAACCATCCCAAGGTTCAGGTTTTGACAAGCGCAACAAGTTGCCTGCGCCAGTTTCTCTCGCTCCTCCTTCTCCTGCACAAGATGCCCCCCAGCCGCCAGAATGTTGCGTATAGAGTGCATCTTGGAATGTTCCCCCCCTTATAGTACCCCCGATTATCATCCCTATTGAGGACTGTTAGTATAAGGGGAACATCCCAGAGTGCATCGGACAAACTCAGAACCGATGCGCATGCCGTCACGTGCACACTGCGTTCATTTTAATGCCGTGCGCTGCTCTGTCCGTTCGCAGGCACCTGCACTGAGGGGCTCAAAGATAAAGGTCCATACATAGGATATCGGAGAACAAAGACTTCAAGGACCTTTAGTTAGAGCAACCCGCAACCGAGAATGTTGAACATTTCTTGGACTGCTGCCGCGCCCTAAACCAGCACCATCCCGCAACCCACGGCAACTGCTGCGCCTTTTGCACGCGCTGCTTGAACTCCTCATCGCTGGCCGAACGCAAAGCCAGTGTTCCGTCGTGGAGGACGACCTCACACATAGCCCTGCCGAGCCCTGATCTGGAAACAGCCCAAAAAACAGGCGAAACAAAAGAAACACACACACAAACATCCCTGTGCCCACGCCGATGTCTGTGGCCGTGGCGAGCTGCGCACTCGGCTCGCCCCACATGGCCTCCACAGGACCCTCCAACCATCGATCCCTTCTTAAGGGGGCATGTAGGGACCCTCTCTGAGTTGGAAAAGTTCAAACCAAATCATACAATTAATAAGGGCACCCTTCTTTTGGGTTGGCCACTTTATACGGGAACCCCAGAACAAAAAGAGGGTAAAAGGTACCACTGGGCTAGGGTTTGGGACCCAGGGTGTCCGACTGGAATCAACACAACCAAGGTGTTGTGGGCCAACACGATGAGTATAGGCGCTTGTGGCTCCACGGCTCCACGGCTACGCAAGACATGAGCAGCAGCGTCGCAATTCTTTGTGCAGTGCTATGTGTGTATAGATATATACATATGTATGTGAATATGAATAACAATAAACAAACAAATATACGTACATGTATATATATATATATATATAGCTATGTTGTTTTTGTATTTGTCTCTCGCTGCAAGTAATTACCCTGAACACTCACCCTGTACGCTAAGCCACAATCACAGCACCAGCCTCCTCCGCACGTGGGAAGTCCAGGAGAGCAGTCACTTGGCCCGAACTCGGCGAGAAGTCCTCCCCCGCAAACTGAAAGCTACTTCTTAGAAGCTGAATACCCTAGCGCACAAAAGGCTCACCGTTCATTTGTAGTAGGATTATAGAAACCCTAAACCCTAAACCCCAAAACCCCAAAACCCCAAACCCCAAACCCTAAACCCTACCCAGCCCCGAATATTTTCAACGTGACAGCCGGAAGTATGAGATAGCCGGGGGCACCTGGGGGAGGCTTTGAAATCTCGGGGTCTACTTGGAGGTTCATGGTACTTATAAACCAATTTCTAACTGTACCTACAAGGGTTTAGGGTTTCGGGTTTAGGGTTATAATTGTACTTATAATTGTGCTTGTAACTTGTAACCATATTAAGGCACTTAAAGGGGCTTGTCAGTGGGTTAATAAGTACATTAATCCGCCGACCCCAGACGGGGCGGCGTCAGTGAAGACCCCCCCCCCCAGCCCCCTTACCCTTCCACGCCCACCCCCCCCCCCCTCCCCCCAACCCACCCCCTCGCCCCGCCCATCCATGGCCCATGCCCTTCCACCCCCTCCCACCCCCCCTCCCAACTCCGCCGACCCCAAGTGAAGAACCCCCCCCCCCCCTCCCCTTACCCTTCCACGCCCCCCCCCCTCCCCCAACCCCACCCCCCTGGCCGCCCATCCATGGCCCATGCCACCACCTACCCCTTCGCCCCCTCCCGCCCCCCACCTCCCCCTCCCCGCCCCACGGCCCCATGCGACACTCACTGCCTGCACAGTCAGACTTGTGGAAGGGTAAGGGGACGAGGTGTTGGGAGGGGGAGGGGGTGGTGGGAGGTGGCGAAGGGTAGTGGGGGGTGGAAGGGCATGGTGGGGCAAGGGGGGGGGGGTAAGGGGAGGGCTGGGAGGGGGTGGGGGGGGAGGACCTGGAAGGAGCCGAAAACACTCAAGATTGGAAGTTGGGGGGTGGGGGTGGGGTGGGAGTGGGGGGTGGGGTGGGGGGTGTGTGGGTGGGGGGGAGGGTGGGGTGGGGGGGGGGGGAGGAACAGGGGGGGGGGGGTGGGTGGGGGGGGTGGGCGCAGGGGGTGGTGGGTGGTGCGTGGGGGTGGGGGTAGGGTGGGGGTGGGGTGGGGGTGTGGCCCCACACTCCCCTTTCCCATGCCCTTCGACACTCCCCTTGCACAGTCACCCCCGCCCGCCCCCCCACACCCCCACCCTCCCCCCCAACCCCCACGCAACCCCCCACTCCCACCAATCTTTGGTGTTTTTAGGGGTTCGAATGCACGCCCGCCCTCCCCGCCTTTTTTGCTCCTAGCCACCCAATCCCCGACCCACCCCCCCACCCCCCCCCCCCACCCACCCCCACCCCCCCCCACGCCTACTCCGCCGCCCCTTCCCCACCCTCTCCTTCCATGGTCCTCCCCGCCACCAATAAAAAAATTGCATTTGCTCTTAAAAATGAAAGCAACAGCCCGCCCCCCCCGTCCCCCCACCCCCCACCCCCCCACACGCCCCCCACGCCTACTCCGCTCCCCCCCTTCCACCCCCCCTCCCAACCCTCCCCCCACCCCCCACTCCCCCCCGCCCCCCCCCCCCCCCCCACTCCCTGTCCTCCGCCTGGCCTCCAATCTTTGTGTTTTAGGGGTTCCAATGCACGCCCGCCCTGCCCCGCTCTCACCCCCCTCACTGTTTTGCTTCTCCGACCCACCCCCCCACCCCGCCCCCACCCACCCCCCACCCCCCCCCGCCTACTCCGCCGCCCCTTCCCCACCCTCCCCCCACCCCCCCCGCACACGCCCCCCCCACGCCTGCTCCACCCACTACCCCACAGCCCTCCCCGACCGCCTCCCAGCCCCCCCCCTCTGTTCTCGCCTATCCATTGCCCATGCCCTTCGACCCCCCACCACCTACCCCTTTGCCCCCTCCCACCCTCCACCCCCTGCCCTCACCACCCTCCCCACCCTCTGCCTATACCCATCCTCCTTCCCTGCTTTTCTCCAGCTACTTCCCACTTACCTCACTTGCCCTTGCCACTTTTTCTCCAGCCACTTTCCACTTACCTCACCTCCTCCACCTACCCCTCCACTTCCCCTCTCACCCCCCACTCCCCCCCCCCCCCCCCCCCCCCCCCCCCCCCCACCCTCTGCCTATACCCGTCCTCCTTCCCTGCGTGCCCGCGCCGCCCCCGCCCACTCCGCCCCCCACCCCACACCCCCCATCCATGGCCCATGGCCTTCGACCCCCCACCCTTCGCCCCCTCCCACCCTCCACCCCCTGCCCTCACCGCTCTCATCACTACCCCCTCCCCACCCTCTGCCTATACCCATCCTCCTTCCCTGCCACTTTTTCTCCAGCTACTTCCCACTTACCTCACTTGCCCTTGCCACTTTTTCTCCAGCCATGACCAATGTCAGGATTCCAATCCAGCCCCGCCCCTCCCCGCTCTCACCGCTCACCGCTCTCATCACTACCCACTCCCCACCCTCTGCCCTTGCCCGTCCTCCTTCCCTGCCACTTTTTCTAGCTACTTCCCACTTACCTCACTTGCCCTTGCCATTTTTTCTCCAGCCACTTTCCACTTACCTCACCTCCTCCACCAACCCCTCCACTTCCCCTCTCACCCCCCCACCCCCCCCCACTCCCCTGTCCCTCCCCTTACCCTTCCACGCCCCCCCCCCTCCCCCCAACCCACACCGTCCCTTCCCTTCCCTGCCCATAACCCCATGCCCTTCGACACCCCACCCCCCTTCGCCCCCTCCCACCCCCCACCCCCTCCCAACCCCCTTACCGCTCCGCCCCCCCACCCCCCCCCCACACCCCCCTTTCCCTTTCGCATGGCCCCATCTTCCACACTTCCCCCCCCCCCCCTGCCCCCCCCACCCCCACCCCCACCCCCACCCCGCCCCCACACCCCCCACTCCCCTGTCCTCCGCCTTGTCGGCCTCCCATCTTTAGTGTTTTAGGGGTTCCAATGCACGCCCGCCCGCCACCCCACCCGCCCTGACCCCCCCACCCCCCCCCCACCCCCCCCACACCTACTCCGCCCCTTCCCACCCTCTCCTTCCATGGTCCTCCCCACCCCCACACCTCCCACCCCCCCCCCACCCGCCGCACACGCCCCCCCCCACACCCCCTCCTTCCACTCCCCCACCCCCCCCCACTCCCCTGTCCTCCCATCCCTGCCCTCACTCACTACTCCCTCCTCACCCTCTGCCTAAACCCATCCTCCTTCCCTGCATGCCCGCACCGCCCCCGCCCACTCCGCCCCCCCACCCCACACCCCCCTCACCCCGCCCATCCAATGGCCCATGCCCTTCGACCCCTACCCCTTCGCCCCCTCCCACCCCCCACCCCCTGCCCTCACCGCTCTCATCACTACCCCCTCCCCACCCTCTGCCTATACGCATCCTCCTTCCCTGCCACTTTTTCTCCAGCTACTTCCCACTTACCTCACTTGCCCTTGCCACTTTTTCTCCAGCCACTTTCCACTTACCTCACCTCCTCCACCTACCCCTCCACTTCCCCTCTCACCCCCCACTCCCCCACCCCCGCAACCGGGGTTTGGGGTTTGGGGTTTAGGGTTTAGGGTTTGGGGTTTAGGGTTCAGGGTTTAGGCTTAGCGTTTAGGATTTAGGGTTTAGAGGGCGTAGAGGGTTCAGGGTTCAGGGTTTTTGGCTTGGGGTTTAGGGTTTCGGGGTTTATTCTTCCTACTACTACCACGGCCACTACTCGAAGTTGAAGGGTTTGGGGCTTAGGCCAGGCGATCCTATGAACCCTAAAGGAGCCCAGGGGGGCTTAGGGTTTGGTGAGTTCAGGGTTTAGGGGGTAGAGTTGGTTTAGGGTTTAGGGTTTAGAGCTTAGGGCTTAGGGTTTAGGGTTTAGGGTTTAGCGCTATAGGGGTTCAGGATGGAGGGGGGTTTCCGTTTTAGACCCTTGACTCTTAATCCATCCTAAACCCTAGCCTTCGCAGCCAGCTGCGGCTTTGGGGTCGGCGGCACTGGCGGTAGCCATTAAATAATTGGTTCATAATGACCATGAACCTCCACGTACGCTCGTCGTTTTAACCCCGCATGAGCAGACTGCATGGGCAACTTTGCCGACTACTGCCAAGGAACCGCCACATCGGCTGAGTTCTGTTACTCTTGAGCTTGCACGTCACCGATGTCGTCACTGGTCGGCCACGCTGCCCCAGGTCACAACAGACCCATCGCCAAGAATGGCAGCTAAAGAGCTTCCATCAAGGCGGGTCGCTTGGACCTGATGCACGTCCTTCAGCTGATCTTGAACATAACTGCTACTCCGCATCGCCCCAGGTCACAATGGACCTATTGCGCAGCACAGCAGCAAAAGCCGCGAAAGATGCCTGGATTTGCTGTAGGTCCTTCAGCTGATCTTTCACATGAGCGCTTTCCCCACCATGGATCTCCCCAAGACACAACAGAACCATCACCTAGAATGGCAGCAAAGGCACCACAAGATGCTTGCAGCTGCACCTTCAAGAGCTGGTCTTGCACATGACTGCATCACCAAGAAGGGCAGGAAAACCTGCTAAACTAGCTTGGATCTGTTTCACGTCCTTCAGCTGGTCTTGCACATCACTGCTGTCACCACCAAAATCAGCATCGCCCCAAGTCACCACGGACCCATCGCCCAGAATGGCAGCAAAAGCACTGTGGGTAGCTTGGACTTGCTGCACATCCACCAGCTGGTCTTGCACATGACTACTGTCAGCACCATAGTACTCAGCCGCACCCCAGGTCACAACAGAGCCATCACCCAGAAGGGCAGCAAAAGCACCCCCCCCCCCTCTCACATCCGAGAACATAATCTTTGCGGGTAGCTTGGATTTGCTTCACGTCGCCCTGCAGCCGATCTTGCACATCACCGCTGTCGCCACCAAAGCTAGCATGGCCCCAGGTCACAACGGACCCATCGCCCAGAACGGCGGCAAAAGCCCTGCTGGTAGCTTGGATTTGCTGCAGTTGCCGCCATAGTCTGCATGGCCCCAGGTCACAACACACCCATCGCCCAGAATCGCAGCAAAAGCCCCTTTGTTGCAGCAAACCTGAACTTTGCTCATCTGCCAGGTCAGTGAATCGCCGGACTGCACCCTAGAATCCATCAGGGTGGCCGCTGAGTCCGGTGTCGAAGAGTCTGCCCCTGCCAACTGCCAGAGCCTTCTGTGCTTTCATGCTCAAAGCTCCCACAAGCTCATCCGGTCCTGCTTCAAGTGCAACCGTCCTGCCACTTAGCAGGCCCACTTCAATCGAAATGGACCTCACCGACATCATTCAATGTTTGGAGTCTGCTTTCCATTTTTTTCAGCCACAGCTTGCACCTACACAACAGGAGGACGTGAGCCAGAAAACCCGGATTGCTGACCTCTGCTCCCATTTGCAGCCATAGGCTTGAGGGGTTCACTTCTGAGAGCAAAGCTGAGATGTCCATTAAAGGGGGGAGGTTCCCGATTTGAGTCCATACTTCTCATGGGCTCGCTCCTCCCCACTTTCAGCCCGCCCAATACTTCAGAATGTACCTCACATGACATAACCACCCTAAACAAGGACACGCAACAAACACTGTAAGGCATAATTCGCCTCGGCTTCCTGCCGAGAAGAGTCTGGAATTCTGGGACTCCTCTGGGACCCCCCCCTGGGACCCTCCCCGCTTAGGCCCCGCCCAGAAACCCTCTTTCCCGTCTGCCGATGGGCGCAAGCGTTTACAATTAGCTCCCACACCCTATTCCTCAATCTCAGATATTCCGCCCTTGCTATAATCTATCACGTGGATAAATGAACAAAATCCCCTAAACCAAGCCCTAAACCCTAAACCCTAAACCCTAAACCCTAAACCCTAAACCCTAAACCCTAAACCCTAAACCCTAAACCCTAAACCCTAAACCCTAAACCCTAAACCCTAAACCCTAAACCCTAAACCCTATAACCCTAAACCCGTAATTAACCCTACACTTTCTGAAGAGCCTTGGGCTCCCACTCCACCGAAAAAGGGCACCCTGCGTCCTGCGGCAGCTGAAAGAAGATGGTGAGGCTGTATTCCTGACAGGCACTTCGTTTAAGGTTTAGGGTTTATACAGGGTCTAGGGTTTAGGGTACTGTATCCTCAGTAATCATCAATAAAAGGGTCCGAGTTTACAGAACTGCGCATGTACCCGTCCATGTAGACACTTTGACCTCCTCCCCAAAACCCAAGTGCCTTACCTTGATGCCCGAAGCTGTAACTCCAAAGCCAAGTCAGAACTCTATTTGGTTGAACCCAAAACAAAGAACGGAAACCCCCTGTAGCTAAACCGAAAACACATCCTACTTTCCGTAGTTTCAACGCACAACCCGATTTCCAAAACCCTGATCCACTTCCTTACTTTCGATTGAAACCCGCCTCTAAAAGTACCCCTTAGTCAAGGCCTATGTGGACTTGAAGCAGACCGAGCGGACTCTACGCTCGAAACCCTAATCCCTACAAACCCCACCCCCGAGAAACCCGACAATATAGTGCCCTTCAGATCGTAAACTCCCACATGGACGCAGAGCTGCAATCCCGAAACCTTCGGCTTCATGATTCTCGGTGTAGGCGCAACCCTAAACCCTCTAAACTCTGAACCCTAACCTACGCGCAACAACGCTTTGGTGTCAGGGTTCGGGGCTTTTGAGGTCTATGAAGAGAAGCCGTGGGAGAAATGCCGGGCTCTGCAGACTGGGTAGCTTAGGATTTGGAGATGAAGCTACCACATGAGGGACAAAATATTATATGCTGCATCTGCAAATGCTTAAATGAAAAAGCTGAAGTTGCGTAGGGCAGCTTGTAAGACAGAAAGCTAAACCCTGATCCCTGAACCCTAGAAACCCTTCTGGTCTGTTCCCGCATAGCCATGAACCTTCAAGTATGGCTACGAACTCTGGGCTTACAAGCTTACAAACGAACCCTTGAAACCTTAAACCATGAATCCTACAAGCCCTCAACCCTCACCCTAAACCCTAAACCCCAAACCCCAAACCCTAAACCCTAACCCTTGCCTCTAGGGCTGGACGCAGGCCGCCAAGTCCGGCAAGGCCCGCAGGCAAAGGCAGCGTGAGTGAGCAGCCGGCCTGGAACACAGCGGGTTTAGGGATTTTCGGGGTCTAGGGTTTATAGGGTTTAGGGTTTAGGGTTTAGGGCTTCGGGTGTGCAGGTTTTGCTTTCAAAGCTTACAAGTTGTGTAGGCTCTGTCGCTTTATCGAACTTAGAGCTTCAGGCTTTAGGCTCTAATTAGGCTCTGACCCCAAACCCTAAACCCTAAACCCTAAACCCCAAACCCCAAACCCCAAACCCTAAACCCTAAACCCTGCATGAACCCTCTAGGCTCTACAAGGTACCTTGTCTGAAATCGCAGTTCGGGGTTTCGGGGTCCAGAAATCTCGGGCTTTCAAGCAGTACACCCAGCACTCATGGCGAACAAAACTTGGCTGCACTCCGTTAAACTTTTAGCTGCCTTATTGAGAAACCCAATCAACCCAAAAAAGGTAAGGATCTAAAGTTACAGTAAAGTACCACAAAGACAACATATTCCACATAAGCCTGCTGCAAGGTGCGCGTGAGGTAATTCAGGGGTCAACGGACTGCGGCATGTGCGTCTCATACCCAACAGAGCTGTTTAGGTACCCGGCAACCGTACTTAGACAAAACAAACAGGTCGTTGGGCTGCCAAACTCCATAACGCGTTCTACAAACGGACCCTCTCGGATAGATTTCATGTAACATGGCAGCAAACTTGGCACGAGCCAATGGGAAGTGGCCATGGAGATCTAGAAGCCTGCCAACCCTAAACCCTCAACCCTCAAACCTAAACCCTCAACCCTCGAACCCTGCACGCTAAAGCCTAAACCCTGAACCCTGAACCCTGAACCCTGAACCCTAAGCCGTAAACCCTAAACCCTAAACCCTAAACCCTAAACCCTAAACCCTAAACCCTGCCTGCAGGATGCAGCGCTTGCGGCCCGGAACCAGAGAGTCTGGGTCCACCTCGAAGTCGAATCCTTGTGAGGTTGGGTCACACCCGCTCCAAGAATCGGGGTTTAGGGTTTAGGGTTTAGGGTTGTTCCAGATATACCCCTATAAACCTACGGCATGAGGGCTAATACCTACCCCTCGCAGGTTGGGGGGGTGTGGGTGGAGGGGGCTTTCAGCGCCGAACCCTAAACCTAAACCCTACAAACCTTGTAAACCCTATGATGCCATCGAGACAGGCCGCCCGGAGCCCCCGATGCACAATGCTGGCATAACCCTTGGACCAGAACACCCTGCTTCCAGAGACCATTACAGGCCCAGGCAGTCATGGAGAGGGGTTTCGCTACTTCATAGGGTTTAGGGTTTAGGGTTTAGGGTTTAGGGTTTAGGGTTTAGGGTTATGGTTCCGACTAGAATACGGAGCCGTCTGTTCAGGGTCTAGGGTTAAGGGGCTTCGGGTGTCCAAAAAGGACCATGATCCTTGGGTCCAGCACCTGAAGTCATAGGCAACTCGGAAAGCTCCAGAGGAAAAAGGATGGGAAGCAGGGGTTAGGCTTAGCCCTACCCTAACTCTAAGCCCTAAAGGTGCGGGCTTGGAACTGAGTTTATGGGGTTTCGCTTCGAGGGCAGATGGTTTGGGTCTTTTACGGCTCTACCTGGCCTGGCGCCCAAAAGTGTGTAACAAAAACAGCCCGTAACCCATACAATTAACAAAAAACAACTCGCAATTATCTTACATGCTTTAAAGGGGAAACCCTGAACCCTAAACCCTAAACCCTAAACCCTAAACCCTAAACCCTAAACCCTAAACCCTAAACCCTTGAGGATGCCAAGGGCGCAGCGCTGCGGTGGCGTCGTGAAGGCCCCGTGGGGCAGCCGCGAGCGCTGGAAGCTGAACTCTGCTCCGGTGCCGGCCTCCAGCTGGGGTTTAGGGTTTGGGGTTTAGGGTTTAGGGTTTAGGGCTTAGGGTTTAGGGTTTAGGGTTTAGGGTTTAGGGTTTAGGGTTTAGGGTTTAGGGTTTAGGGTTTAGGGTTTAGGGTTTAGGGTTTAGGGTTTAGGGTTTAGGGTTTAGGGTTTAGGGTACGGGGGGACAACCAAGGAAGGAAATCAACTCCCCTAATCGCCCTGAACTTATATTTCCCAGATCGAACCAAGAAACAACCAAGAACACGGATAAGAGCAACCCAGGGGGGAAGGAAAGGGGGAAGGAATCCACACCCTTACCAAACCCTAAGAACCCAGGCACTCTTTTTGAACTTGTGGCTTTCTGTTCAAGCCCATCTTGAGCCAAATACGATTACCGGGTTCATTAACCCTTCCAACTTCCAACACTAACTCCTTTCTACAATACCAATTGCAGCTCCGCACTCCCCCTGTCCTAGGATTTCCTAGGACACATTGGAGATGCAGATCTTTTGGCCAAAAACTGCCATTACGGCAGCAGCCAGCTGCTTGAAATGCAAATTGTGGTTTAACGTCTTCCAGGACGGAATTATAGCACATTGGCTAACCTACTACCCATAGAGAATCTCTTTTCACCATGATCCTCTCATCACTGAAGACTCCTTGGCCTTCTTCACCACAAACCGTGGTCTTCGCTACGCGAAAAGCTACTGACTTCTACTATCAGGGATTTCCATACCCTTAATAGTAACCACCACCTTTGTCAGCACATTGGCTGTTCCAGCGCACCGGTCTCCAGAAAGAGAAAAACCATCCCTTCATCCATACCATCCAATCACTTCTTTTTCCGATTGTTGGCAATCTTGAGGTGAAGTTGCAGCAGAATATACTCCAGGTCCGAAATCGTAAGAATAGGATCCTGTATGCCCCTTTGAATTGAGGATACCAATCCTTCTCTCTTCGCGTCCTCAATCGCCTGGCAAGATTGATCCAGCTCTTCATTCGCATTGGCAGACCCTGGTGCCTCCGCATCGGATGGACGATCCTTTTCCTCAGGATCTTGCACCATTACCACCTCTTCTTTTTTGGGACTCTGACTTTTCTCCTTCTTCTTTGTCTTTCCACCGACATTTGACTTTGTGCGCGCTTTTGAGGCTTTTTCCACTGCAGAAACCACCACATTGGATGATGATCCACCCTTCTCAATGACCGCCGGCATCTTCTTCGGCTTTGGAACCATGAGAGTGTAAGGATCTTCGATAGCTGCAGCTTTCCTCTTCTTTTTTACCTTTTTCTTCTCCTCCTCAACGGCAACCTCCGTCTCCGAAGTCTCAACCACTTCTTTTTCGGCAGGAATATCTTTGCTGGACTCCCCTTCTAGGGACCTCTTTTTCCCTTTTTTGGGATCCTTTTCTTCTCCCAAATTGGCTCGCTCATACCATATCCTCAGGTCATTGACCCATTCTTCCACCTCCGCGAGCGAAACATCGTACGACTTCACTACTTCGAGAAGTTCCAGCACTGACAACATTTCAGTGGTCCACGAAACCCATACTTGATCCATGTAGTCAGCATCTCCAGTGATCTTCAGGAGTTTGAACAATGGGTCCGCCTCTGCTCGAGCCAAATCTGACTTGCCATTGGACAGAAATGAAATCGCCTCCATCAACAGTTCCGTCATCTTGGTCTCTTCGTCATAAACCATAAAATCCTCCTCATCATCACCGAACTGTTCAGGAGAGATCTCCTTTTTTCCACCATTTGCACCAGACTTTCTCCTTGGACCATCCCTTGGGGGCGTCCTTGGAGACCTTGGCCTCTGTTTTTCCAACGGAACCTCATGTCCAAAGACACACCTGTCACCAAACCGACACTTCCCAGACCGAGCAAACTGGACGCACCTCACACCAGTTGCATCATGCGAGAACTCACAATCCTTTCCAGCGAAACATTCTCTCCCTGCCACATAGTACTTGCACCAATATGAATGTAGCACCACATCATCTTCGGAATGGATGAATTTGCAGTCGTCACCAAATTTGCAGCGATCTTTCCCTTTGCCAAACCAATAGCAGAAACCCTTCTTCCTCTTCTCCAAGCGCTCTGCCTCATACCGGTCCATAGGGCGACTGTGCTCTACATGAACATTGCCATGTACCTGGGGACTGCTCCCTTCACCCGACGTGCTATCAGTATTTGGTGCTTGGAGTACAGCTGGAAAACCTGGCCTTGGTCCTACCACCTTCATGATCGGTTTTCCGCCAACTCCTGAGCCATGCTGAGACGATCCAAAAACATTGAACATCTTCATGAAGGCCTTCCTAGCGCCAATCTTCTGCACCCTTTTGATTGGACGTTTCATTGCTCCAACCTTGCATCCAGATGCATTCAAACGACGCAACCTTCTAAACCCAACTCTATGTCCCTTCTTCCAAAGAGCCATAAGAATTTTAGAGGCAGTAACATTCTCCACCTCTACCTTTTCCAATGATCCCTCACTTCCCGGAACAAACCCATCCATATCTGAAGACCTTTCCATCTTTTTTGACACCACTTCGTCGAGGTAGTCTTCTGAAATCCAGGGAAAGTTCCCCTTAGAGGAAGGATTGTCATCATTGTTTGGTCCTTCACCAGGATATCCTTTGGTGCTGTCAAAGATCTTACCAGTAGTGCGGTCCTGCATAGAGAAATTCGAAGCCACGCGGGAGTACACTGACCACAAGAAAATCCTTGTGTCCGCCAGTCTGGATGACCCACTGGATTTCTCCTCTTCCGGAGAAACTTCTGGCGCTTTGCCCTTCCCTCCAGTGTCACCGCTTGTCTCACCTCCAGCATCTTCAATGGGAATAAGGGATTCATTGTTCCCTTGATCAAGCACCGCATCCTCTAGTCCAAGAACTTCCAGCATCGCTGTCGAAGGATCCACCTCCTCATCCGCATCGTCGTCCATCCTTCTCCAGAGAGCCTCCAATTGGTCCGCACAAGTCGCCGCTTGAAGAAACTCCATCAACCGAGCCCTCCCGCGCTGCCAGAGAAATTCTGAAACCATCACCGACCCTTGTGCTCCCAGATTCAGGAATGGGTGAACCATTTTGGCTACCCTCGCCATAAGTTCAATATGAACTTCCATGCCTGGACTGCAGCAATCAGTTGTTGGCGACTGGATCAGCGTTCCTGGATCATACACCATAACCATTGCACCGTCTCCCATTGACTGATCAGCATCGTCCTCCAGTGCCAGGTTCTCATCCTGTTCGCTTGCACCCTCGGATGACATGCTAATAACCAAATTTCGATCCATCTTATTGGACCCTTTTTGGCAATCTCTTTGCCCCATTGGCAACTTGCCAACTGCAACCTTCCAATAAATTCGAGTCAGAAGGCCTTTCACCAGCAATTGCTGAAGGTCACTCCTCACCGGACCACCATCCAACATCTTCGCATCATTACCACGGAGATCATTGCTCCCGCCTTCTCCTTCTTTTTGGTCGGTCTCCTCGCCAGAAATCTGTACTGCTCCTTCCGGCGCCGTCTCCTGTCCAGCCACTTCATGCCCAGGAAGAACTTGAGCGCTTTCAGAGACATTCACCTGTCCAGCAGCACCTTGCCCAGGTAAAACCTCATCCGTGGAGCCCACCGCCAGCGAACCAACCATAACTGAACCATCCCTTGTTCTTTTTTGAGACCGTTCAGCTCGACGAGAAGGTTGTGGTAGCGAAAAAACTTGTGAAGTCACTTCTTGGCGGGTCTCCCCCCGCGACGCTTTGTCGCGCCCTTCGCCAAGGTGAACCGATTTTTTCGGCCCATCATTGGAGCCTGAAGAACCACTTTGTGGAACATTGCCACGACTCGCAGTTCTCCACGAATCCCTTTCTTGCAAAAAGAGTTCCTTCAGGCGTTGTACCGCATTGGTCTCCTCCTCGCTTGAATCGCTTGAGGAAGCGGCATACGAGACCAAAGCCTCCGCCTGGTCATCATCATCCACCACATCTGCCCACGCTCTGCTGAATGGATACGACAAACCACCACGAGGTTTCACCGGCTCCAGTGGCTTCGGTTTTTCCACCACTTCCGCCAGTTGCACTCGTCGTTGTGACCGAGATCGTGGCACCTGTCGCACCTGTTTTTTGTCCAGCAAGGGCCTTCCCCTTCTTACAGGGTTTGATCTTGACCGATACTTTTTCGTTGGTGGATTCACCGGCGGCATTCCAACTCCCACCAACCGCAGCTTCTGTACGCACAACGGAGACCTCTGCGCAAGCGTCCAACCATCACGGTACCTGACCTTATCAAAAAGCTCCCGATAGGAACCTCTCGGCATAGTTTTTGCACCGGAGTCTTCAGCTTCACGCACCTGAGTGAGGGTTCGCACCGCCGCTCTTCCAGTCCCTTTGTTCCCAGAAGATTGTTGTACCCGTACAGATGCATCAGAAGGAACTGCCTTTTCCGGTCCTCCCGGTCGATATCGGACCTCACCCACCAATTGCAGAATTTTGCATGCGGTCACTTTGTTGATCCCTTTGTCAACCAAATCTTCCACAAAGATGAACTCTTGCAAGTCCGACACATTGGTCACACCAAGCGTAATCATCACCTCACTTACATGAGGGGTATACACCCACAGGTGTGCGTTGCGAGCCATCCAATTTTCAATCGGCTCCTCCGGATTGTGAAGCTGAGTACTAGTGGATGCAGCCACCGAATTCTTTTGCTCATCAGCTTCTACTTCATCCAGAATACCTTTTTCACCATCTTTTTGTGACACATTGGTCATTTGCAGTGCTTTTGGTGCCGAGGATGAGGAAGATTCAGCTCCCCCACTCGCAGGTGGCTGAAAAGTGCTTCTATCCGTAAGCTCCCATCCTCTCTCTTTTTCAAACCGGACCTGATTGGCCACCTGTACCAAGTGTTTCAGGAGCGACAGCCGCTCCTCTGACATCTCGTCATGGGAGTACTTGCAGAAATTTAACCCTTTCCGGCAACGTCCTCTGAGGTAATAATCGAAACAGCAATGGTGGAACCCTGCGTCCCTTAGTGACTTCCTGGAAGCATTGTCCCAAGCTTTGCCGGGCTCCCAAGTCCCTTCCAATGCTATGTCATCGTTGTGAAGATACCTGCATGTAGTCCCATATTTACAACCACCTTGATTGTAATACAGACACAGACGACCTTTTGGCTCACCCGACGTAGGCTCACCCTTTGATGCACCTTTGCCAAAATTGTACTTGGCCCGGAAGGCTAAATCCTCCCGCTCCTGCTGTGCCTCATCCACTGTACCTTCCTCTGTGGGAGGGTCACCGATGTTCCCGTCCTCATCATCAGCTTCTTGGCTATTCTTTGGATCAGTTGACCCCCTTCTGGCCAACCTTCACCGTACCGACGATGCTCATAGGGACACCCATCGCCATTGCGACACCTTCCCTTATTGAAGAACCTGCACAGCTTGCTGTAACCAGGTGACAACACCGTCTTTGGTGTCATGTAAGCCTTTTTGTACTGGTCAGGATCCATGTAGGCTTCCATTGGCTTGTTCTCCCTTTTGCTCATGGATTGCACTGCACCATCAAGCTCCTGCAAAAATAGCTTGGTGTCCAACCAAAGCGCGTTCCAAAACTCCTCTTCCCCTTGATCCAGCACCACTGCCACCGCATCACCCACAACTGGTCGAGAAAATCTCCTTTTCCTACGTGCCAGTTCGAAGAGCGCGTTGTGGTACTGTGTTCGGGAAAAGGTGGTTAACTCCCCCAAACCTGTGTTTTCTGTACCATCAGGCTTCCAACCATCATTTTGCAAGATGCCATACGCGCGCCGAGCTTCCGCATTGAGGAATGCCTGATCCGCAACACACTCCTGTAAATCTTCCATCGGCCGACCTAACAGCATCCCAGTAATTTTGCCAACATAGGCTTCCTCTTCATTTCCATTCTCCAGAAGAGCTTTGTAGATCTTTTCTCCATAAAGTTGCCTTTCTTTTCGTTCTTCAGAAGACAACTCCTGTACCACAAGCTCTTCATCGGATTGCTCTTCCTCCTGTTTCCAGTCCCATTGACCGTTGGAATCTTGGTACCATTGACCAGCATACCATGAATCCGTCCACCACGTACTCCAGCCGCTGGGTTTCCACTTCCGCAGCGTCGAAGAAGAGTCCTCCACGTCCTCTTCCAAAACCAGAAAGGTGTCCAAGATTATGGTACCATCATCTTCCACTCGTTTCACTGTTCCATTGACAGTATCACCAAACTTGAACTGATATGCATTGTTCCCTTCTGCAGGAATCAATACATTCATATCCCCATGGTCCAAAAAGGCTCCATACCCATTGATGCAGCGCACCAGACCCATGATCTCATCTCCCTCTTGATAGCAATGTGGCCCAGGTGACTCCAAGGCTCCCGCTCGGGGCACTTTCTTTACACGCTCTTCAGAAACCATCTCTGTATCATCGGCTCCTGGCGCATCCTTTGTCTTCACCTTTGGGTCACACTGCTCGTCCTGCTCCACGAGTCCCACAAGCTCATCTTTTTTGTGCTCCTGGATTTCAGGACCTCCCTTTTTCTCCGCCAACGGCTTTGCCTCATCTGCTGTAGTTCGCTCGGTGTCGACTTCCGGTGAACTTCCAGACGGCAACGCTTCTCCCTTCATGGGAGTGGACCCATCATTGGAGTCCTTTGTCTCACCTTCTGCAGCAGGCAAATCTTCTTCCACTGCAGGGCAATTGAGTCGATCATCCACGGCAGGCACGCTTTCTTCCACCGCAGGCTCCTTTGGTTCCATGGCCTCCAAAGGAGAATTTCCACCATCATTGACCACAGCTGCCTCATTGGCTCCGGTGTAGCCCTTGTCATTTCGTTCCTCGCTGCTAACTTCAGGTTGCACCAGTGCGTCCACCTGTGAACCTCCATCATCAGCTGCTGCGGAGACCTGCGCCCCATTGTTGCAGTCGCCCGTGGAACGTACCACCACATGCACCTCAACCCGTGCTTCCTTCGCACTCCAGGTAATATCTGGCGCATCAACCCGCGCATCATTGGCGCTCCAGGCCTCATTTTTCAGATCATCCGTGTCTCCAGCTATTCCAGAAGCTTCTTTTTCCCCTTGAATGGCAGAATTCTTGGCACCAAACGAAGAGACCTCCTCAGTCGTAACACACAACTTTTTCTCTCCATCCTCCGAATCTCCAGGACCACCTTCCTGAACAACAGGTACCACATCCACCACTCGCTCTTCTGCAGCCGACACAGTTCCGATCACCTCATTGGGCATTTTCTCTTCTGGATCCACCAATTCCATCGCTGCCCCACCCTCAGAAAGCGCTTCTGTTTCTTCCCGATCCAGGTGTTGAGCTCCAGCGATGTTGGCTTGGTTCCCAGGAATCCCTTCCTCATCAGGAGAACCCGAGGTCGGGGCGTCACCATCAGCCCTAGGACCGCTATCCCTGATAGTAGAGGAAAAATCTTTTTCACCTAAACTATTTACACTACCCTGGAATGCCCTCGTAGACTCAGTCTTCGGAGTAGAGGATGAAGAATCCAGTGCCGCCTCCATTTCCAGCTCATTGCCCAAAGGAGACCCAACCACCTCGTCACTCTTCGCCTTTTCACCTACCACCGGCAATGTCCACTTGGTTTCGTGCGAATCCAGGCAGTAATAATATTGTCTCCCATCTTCATGGAGGTGCAATTCCCACATTGTGCCATCACACGCTTGGATCAGATGCTCGTCTTTCCGAAAACCGTCCCTTTCAGAAACCTGTCGCATCTCGTCCTCTTCTTCTGACAGCTGTCGCAACCGTTCAGCCTCCATCTGTAGGATCTCCTCCTCCCCCATGGCGTATTCAGCAGCAGGTGCAGCTTCAAAGCCGTCCGCACCCTTCTGTTTGTGACCGCTTCCACCACCTTGGGAACTCGAAGATGGACCCTTTTTGATCTTGTTCAACGGCCTCCTGGTCGCTTGTAGCACTTCTCCAATCAGATCGGTCTGAGACTCTTGGTCTACCATTCGACCCGAAGTCGAAGACGACGGCTGGTACCCGTGTTTGTGTAACACTCGTAAAACAGTCACCTCCATTTCACGATCTATGCCACCAGTCGCATCCCAGTTCCTTTTTTCACCAGGCTTTGGCGGTACAGAAACAGCACGTCCTTCAGCTTCAGCATTGCTAACCATATCCCTATTGGGATTCATACCCGCATTGGGGCTTTCTGCAACTAAGGCCTCTTCCAGATGTACTTCAGCGTCGGGAATCACCTCTTCCAACACCGATCTTTCACCCAGAGACTCAGCTGCACCATTTCCAGCTCCACCATCTTGTCCACCATCCTGAGGCAAGTTGGAGCCATCGCTTCGGAGAAGGCATTGCTTCTTGATCCCAAAACCTTGAAAGAACACTTAACCGCAGGGAACCTAATTTGGGCTCATAACCTACGGGGGGACAACCAAGGAAGGAAATCAACTCCCCTAATCGCCCTGAACTTATATTTCCCAGATCGAACCAAGAAACAACCAAGAACACGGATAAGAGCAACCCAGGAGGGAAGGAAAGGGGGAAGGAATCCACACCCTTACCAAACCCTAAGAACCCAGGCACTTCTTTTTGAACTTGTGGCTTTCTGTTCAAGCCCATCTTGAGCCAAATACGATTACCGGGTTCATTAACCCTTCCAACTTCCAACACTAACTCCTTTCTACAATACCAATTGCAGCTCCGCATAGGGTTTAGGGTTTAGGGTACTATTTGCTTAAGAACCCGCCCCCCCCCCCCCCCCCCACCTCCTCCCCCCCCACCTCCTCCCCCCCAAAACAAACAAAAGATGATAACAATCCCTCCTTTACCCTTAAGGAGGAATCGAACAGGAACCAAGGGGGAACGGAGGGGTTCGGGGGAGGGGGCGAACTCTATTCCCCTGGTTTCTCCTCATGATGGGAGTCGTCAGCAGTACTGGTATAGACACCCCCTAGACCCTAAACCCTAAACCCTAAACCGTTTGGGTTGTGCTAGGAGTTCATGATCGGTTCAGGTTCTGGTCACGCATTAGGGTCGTCAAATTTCTTGCCCTCTGAGACTACGGATCGCGGGGTGGCGCGAAGAAAAGCAAAGTAGACGTTTAGGGCCTTGTAGGGATTTAAGGGACTTAAGATTTACTATAAGGGATCCTACTATTTCGGAGTCTGTATTAGGGGTCCCTTATTATCGTAAACTCTCATATAGACCCCTAAACCCCCCACAGGCCGTGATCATGATCATGAGCTTGGCGCACCTCGGAGAGTGTCGGGTTGGGGCCCAAAGTGCGCTCTTCCTCCGCGTCCTGCATCTCCTGACGCGGGGAGCCCAGTGCTGGGACCCAGTGACCCAGGGGTTCCACTTCAGGTCGTCTCTCTTTGCCCAAGTCTTTCCGCATTAGCACCAGATTTCACGCTCCACACGGAAGTGTGTGTGTGTGTGTATACACATATGATGAAGGTATGTGCGTGTTTTACTTGCTTTCGTGCGTGTTTTACTCTATCTCTCTCTCTCTCTCTCTCTCTGTCTTTCTCTTTAAGAGAGAGCATGTGTACGATACTCGTATTCGCCCTCAGGGCACCCACAAGTTGTGGGGCCATTGCCTCGATCGCTCGGATCTCTTCGGTGTACTTCTGCTCGTGCGCTTCCTAGCAGAGTGAAGGGTTTGGGTGTAGGGTTTAGGAGCATCTCAAGTTCACGCATTCACGAGTCAAGCAATTTATCGAGCGTTGGAAAAATACCCACCCGCCCAAAGAATCCCATAACATTAAGAAAATACAACACTTGCATTTTTCTTTCAGGCGACAGGACACACAACCTCGAAACCCTGAAAGCCTGAAACCCTGAACCCCAACAATCTTGAAGCACTGCAACCCTGAAACGCTGAAACCCTGAAGTGTCCCGGGGCGAAAAGGGGCGTACCGCATTTAGCGGTTGTTCGGTTTCATCATGCAATGTTGAACCGCGGGCTCAATTTTGCGATTTTTTGGGCCTATCAGGCGCGTGGTCCGCGAGGGGTTGGCCTCCGGGCTTGCCAGTTTAGGATGTGGCGTTTTAGCTGGGGTTCAGGATGGTACACTAACAGTCCTCAATAGGAATTATTATAGGGGTGCTAGAACCCCTATTAGGACTGTTAGTGTATAAGGGGGAAGATCCCAATGTATAGGGTTCAGAGTTTCCAGCTTAGATTTGAGTGTTTGGGGGTTTACGGGTCCTTTCGACACCCAAAATGTAAGCACGAAACTCGCATCAAGCCCTGTCCCCAAATAAGATCGCCAATACGTATAATCCGACTCTATCTATCCTACTTATACCCCTACGTAACACCCGAAACCCTAAAAGCCCTAGACCTCCTAAAGAGGGGCAAAAAAGCGCCTCGGTCGTGCGAACCCGCTCAGCGAAAGCCTTCTTCGCCAACTCTAGCTCCTGCTGGTGTGCAGTTGGGTTTAGGGTTTAGGGTTCTTTGAGACTTTGGTTTAATATGGGGCCTTAATTAGAATGGGGGTTTGGGGGTTATTATGGCATATTTATAGAGGGGCCATAAGGGCATACGATTAGCAATCATTCCGACCCCTAGAGTCGGTTTTCGGGCGTTTAGCTTTAGGCCTTGAGGTTTAGGGTTTAGGGCTTAGCATGGTGTAGGGTTGTCTCGGCTTGAAGACTACTTGTATAGGACGATCGGAATTAGGATGCAGGGTCGTGGTAGAGTTTGGAGTGGGGGAGGGTTCACCCTATACCCTAAACCCGAAACCCTAAACCCTCAGCTTTGAGATTGGGGAGGAGCTGCAAGGGGTCCCTTCCGCGCCTCTTTGAATCGTGGCTCAGCGAAGAGCAGCGACGTGGCCTTTTCAGGCGAGTTTGGGGCCGGGGGGGCCTTTTTGCAGCTCAGGGATCTAGGGACCCTAACCCCTAAAACCCTAAACGTTTAGGAGTCGAGGGTTTCGGGTCTTCATCGGCGGGTTTCAGGTTCGGGGGTTACAAGAGTTGAGGGACTGGGGGGCTGAGGTCCGCCACTTGAAGTGTGGCAACTCCGTGCGCTTGAGGTGTCCAGATCTCACCACCCGAAGAAGCTTAGCACACATCCTAGACCCAAGAGGAACCTTGGTATGAAAGGTGGTGCACTTTTTGTGCTAAAGGAGATTATAAGGGACCCTAAACCCTACAAAAAGGTAATAATGGGCCTCCTCCGGGCCCTAGCATCGTGTTAGTCCCGAATTCCTAAGCCCCTTGTGACCCCGCTTAATTAAAGTGAGGAGAACTCGAGCCATGCAGAGACTCATACCAGAATCCCCAAACGGCGACTAGACCTAAGCCTAAACCCTAACCCCTAACCGCTAAAACCTCAACCTTAACCCCTCACCCCTAAAGCCTAACCCTAAACCCTAAACCCTAAACCCTAAACTCTAAACTCTAAACCTAAACCTTAAACCACGACACCCCCCTCCCCAGAATTTGGCTCTGCCTGGAAGGACGTCACCCTGCCAAGCTGCGGTGGCGTGGCGGAAACGGTTCCTCCTGTTGGCAGGCTTAAACCGGGGTTTAGGGTTTAGGGTTCAATTAGGGTTTAGGGTTCAGGGTTTAGGATTGAGGGTTCATGGGTTTAGGATTGATGGTTCATGGGAAGGGTTTAGGGTTAGGTTTTAGGGTTGAGGGTTCAGCACAAACCCTATAAATCCTATAAGCCTTATGAGCCCCATAAACCCCATAAACCCCGTAAACCCTGGCAAGCCCTGTGAAAACCTGTAAAGCCTACATCAACCCTATAAACTACTATTTCCTCAAGAACCCCCAACAAGCTCAACATGTTCTTTTTTTTGTGGGCAAGAAGCGGATCATTATCTTACTTGAATTTGGGGCGGAACTTTGGCACATCCTCAACCCCCGGGTTTCGGGATGTTTCGGGTTTGGGGTTTAGGGCTTAGGCTTCCCCAGAGAACCCTCAACCCCGGGCTTAGGGACTCTTAGGGACTTTTCGGGACTTAGGGATTCGGGTTTAGGGTTTTAGGGTCTAGGGTTTCGGGTTTAGGGTTTAGGGATATAGGGGTTTAGTTTTAGGGTTTAGGGGTTTAGGGGTTTGGGGTTTAGGGTTTAGGGCGTTATGGCTTAGGCCCCAGGGAAATGCCCGGAAGCAGCCAAGGCGCCTCGCTGAAGCGATGGGTTTGGCACCCCGCTGGTGAGGCGCCTGGGCAGGGCTTGGGGCTTGGGGTTTGGGGTTTGGGGGTTTGGGGTTTGGGGTTTGGAGCTTGGGGTTTGGGGTTTGGGGTTTGGGGTTTAGGGTGATAGGGTGTAGGGTATAGGGTGTAGGGTTAGGGTTTAGGGTGTAGGGTTTAGGGTTTTGGGCAGATGGCTGATGGTGGCAAGGCTTTCAATTGGAGGGCTCTTGAGGTTTCATTGCTGTGTTTATGGTTTTTGAAGGCTGTTAAGGCCTGTAGGGTTTAGGGGCTTAGGGCTTTTGGAAGTTTAAAGGTGTTCAAGGGTTGCTTTAGGGGCTGGGAGTTTGACCGTTTAGGGGGTCCCCAGCTATCCAGTTGCAGCCTAACAGTTTGTAGGTTTCAGGCTTAAGGCATTATTGTTGCTCAGGCTTTGGGGTTTATGGCTTTAGGATTTGGGTTTCAGGGTCACTTTTTGGTTCTTCAAAGGGTTTCTCAGGCTACGAGAACTACGGTCGTGGAATTCTCGACTGAGAACCCTTAAGCTTCGGGTGTAGCTATACAAGGTCGGTTTGCTGAGGCTTCAGGCGTTTGGGGGGGGGGGGGGGTTGGGGATTCGCGGATTTATGGTTTGGGCTGGCAAGTTAAGTGGGGAACTAGAGCTCGTAGGGCTGAAAGCATCAAGGCCCCCGAAATTCATCTGAAACCACAAGCTCCAAGCTCACCACGCGAGCCATAGTCTATACGGGGTTGCAGGCTTAGGGTTCCGGTTGAAAGGCTTACCAGGGCAAGCAGTAGCCAGTTGGGAGAACTACCAGCATCTCTCTGCACTGCCTCCTGCAGGATTGTGGGGCTTACGGGGTTGTGGGGTTGAGGGTCCAGGCTTTAGTTTTCTAGGTTGGCCAGTGGAACCCTCCGAAATGAATTCTAGATAGGGTCCTGGCCGAATATGGAAAAATCGAAACAAGCTATGGGCAGACCCCTATCTAAGCCCGAGCTGCAAATCTAAACCCTAAATCCTACTTGAAGGCTCGCGGGTGGTTATAAGCAGGGTTGTAAGTGCCGTAAACCAGAGATATAGCAACGACAACACAAGTTACCCTAGCTATAACATCAGTTGTCACTACCCATGAACCTCCAAGCACCTACTTGGAAGCCCTTTCGACTTAGTAAGTAGGTTAGCAAGGGTCGGTTATGGGGATACTAAGTAGACTTGCTAAGTCAAAAGAGCTTCCAACTTAGCTTTGGAGTGGACCCTGAAAAAAAGTATATACTTTTTTAGGTATAAGTAGCTATAATCGGAACCCAGAACCAAAGAAAGTATTAAAGTATGGTCCTCCAAGACCCAGCCACGTACGTAGTCCTAGTTTTACGTCTGGGCCAAGACGCGCCAAGTCAGGAGGCTGCAGAGGAATCGTCAGCATGCTGCCCTGCGACAGGGGTCTTAGGGTTTAGGGTTCCGGGTGTAAACCCTAAACCCTAAACCCTCCTAAACCCTGAGCCCTAAGTCCTAAACCCCAACCCCTGTGAAGCCCTCAGCCTTAAACCCTAAGGGCAACCCAACCTTTCATCCTCGGAATCTGGCGATTAAGTATGGGCCACCAGGGACCCTTCACCTATTATTTCGTGAGTTCTCGCCAATATGGTCCCTTCTTGGCGTCCCCTATATATGTACACATAATATATCTATATATAGTATGTATATGTATACATATATAATGTATATTATATATAAATATAAATATAAATATATATATATATATGTGAAAGAGTACATCTTTTAGAGAACTTACCAGACAACCTGCTGCTCTGGGGCCGAGAAAATGTCCCCCCCCCAGAGAAGGCTAAGGGGCCACATAGTGGGAGCCCATGACTTTTCATACAACTTGATGCCGTAAGGGTTTTGAGTTTGGAGCTTCTTGTGGGGACTTGCTGTTCCGGGCAGGCTATGCAAAGAAACTCAACGACTTGTGTTTGAGGATCTCAGACAGGGATAACTAACCACTCAAGACCTTAAAGTCAGCCCATGAAACCCTAAACCCCTAAACCCTACACCCTAACCCTAAACCCTAAACCCCAAACCTCGGGGACGCTGGGCGACAATGGCGAAGTCTGGCGGAACATGGCTGGTGACGCCCCCACAGGCGTCTCCGCTGATAGGACGCCTGGGATGGCAGTCTTTCGGGCTGCAGGGGTTTAGGGTCTAGGGTTTAGGGTCCGACCATGAGAAGCAGGCATGAACCCCCCCAAAGAAGCCGAAGTAATCCAGGAAGCGGAGTAGATATGGGCAAGTAGCAGGAGGCACTCTGGGACTCTGGGGATTTAGGTTGGGGTTGTACGAACCCTAACCCTAAACCCTGAACCCTACACCCTAAACCATGGATTCGCATGCGGGGGCGCTCTGGACTGGCAGCCCTTGTTGTGCTGTACTTGAACCTTCTCCAGCTACTGTATAGAACCCCCTTTTAAGGCCCATGTAATATATACTTGAACCTCACAACGACTATATCATAACCCCATTTTCAGGCCCAAGCATAGACTATGCTGGGTACCCAGGTACCCTGCGGGTCAGAGGGTGGAGCAAGTGGCGTCGGAACTTGGGGCTTGCTTGCGCCCTGCGGAATACCCCTCTGCCGCCGATCTCTCTCTGTCTCTCTCTCTCTCTCTTTCTCTCTCTGTTTTTTTTTGTTGTTGTTTCTCTCTCTCTCTCTCTCTTGTGACATGATGCCCTTAACCCCTTAATTACTGTAAATCGGATTGCGAGGACTGCAGCAGAGCTGCGTCGCAGGACCAGGGGCGCTTGGGGCAGCGAAGCAGTCTGAGGCAACACATGAGCTTTCATCATGCGCATGGAACGCTGGAGCACATCATGGTTGAAAACCAAGAACCCCCGAACTCGAAAGCCAACATTCGCCCTTTTGCGTTGCATCTTCAAAGCCGGCACACACGGCAACAGCAAGTCGCTTCGCCCGCCAGAGCCTCCTGCGCGCTTGGCGAGTGGGCTCGGGACAGCAGCGGGTGATGCTGCGTCCGCTCCTCCGACAGAAAGTGGATAAAGCGGGT
>CAJNDS010002779.1:778176-853176 GCA_905221605.1 Symbiodinium natans | reverse complement strand
GCGCCACCATCGTTGCTGATCCATATGTTACCACCATGAACGACCCCAGCCATCTTGCTTCTGTCAGGGGACACGGCAACGCCTTCAAAGCTCGCAACTGAGGCTTCAGTCCAGCTTGCACCACCATCGCTGCTGGTACATGCTTTACTGTACGTGGTCGCAACCATCTTGCTTCCGTCATCGGACACACCGACAGCTTGCCAGTTATGGGAGCCCAGCGATGTGTGGTTCAGCTCGCGCCACCATCGCTGCTGGTAAACAAGGGCCACATATAATAGCAAGCGATCATTTTGGATCCATCGCCGGACACGCCAACATGCACGGAAAGCACACTCTGGCCCCGGTCTGAGACTTCGAACCAGCTGACCCCGAAGGCGTAGCTCAGGCACAACAGGAATGACACTGTGATCATGATTGACAGCAACGCAGGTGGGAGTCAGGGGGGCAGCTTTCTCTAACCCTCGCTTGAGAAGTCAGTCAACGAGCGTCGCGTTGAGGGCCCACGTGGCTGCACAGGTTGACCGAGATGCAGTGGCAAGTGCGAGTTAATTTGGGCTGAGACATGCTAATCCCCGTCTGCGCGTCGATCGACGTAGTAAGCAGGACGGTGCGGGAGAGACAGAAGGAGAAGCCGCTTGAAGCTCAGTCCTCGAGCAGCGAGAGATCTGAATCCAAAGTCAGTACCTCTGAGCTCAGGGGCCAAGTGGGACGGGGACAGGAGCTAGCACCCTCTTGACTCTTGACTTCCATAGGTCCTCCAGAATGAGTTACCAAGATTTAGCCCAAAACCAGGTTGCGAGGTTGAGCTATCAAGCCAGTACCACCAGAACCCCCTCTGCTTTCGTGCGCTTTGTTAAACCTGCTTTTGCTGGAAAGAAGTTGCGGAAGCGGCAATGGGTGATGCAACGCTATCCGGCGTGCCTCTGCGACTGGCTGTTCCTTGCAAAACATGCAACGTTCACGTCTGTTGTCGTGCGCATTCACAGACCGTCATGTGCAGCATGTGTTGGAGTCCGGTCATACCAGATCCTACAGCTCAATGAACCCCTTCTCACCTTACACCCATGCAGGGTCGGACGATTCAGTCCAAACCAACACTCAAGCAATCACTTTCTCTCCGCCGCATTCTGCGGTTGAAGCCAAATGAGCCAATGAACCCCTTCGGTCGCGAGAGCGAACCTCCAAAAACTCTCTTCTCAGCTACGTTGGAAGCCCGAAGCTCCGTCCGGCATAAAGTAGTCTACTATTCTGAAGAACATATATTCATTTTTTACATACATTCGTATGTGTTGCCACAGGTATGTGTTCCTTTGTATACATACACAAATATGTGTATATGTGGATTTATAGCCAAGTGTATATACATACACATACTAGATACACATATACATGTAGCCGGTGTTCTAACGACGCCCTAGAGCCACGAAACTCTTAAACCTGATACTATAGGGGTCGGAATAACTGCTAATAGTATTCCCTTCTGACCCCTTGATAGCTATGCTCTCATAACCCCCAAAACCCTATCCTAATATATTATGGCCCCTATACCCTGGGGACGACGTGAACCCCATAATAAGCGTTTATGGTTCATGTACCTGAATAGGAGTTATGGTAGTATAGGGCATATGACCCCAATGTTATGGTTCATACACCTTCATGCGAATTATAGTAGTATGGGGTATATGACCCCAATTTTAGGGCCTTAGGGTTCACTTGGGGGATTCCGAAATTGGGGGTACCTTATTGGGGTCCCTTTTTAATAAGGGGCTCCTACTATTTGGGGGTCTTTTTTTCGTGGTCCCCTAAACCCTAGACCCTAAACCCTAACCCCGAAGGGACCCAATGTATTACCCGATTCCCCCGGATGGAAAGGCCAATGGCCTGCCAGCGGCCAAAGCGTCTGCGGCAGCTCTGGGCCGCCTGCGAGCAGGAGCATCTTAAAGGGCTCCTTAAACCCTAAACCATAAACCCTATGCCTAAACCCTAAACCCTAAACCCTAAGGGCTTCTAGGGTTTAGGATCTTGGGGATGTTTGGGGTTAGGGTATATAGGTTTTTTGCTTTCTCTTTGTTTGCAACCATGGGGGGAGCTTGAAAGTTTAGGGCGTTGAGTCCTTTTACTGTCTACAAAAATTGAGTCTCTCATCTACCTACCAAGGAAGGCACCCATGTTTGCTTTCTCTAAGGAGATCGGCTAGGCTGTTCAAGATCGGCAAGCAGGGCTTTATACACGTGTAAAAGGGTTTTGTTGGCTTTTTCCCAACCCTCGGCAAAGAGTTGCCATGGAGCCTGCATGCCGGCAGTTCGGTGAAATCTGATCCCTCTTTCGGGTATCCCAATCCCTAGACCCTCGGACCCCCCATGACTTTGAGAGCTGACAACGTACTTCCCACAAGGTAGTGGGTGGGGCATGAATCGAATGCTTGGTCAGATGACTCAAATGCAAAAGGTTTTTGGGTTTAGGGTTTCGGGACGCCAACTTAAGGAACCGACCAAATCCATGGACGATCAACTCCGGACAGTTTTGCATCAGCATCCTCTTTTCGTCCTCCGCGGCGGGGCCAACTTGTCCGACGCCGAAGAGATCGTCCTGCAGACTTCTGCGGGTCTTGTTTCCTATCTCCGCCTTCGTTGTTAACAAATGGGCGGAGGTCCGCCCCACCCCCGCAAATGGCAAGACTTTCCCCCAGAACCCTACAACAAGGCTGCAACTCTCAACCCCAGGACCCAAAACTCAACCCTAAGCCCTGTAAAGCCCCGAACTCAAAAACACCTCAGACAGAAACCCTCTAAGCCCTCAACCCTCAACCCCAAGGCCTCTGAACATCAAACCCCCAAAGCCCCCTTAACAAACCCTAAGCCCTAAGCCTTACAAGCCGTAAACCCTAAACCCTAAGCCCTAAGCCCTAAACCCTATAAGCCCCAAACAAACACACTTGCAGGTCCAAAGCGCGTGCTTTCGGATGCTGCGGAACAAGTCCCAGCCAGCTGGGAGGTGCTGGGGCTTCACGCTGTCGAGAAACGTCTGCCGCCAGTCCAAGACGAATTGAAAGCACCTCTGCCCTAAACCCTAAACCCTAAACCCTAAACCCTAAACCCTAAACCCTAAACCCTAAACCCTAAACCCTAAACCCTAAACCCTAAACCCTACCTATGGGGTTCGAAGGGCGCGCAGGGTTTCGGGTTTTACAGAGGAGGGGTTCAGGGTTTATGGGGGGTGTGAAGTCGGTCGGTTGGTTTAGGGTTCAGGGGTTTCTTGCGGTTTTAGGGCGGGGGGGGGGGGGGGGGCTTTTCGGGTCAGGGTTTAGAGTTCAGGGTTCAGGGCAAAAACTTCAAAAGGGGTTTGAGGCTTCTAGGGTTTCGTGTCAAAGGGCTTTAGAAGGCTTGGGGGGGGGGGGGGGCCTGTAGGGCAAAGTCCAGCTTGGCTCCTGAACCCGAGAAACAACAGTAGCATCCTCAGATGCACAGGGGCCTGGCTTCCGAAGAGTCGGGATCTTCCGCGCACGCCTGCGGACATAAGCAGCTGCAATTTGGAGCTATAGTCTTATCCGGGTCTCTCCTTCTACGGATTCTACGGTGTATTTGGACTCGACCTAAAGTCCCAGGCCCTATGCCCTGTAGATGTTAGACGGAATGCTCCGGCAACGACGACAAAAAGTTCATTTTGCCGGCTGGCAACCGTTGTAAAGCTAATGTTGTGGGCTACTCTTCTCACACCTCTTTAGAGGGACCACAATGTTTTCATGTAATTACGTGTATAGGGTTTGGGAGTGTGGCATCATCTGTCAAGGCCCGAGACCCTACAGTAATCACGTTGCCAATGTTGGCTTCGGGCAGCTTGCCTGCGACAAAAAACAAACCCCAAATCATAGTTGCATGGTCCCTTAGTATAGGCCCGTAATCGGATACCCCTCGTAATCCCTTGTATGCCCCTTATATACCCTATACAAATTTCGCGCCCAGAACCCTTAACGGAGGTTAGGGACCATATTAAGGGCCCTTGCAACTACCCTCAGATCGCCCGAAAAACAAGAGAAACTGTGATGATGCTTCTTCAATCCTGCTAGATACCTACCTGTTCAGGCTGGATGTCCGCCTTGATTGTAGCAGTTAGGCCTTCAATATTAGACCCGGCCATCGCAGGTCACATATCCGTTCTTGCTGGTACACGCCATGCCTCGGGTGTATCACAACATACTGCTAATGTTGCCTTTCGAGTTTGTTTATGTAGCTGTTGCCAGCAGCAAGTTGATCCTCTTGCGGATGTGACTGTTTCAAGCGTATCAGTAGCACCCGCATTGTTGGGACCCTAACCCTAAACCCTAAACCCTAAACCCTAAACCCTAAACCCTAAACCCTAAACCCTAAACCCTGGGTTTTAGGGGATATAAGGTTTATAGAGGGCGTCTTTTCTTGGAGGGACTGTTGAGAGGTTGTTGAGGGTTTATGGATGGTTTCTCTGAGGACCGAGCGGGTGTGACGACACCAAATCCACCAAAGAATAGATTCCCTCGACCCCCGGGTCGAAATCCCCAACCCTCAGGCCTAAGCCCTGGAACCTAAACCACAAACTTGGGATGTTTACCCCCCTATACTAACAGCGTTAATGGGGAATATAGTACACCCCATGATAATCCCTATTGCTGCTAGAAAAAGGGGGAACATCCCAACCCCAAACCCCTAAAGCCCTGAACCCTAAACCCTAAAGCCCTCAACCCTAAACCCTAAACCTTAAACCCGAAACCCTAAACCTAGACCCCAAAGCCCCCCTAAACCCCTCACCCCTAAACCCTAAACCCCTGTATACCCCAGACCCCAAACCCCTAAACCCCTGAACCCTAGTTGCCTCCATGATTTGGAGGTGCCGTGCGCAGGCGAACTCTGGAGAGACGTAGCCCTCAACGGCCTCCTCTGGGGTTGAAGACGGTTTAGGGTTTAGGGTTTAGGGTTTTGGGGTTTAAGGCTATTCTATGCGGAAATTGTCATAGAGCTTCGGAAGGTTTAGGGTTCTGGGCAAGTTCCCAGGCCCGAAACCCAATACCCAAAGCCTGAAACCCAGAAACCCTCACCCTTCAAACCCAACAACCCAAAAGCCTCAACCTTAAGCCCCCAAAACCTGAAACCGCCCAAAGCCCTCAACCCCCCCAACCCTAAACCCTAAACCCTAAACCCCAAACCCTAAACCCTAAACCCCAAACCCTAAACCCTAAACCCTGAACCGCCCCCCCCCCCCCCCCCCCCAAAAGCCCAAGAAGCTGATGGCGGCACCTTCACATCCACGCCCCTGGCGTGCTCCAACTCTTCCTTCGTCAAGTCTTCTCCTGCGCACGTTTAGGGCTTTGGCTTAGGGTTTAGGGCTTAGGGCTTAGGGTTTAGGGTAAGCTTTCAAGGGTGGGGGGGGGGGGGGTTTAGGGGTTTAGGGGTTTAGGGTTTAGGGTTAGGGTTTAGGGTTTGGGGTTTGGGGTTTAGGGCTAGGGTTTAGGGTTTAGGGTTTACCCCCGAAGCGTCATCAGCTAAAGCCCCTTGAGCCTCCACTTAAAATCACAGAAATCAAAATCTCCCGGCCACCCCTAATCCCCACCAAAGGCTTAGTGTCCATGAGTGTATGTTGGGATGTTCCCCCATAGCTTTCTGTCAGTACCTGAAGGCCATATATGCATCCCCTCATCACTGGTACGTCCCAGGGGCGCCTTGTGGCTTGCCAAGGAAGTCTCGAACGATGGCTTCTTTCTCCCTTCGCACCTGTTCTTTCTCTGTGCTCTCCAGGGTGGCACTCTGTGTGCTTATGGGCACCAGGGGTCAGAGGCCTTGATTCATGTGGTACTTTCCTAAACCCCTATATGCCCCAACTCATAAACCTTAAAAAGGGTGGCCCTGGCCCGTCTTCTTCTGCAGCCTCCTCCGGCAGTGGGTGGCGGAGCGCGGCTGCCGCGCCGCGCACGCGGAGCTTGCGCTCGTCGACCCTTCCGCTGCCATGGGTTTCGGGCTTTTGGAGTTTTTGTTGGGTTGAGGGTTTGTAGGGTTTAGGGTTTATAGGGTTTATAGGGTGTATAGAGTTTATAGGGTTTATAGGGTTCAAGTATAGGGTTTATAGGGCTTATGGGGTTTAGGGTTTAAGGATCCGCACAGCATGGAAGCTCGGAGCATCTACCATGCGGACCATGCGCTTGTCAACCGCATGCTAGCCACCCACGCTATAGAGTCAGCGGCCCTCACCGCCCCGCAAACCCTAGACCTGCGCTGCTTCGTGTGCTGTTGCGTAGGGCCGACAAAAAAAGTACAGCGCTAAGGCCCTGAGCTCCTAGCCCCAAATCTAAGCCCTACAAACCGCAAACCCCTAACCCCCCAACCCCCAACCCCTAACCCCTAACCCCTAAACCCTAAACCCTAAAGGTGTGTAGGGTGGAGCCCTAAAGCCCCGAAAAAGATAGGATGGCCCTGAAAGTCCTGTGAAAACTGTTCCTAGATATAGTCCTCTTCGGGGCCCAGGAAGGGAAAATTAAAGATGTCCCATAAGGCCCTAACCCTAAACCCTAGACCCTAAACCCTAAACCCTAAACCCTAAACCCTGAACCCTAAACCCTAAACCCTAAACCCTAAACCCTAAACTACCCCAAAACCAACGCCAGGCCTGTAGCGCCCTTTGGCGCCCGGCGACGACGCATCGAGTTGCCCGGCGGCCGACAGCAGCTTCTGACGCCGGGCCTTCCCGAAGAGCCCAATGCCCCTTAATTAAGGAACATACCTTAACTTATATAGGGTTTCCCAAACCTTTTTTAGGGTGTCATTATTCCTTAGTTAAGGAAAAAACCTGAATTTATACAGGGGTCCCCGAATATGATTTAAGGTATATTCCGTCCTCAATGAAAGGGCATTGGGCTCTTTAGGTTTTCGCTTTGAGGTATATAGGGCCTTTTCAGGGTTTGGCAGGGCTTTCAAGGTTTCAGGGTTTGTAAGGCTCAGGGATGCTCGGGGGCTGTGGCGGTTTTTATGGTCGAAGCTGCATGGTGTGGGTTGTAGGGTTCCCTAGACCCTAAACCCTAAACCCTAAACCCTAAACCCTAAACCCTAAACCCTAAACCCTAAACCGCGGCTCTCTTTTGGTTGAGGCTGCAGGGGAAGCAGAGGGTTGCCAACCCTATAAGGGGTAAACCCTAAACCCTAAACCCTAAACCCTAAACCCTAAACCCTAAACCCCAAAGAGGCCCAAGACCCCTAAATTACGGAATTTACATTAATTCTTCTAGGGCCCCCCAATATGATTTAAGGTCTATTCCTGAATTAGCGGGTACATGTATTAGGCTTTTGGGTACCCCATTGTGATATTGCGGGATTGCGGGATAGAGTGGGAGCATAAGTTCCACGGAGACTCGACCATGTGCCACGAAAGTCACGAGCGAAAGAGCGAAGAATATGCCTACCCTAAACCCCAAAACCTAGGCCCTAAACCCTAAATCGCGTATCTCTTTGAGGTCTTTCTTTTTTGGGGTTCCCCAACGTCTTGCCCTCAACGCGGCCTTTGGGGTACAAAGCCCCACCACGAAATGCCATGCCCTTGCGCCCTCACAAGGGTCCTGGGATGCCGTTGATGCAGGGATGTAGCAGCCTTGGCAAGGCACGTGCTGGCACCCACGGAAGCTTAAACCCTAAACCACAAAACCCTATAAGACCCAAAGCCGGGCCTGCCTAAATTCCCTGGGCCGCTATAGGACCAAACCCACGAAGCATCCTGATACCGAACCCGAAAATCCAGCCCTGAACCCAGTGCCCCCCCAAACCTCACAGAACCCTAAACCCTTTCCCTAAACCCTTAAACCCTAAAGCCTAAACTCTAGACCTCAAGCTGTAAGTAGAGTACTCAAGGGTCCTCCTGGCATATCAGGCTTGTGCCCCTAAACCGGCCTTTGCATCTTAGGGTACCTTCATGTTCCCTTAGTATGGGCCCTTACAACGGGGACCCCTTATATACCCTGTACAACCCAAAAGGGCCCGTTCTTCGGAACCCTTGAAAGGAGGCAAGGGACCATACTTTCGGGGCCCCTGAAACTACCCTCAGAGTGCAACAGCAAGACAAGCGCCCGGCTGTGGCACAGCAGCACGATGTCGTGGCTGGAGTGCTCCTGAAGCTAAAGGATCTACTTGGAGGTTCATGGGGCAGCTATCGGTAGGAGGACTACGACATGCAGGGTTGGGGGGGGGGATACCGGGAGGTTCATGGGTGGGAGTCACGAGTAGGGCTAGAGATAGGGTGCCCATAGGTACACCTTCTTTTTCGGGAAGCTAGGGGGATACCACACTAAAGAACCTCCATGTAGGGCTTGGGTTTTGGGAGTTTGCTGGGGGGTTTTAGGCCTTCAGGGCTTGGGGTCTGTGTGATTGTGGATGTGTTGTGATCAGCGTTGTAGACATAAAGTTTGAGGTAGATCATGTGCAGAACCCTAAGCCCAATGGCCGACACAACATTTTGCCCAGCTCCTTGAAACGCCGCGGAAGCAATGCCCGAAACACGTGGGGCACGATGGAGAAACGGACCAGGTGGTCCTGCAGCCAGGGCTGTCTGAACCCGGGTAATTGGGCAGTTGGGGCTTAGTTGTAGGTGCTTAGAGGCTCCTGGGCCCAAGCCTGAAACCCCAAACCCCAAACCCTAAACCCTGAAACCCTATAAACCCAAACCCCAAACCCTAAACTCTGAAACCCAAACCCTGCCCGTTGAAATCACTTGAAACCGGCATGCCCCTCCTTCGCTCCGCAGCCCACGCACCTCTTGGGTGTTCTCAACTTGGGTTGAGGGATTAGGGTTTCAGGCTTAGGGTGCTTTCGTATGGTAAGGTTTAGGGCTTGGAGTTCGGGGTTTGGGAACCGGTTTCTGAGGCATTCTAATCCACAAGCTCCCTGTAAGGTGACCCTGATTCAACCAATGATTCATGTGCCCTTTCCAAGCCCCACCTGCGAACCCAAACCGCAATATGGGGCCTTGATTATTAGGATAGGCTTTCTAGGGATATTACAGTATACAGTAGAAAAACCGTATAGGGGCCTTAATGACTAGGATAGGCTTTTTAGGGATATTACAGTATACAGTATACTTATGTAGGAACCACAAGGGAGTACTACTTAACGGTTATTCCGAGCCCTACAGTACACAGTAGCAGTCGAACGCGCTCGTAGCATTCAGGCTGTGTCAGGCTGTGACAAGCTGCATGACAGTTGCCCAGAAATTCAGCTCTGACATCCGGACAGGTTCTGGTTTAATATTTAGGGTTTGGGGTTTGGGGTTTGGGGCTTAGGGGTTGGGGTTTACGGTTTAGGAACGGACTTGCGAGGAGTCCACAGTTATGGCAAGCACTTCCGCAAGGACACCGGATGCTCGGTTGTGGATTGTTTTGACGCACTTCATGCCAGCCGAGGGTCTCTGAACAAAGAAATCTAAACTACTACTTCAAAGAAGAAGAAAAATTATTCTTCCTAATCAAGGTAATATGGGAATTAGCATCTTTCATCGTGATTTTTGTCTTTTTTTGGTGGTGGTGGGAGGAGGGGGGTTTGCAAATGGTAGTAAACCACCCAAATCCCCTAAACCCTACAAAACAGACAGGGAACTGATTTTCCATGACCTGCAGGTAGAAGGCATCTCCAGCATGGCCCACACCCTTGGGTTCGAAGTTCAGCTGGACAACGGGCGGTGCCTGCGTTTTGATGGTGGGAGGGTTTCAGGGTTTAGGGGGTTAGCAAGGGTTTCAGGGTGAGGGGGCCGTGAGGATTTTAGGGGTTTCGGGTTTCCGGGTTTGGGGGGTTTCGGGTTTCCGGGTAAGGGTGTGCGAGGGTTTTTGGGTCTAAGGGTTTCAGTGTGAGTGTGTGTGTCTGTGTCTCTTTTTTTTGAGGGGGGGGGGGGGGGGTTTACCACACAATGTGGACTCGCCGCTGGATGCAGCAACAAGTATCTAGAGTTTAGGGGTGGAGGGGTCCAACTTCGTTTGCGCCAGCAAGCGAAACGTCCTAGGAGGCCTGCGGCTACATTGCTCACACTGCCCGAGCCCGAAAAGAGAGGTGTTGCTAGAGGAAAAGCCTCGGATGGTTAGAGTGGTGGCCTAAGTTCCGACCTAAGATGCTGCACGCTTTGTAGCGGTCCTTCCACAACAGCACAAGCCAACGTGCTCTTCATCCCTTAGGTGTTTCGGATGTTCTCCCTGCCCTTATACCAACAGTCCTTAACAAGGCTGATAGTACCCTCTCATTATAATCCCTATAGGCCCTATGGAGGACTGTTAGTTTAGAAGGGGGAACCATCCCCAACTTCGGTGCCTGAACCCCGGCTGAAGCTCTCTAAACCCCTGTAAACCCCACAAGCCTTGCAAGCCTAAGAATGACCCTCCAAAAAAAAAACGCCAAACTTCCCTAAGGCTCTAAAGTCCCTGGGGGGTTCTAAACCCTAAAACCCCTCAAGACCGCGCAAAGCCCCCGAAAAAAACAGCACAACAAAAACCCTCAACCCTCAAAAGCCCACCCCCCCCAAAAAAAAAAATTATAATAATAAAAGAAGAATAGCAATAATAACAACAATAATTAAATAAATAAATAAATAAAGCCCCCAAACGCCTCTGCAGAAGTCTGCTCTACGTTGTGTGCGAGGCCCATCTTCACATACCAGGCCTCTGAGGTGCGGCCGGGGGGGGGGGGGCCTGTTAAGGGGTTTAGGGTTTAGGGTTTAGGGCTTAGGGTTTAGGGTTTAGGGTTTAGGGTTTAGGGCGCGGCGGTTTAAGGTTTAGGGCTTCAATGGGTTCAAGAGGCTTCTGGTTTGAGGGGGTTCAACGGCGGCACTTCAGAGCACAACCTTGTGGGGCGGGTACGAGATCGGATGCCTGTCCCGAAACCCCAAACTCGAAGCGTGAGCCCTAAATTCCAAACCTCAGGACCCTGAAGTCTCTAAACCGTAGACCGGCCCTAAATCGTAGAAATTTCAAGACCAGTGCCAGCTCTTCGTATCTGTCCAATGACGATAGATGCACAGGCTGAGTGGCTGAAGTCTGTTTTCGGGAGTGACCAGTACGACTTAGTCGTTAAACGGCCGTACTCGCCTCCAGCTAATGTATTTCAAAGTTGCCCTTTGCCGGTTGTGGATCCACAAGTTGTGTTGAATTTATACTGCCAACGCCACAGGCAGCGAAGGCGGTGAATTCTTAGCCTTCTGCAGTCAATTGATAATTCGCTTCTTTGCTAAGGATCTCTTGCGTTCTTCTCGCATGGGACGTCCCATGACATCTTGCATAAACCGTAGAAGCCCCAAAACTTCCGACATAAGCCTGTAAACCCAAAACCCCAAACCCCAAACCCAAAACCCTATAAACCTATAAACCCTAAACCCTAAACCCTAAACCCTAAACCCTACGTGCCCCGGCGAGGCGCAGCTTTGGCGCTGGAGACGTTGGCCAGGTGGAGGCCCTTCGGGGAGAGGAGCTTGATCCCTCCATACCTGGGGTTTAGGGTTTAGGGTTTAGGGTTTAGGGTTCAGGGTTTCGGGCTTTTTATCAAGGGTTCAGGGAAACTTCTACCTGACACGTTCCTCTAGTTTATTGGGGGTTCCTGGGCTGCCTCTGAAGCGCGAATGCGCAAAGTATATACCGTAATTAGGGGTTTTGATAACCCTTGAGAATTAGAATAGGGTTTTGGAGGTTATTGTAGTCTATCTATACAGGGACCATGTGCAGAAGGGAAGACTCTTCGCATTTATTCCGACCCCTCTAGTACATTCATTCCTTCCCGTGGGAACATGGAAAGCCAAGGCACAGCAAAGTCTGGCGCTTGGGTGCATGCACGACAGCCTCACAAGTGGCAGACTAATGACACCTTGTTGCTCATCTCTTAGGGTAGTTACATATGGGTGGTTGTCAAAAATGATACGGCACCTAGTATATAGGGTACTATACCACAAAAGGGATCATCATTTTCACAACCACCCATATGGTCTCTTAGTATGGGCCCTGAAAAGGGGACCCCTTATATACCCCTTATATACGCTATACAACCCAAGGACCCATGCTTCGGAACCCTTTGACGGAGGTCAGGGACCATGCTAAGGGCCCACGTAAATACCCTTAGATCAAACCCCCACCAGCAGCCCTAAGTAGGCTCTTGCCCGCTGACAAGTACAGCTTAAGAACTGCAAACCCTTTTAGTCCTTATAAGCCTGTGAAGCCAATGTAAGCCCAATACCTCATGACCTTGCAAACCCGAAGCCCTACTAGCTGGTATGCCTTGGAACCAGGACAGATGCCAACATCTTAGTTCAATCTTCCGACCTTGCGCTTGGATCCCCCCCATCACTTCTTGATCCGAAAACGACCCCAAAAAACCTGCCTTGGAGCCCTGTCAGCTTATTGCCCTGCACGTTCTAGCAGCGTCTTGCGCAGATCGGGGTCAGAAGAACAAATTAACAGTGAAGATGAAAGCAACACATAAAAGGAAAGCTAGCAGGACTTGTATAGGCATGAAGACAACCGAAAGTGAAAGCAAAAGTACTTGCACTTTGGATTCAGGACTCCCTCCCCTTCTTCGTAAAGGCAGAGTTTAGGGCTTAGGGTTTAGGGTAGAGGGTTTAGGGTTTAGGTGGCTTTTTGGGTACACATGCACCAAACTCCGAATGCACTTGTAGATCGAGAGCTCTCTGAGCCATTCAAGCTATGTGGATGGCGAGTACACGCTGTTGTAAATGTGAGTACACCTTGCAACATGTTTTTCCAAACCCTAAGCCCTCACTTTGTGACTTCTCTAAATTGCGGCCCCTTTTGGGGTTACTAGTAGAAGGCGGCCCCTAATAATTTAGGGGACCCAAAAGCGACCATGATTTTGAGAACTGACCCTATAGTAGAGCTACCAAAAACCAGCACGAAGTTTCCTTGGCTTGCCTTCTGAGGCTTCTTTGGGCCCGTGCGCCGGGCCTGTAGCCCTCCTGGCTGCGTGACACGATTTAGGGCTCTAGGGTTGCGTAGAGCTTAAAAGGCCTTAGGGTTTTTGGGGCTTATCGGGTTTCGGGTTTAGGGTTGGGGGCGTCTGGTATTTAGGGCTTAGGGTTTTTAGGTACAGGTTTGCGGCTCAGTTTGGGACATTTGGAACAGTAGCTCAGGGGAATTTGCTAATGGGCAACAAGCTGTTGCCAACAACCATTTGTGTTTCGCTACTGCTCCTCCTAGTACAAGCACGATAATGACCACGACCACCACTGTCAGAACAATTCGGCTGTTTCGTTAGCCAATCGCGGGCCATGCGCAATGACTGCTGTCATATGGGGTTTCTGAAAATGGGGGTATAAATGGGCACCCCTATTTTGGGAAACACCCATATGAACATCTAGATTCCAATGGCATAGGTGCAGTTGGGGACAGGGAATCGCTTGTAGCCGCTAGCTTTGCAAATTTTCTGTTTGCTCTGTCCAAACCCTATCGATTGCTACTATGCGCTCGCAGCCATACTTTCGTTTCTTGCTGTCACGGACACAACAGACAGCTGCGAATGACGACGCCCGAAACCCTAAACCATAAACCCTCAACCCTAAACCCTAAACCCTAAAGGCTCCTTTGGGCAGCTTGTCGATGAGGTCGCAGCACCACTCGTGGATCGTCGTCTCTGGTGCGCAGTGCCGCGCGTGCATCTCCTCTCAACGCGGTGCAGCATCCGACTTCGCCATGGTATGGTTTAGGGTTTAGGGTTTAGGGTTTAGGGTTTAGGGCTTAGGGTTTAGGGTTTAGGGTTTAGGGTTTAGGGTTTAGGGTTTGGGGTTTGGGGTTTGGGGTTTGGGGTTTGGGGTTTGGGGTTTAGGGTTTAGGGTTTAGGGTTTAGGGTTTAGGGTTTAGGGTTTAGGGTTTAGGGTTTAGGGTTTAGGGTGTATCTTCAACCTCAGACCCTATAGCTAAGCATGCGCCTAGAGCCCCAGTTAACCTTAATTCCCTAAACTCCTGACCATAGGCCCCTTTCAACCCAATATGCTTAAGATTCATGAGACGCCCTACGGCCCCCTGTGCTACTCCCCCCCACAGACGAAAATCAAGACAAGCCTCAATTAGCTGCTTGATAAGCCTCGAGCTTTGTACAATAGTGTAAGAAGAAGCTCGGGATAAGTCGGAATCAGCAAGGCGTGTGGCAAAATAGTGGTGTTGTCTGGATACTATGTTTGTCTGACTCAGAACGGGTCGCATGATTAACGTTGCTATTGCTTCAGACAACTAACTTGTCGAGACTACGAGGCTTGGTCAAGCTTTTCACGAAACTGTTACAGGGCCCGGCGCACATACCCTCAGGCGACAAAGTGAACAGCCGTGGTCAAGGAGGCTGGCAAGGTCCGTGGGACAGGTGCAGCTTCGTTGTATGCTTCACCCTCCCCCAAACCAGACAAGGCCCAAGCAAGCTCTAGACAAGAAGGCTCAAATGAAGCACTGATAAGGCTCACTCAAGCAATGCTCTGTCCGGCCCTTGCTGGGCCCGTTTCTGGACCCTGGGCTCTGGTCCCTGTCCGGGCTTCCCGTGACGACCGCTGCACCCAGTCTGGGCTACGACTGAAACACAGACTCGCGTGCACCATCAAAACACCCTACCGCCGCCATACAACGACGAGCAACACCGCCGCCATCAAGAAGAAGAAGAAGAAGAAGAAGCAGAAGAAGAAGAAGAAGAAGAACGACAGAGTCCCCGTGGGCTATTAGCTCATGTCCAACTGACGAGGTGCCTGGCTTTCATCTGAACTCCAAGCTCCAGCAAAAACTGGAAGGCTCAACGATCTGACTCAAAACGCCGGAAGCGCCGATCTCGCTGGCATAGCAACCAGCCATGGAACGTCGGTTGGGTGCATGCTCAGCTGCTCAGACTTCATGTCTCATATGTTGGATGGATAGGTCACGACACCATGTTAGTGCAGATACTGCTTGCCAAGTCTATAAGACGGAGGCGAGTAGGCGATGTGCTTAGTTCACTGCATCAGGTATGGTGAGCGAAGCTGCTACAAGTACGAGAAACTAATGGGGCGGGGGGGGGGGGGGGGGGGGGGGGGGGGGGGGGTTGTGAGGGCTGGGTTTCCTATTCCGGGTGTGTCGTTTGGGGGCTTGTCCCAGTTCAGGTTATGGACAAGGTTGGGCTGGCGATGGATTGTGTTGGTGCTTTTGGTTTACGATGATTGCGGATGGCATAATGGACGAGGCATGGGGGAAAAAGTGTGGGGATGGGATCTCGCGGGTCACAGCGAGAATGCGGATGCCCAATTGTCCTCGATGATTTCCACGGCGACAAACGCGTCGCATGCAGCGTACTGCACTTGCTCGTTGCTGAGGTGGCCTATGCATGCGCAAGGCAACCATTCATCCCGAAACAAAAGCGACCACTGGTTAGATTCCACCCGATGCGATGCGATGCCACGAGCTCCATGAATCAACCGTGCAACCCGAAACCCTCAACCCTGTCGGCAGCCAGCTCAAGTTCCACACTTCCCTCGGGCATACCGACTACTGCAACTGCACACGGGCGCTCAGATGGAGACCACGCGCACTCTCTCCTCAACGCAACCATCACGCAACTTTGCAAAATTTGCCAGCTTTCATTGGCATACATGCATTTGTATTTATGTGTTTTTATTTATCTGTATTTTCATGTTCATACTTATGTCTATGAACAAATACACACATAATATATATATATATGTACGCACCCATACATTTTTACTTTTGTATCAACGTGTGCAAGATCATACCTGGCCTGTCCAGTCAGAGCGTCGCAGCTCAATCCGCTTGTCCTGTTCTGCAGCGGGCTTTCTAACCTAAAAAAACATCATTTTTGCCAACTGAAGTTTAGAAAGGGGCACACTTTACGGGAAAGACGAGCCCCTCTAAAGATCCTAGTGGGAGGTTTAGAAGGACCTATAGCCTGTAGGGGCCCATTCATCCGCGGGCAGTTCCCTACACTTCGGTCCCAATTTGGGGTCCATGATGAAAATACGCGCCCCCCCCCCCTCCCCCCCCCCAAACCCTAAACAAGGTGCCTGTAAAGCTCGTCACTGGCAGCGTTTGAAAAATTCTAGGGTCTTTGCGCTGCGCTGCAAGTGTGTAAAAATCATCTGTCTCTTGTTGCGGCGTTCTCTCTCTCTCTCTCCCTCTCTCTCTCTCTCTCCCTCTCTCTCCCTCTCTCTCTCCCTCTGTCTCTCTCTCTCTCGCTCTCTCTCCCTCTCTCTCCCGCTCTCCCTCTCTCTACCCCAGGTGTGGCCCCCATGAGCCCCTCCAGCTTCTTCCGCAGCATCGCCCAGCAAAGGGCGCCAAGGCCTAACCCCGCACCACCTGCGGGTGTTTCGGCTTCTGCGGGCGGGCCGGGCGGGGGGGCGGGGGGAGGGAAAGCGGAGGAAGGTTAGGGTTTAGGGTTTAGGGTTTAGGGTTTAGGGTTTAGGGTTTAGGGTTTAGGGTTTAGGGTTTAGGGTTTGGGGTTTGGGGTTTGGGGTTTGGGGTTTGGGGTTTAGGGTTTGGGGTTTAGGGTTTGGGGTTTAGGGCTTGGGGTTGAGGATTTAGGGAGGCACAGGTCGTGGCCTGGCCCAGAAGGCGTTTGGGGCCTAAGGGCTTAGAGGCACACGCAACAACAGTGTCCACAGTAAGGGGAGCATACAGGGGGCCTACTTAAACAGAACTGATACTGCGGGCACTCTGTATACGTTGTGAAAGATTTGCATATGGACTGTAAGGGCATCATGTTGGCAAAAATTTCGGTGCCTGCGCTAAGGTCGAGCCCTTTGTGCATGCAATTGATGGGAGAATCTGCGAAAATCCGGCAGATCGAGAATGACAAGCGTGTACAGGTCTCAAGCAACAACGAGGACCATGCAAGGACTTCTGAGCACGCAACTCGCCAAGCTGGATCCACTAACAGCGCAGTTGAACTCCAAACTTTGAGAGCTGGAGGCACATACACGCACAGACCTGCTTTAACTGCTGCCTTGCTTCCTATCTCTCACAGTCCCCCTCGCCCACGCCGTTTGGCATCCCTGCGTGGGGTTCAGTGGAAGGAGGTGCTTTCCGGCCCTCACTCAGGCTTACTCTCTCAAGCCTTCGTCGTGGCGCAAGGCAAGTGGCTGAAGATCGAGGGCGCCTCCAGGGGTTCTTAAGGCGGGCCCAGGTTGCTGGTAACGACAGCGGCTGACGCAGGCTACGCGCTAAACCCTAACACGACAAAATAAACAAAACAGTATATATATATATTATACATATTATTACATATATATATATATAAATAAATATATATATATATAAACAAATAAATATATATATATATGGTCTAACACCATGGAAACTGAATAGGGCCATGAACCATAGCCTCACCATCCCCTGACTCTCTAACAGGCTCCTTGTGCGAGCTCATCTGGTTACACGCAAGCTTCCATCTTTGGAGTCTCTTCTTCTTCTGCTCAACCCTAAACCCTAAACCCTAAACCCTAAACCCTAAACCCTAAACCTCTGTCTCTCGCTCTCTCTCTCTCTCTCTGTCTCTGTGTCTGTGTGTCTCCTTGTGTCTCCGTGCTTCGCACCTGAGACCCGGTCTCCTAGGTAGCGAACTGACCGTTCACACCCTTGCACGCTGGATGATCAACTCCTTGAATCCTCCCTCGCACGCTAGAGTTCACATGACCCACACGAGCAACCTAAAGACTACACCAAATCCAGGGGTTCTACCTTGGACCCTTGATTAAGGCTGTACCCCTTGGGTTCGGGGGCCCCCTTTTTCAGAATTCCTGAGGGAATATGAGGGCCATATTTCGGAGTATATTCAGGGGGACCTTTGAGGGGTGGAACCTTAGGGGTACGAGTCTTCGTCCCTTGACCAAAGCCCCGAAACCCTTAAACAACCCTAACACGACAGTTCTCAGCAAATAGGGCCCCTTGCAAGAAGCTGCAGGCCCTTAAACTCGACGGGTTGGGCCGGAGTTTAAATTCTTTCGGCTTGAAGATCCGTGTCCCTAATGCCTAAACCCTAAGCCGTTATGGACCTCGGCTCCTCAACCCAAACTGCTCGGCTAGCAGACGCAGGTCCTCACAGGAACGAGGCTGAGGTTTCGGGTCTATAGGCTCCGTACCTTAAATAATCCGGCTAAGAGTGCAACATTTCACAAGCCAACAATACGACTTCTGTGTTCAACCCTACTGAGGCCGCAAAGCAGATGCTATCATACTAGATGTGCCCTAAAGTTGCCTTAGGGTTGCCCGTTTGCAGGTCTTAGCCGCTTGGGTGTACACAGGGCGTCGTGGGTGAAATTACCTGCCTGAACCCTAAACCCTAAACCCTAAACCCTATAGAGCTTACACCCAAATCTAAGTGCCCGGACCCATGGCATCTGTCCTGGGCAATCCCCACGCCGACTTTCAAGAAGTCCTGGAGATGGGACTTCGCGAGGTTCAGGGTGTCAGCGACACCCTCGACACTTCCAAAGACTGTCAGCCCTAGAGCGTAACCCCAAAAATGCGATAGTCCTTGGGGGGGATCCAAAATTCTAAGCCTAAACCCTAGACCCTAAACCCTCATGACGTTGAAGTCCCAGACGCGGCGTCTAGGCAAAAAGCGCGTCGGGTGCGATTGGGGGGGTTTCTGGGATGCGCCGGGCCTCCCGCAGCAGCAACTCACTGAGACCTCCGTTTTGGCACATGGTTTTGACTAGCGAGTAGGGAAGTAATCCCTTCCCCCAAATATTACACCCCCGCCTACCCCTTAACACTAAACACCCCCTATATACTCTAATGTAACCAGAATGTGGGAGTACTCAATGTTAGAGGGTAGGGGGTTTAGCATTAGGGGGAGAGAATTCGGGAACCTATAGAACCCCTAAACAGCTTACAGATAAGGTACCTCATGGGGCTGTCGGATTCTAGGGTTCAGTGCACCAAACCCAAACCCCTCAACCCTAAACCCTAAGCCCGATTTTCTCGTAAGGTCTTGAGAGCCCCCCCCCCCCCCCCCCGCCCCCCTCGACTTGCTAAGGGGAGGCTTGCCTGCGGGCAAGGTCTCCAGCATTGGCATGCGGATGAGGAGGCACCCTCAGAAGCTCTGGAGAGAAGTGGCTCGAGCCCCCGATAGTACGTAGTAAGTGGAGACACCGGACCCAGGAACATGTTTCTCCAACTAGCGTGGGCTGCAAGCGGGGAACTGTCTTTGGGCAGCGTCCGTTTTGCGTGGCGGTGCTCCGCCACTTAGACAAACAAACATCCCCAACAAACCGATGGCTCGCTTGGTCCCCCAGCCCCTCGCCCGGCTTGCCAGCTGCACCAGCCTTGGTGACGGGCTTAGATCGCCGATCGTCGGGGAACGAGCCAGCACGAAGCAACAACGGGACCAGACTCAATAAGCTTGCTGGGCATCTGTGTGTCTCATGAGGTAGCAAGAAGCAAGAGCGTGCATGAACTGGATTCGCGACAAGAGGCTTCTCTCGGACTTGAGGGTCAAGGCTTCAGGACACCTGCAGCCCTGTCTGCCCCCATTTTTTTTGCCGATTACCGTATTTTGGGGGGGTTTGATAGGGTATCTTCGACCTCTTCGACCCCTCGGAGAAGAAATCCCTTGAAACGCGCGGCCGGGCCGCGCCACCTTGCCCCGTGCATCGGCCCACTCAGCGTCCAGGCCAAGGATCCCAGGAAACTCGAGAAATGAGCGGAGCTCTGCTTCACACCTCAGAGGGGTTCGGGGCTTGGGAGGTTCGGCTCAAAGCTCCCTCGCTTGGCATAGGAATCCCCATGTAGTTGAAGCAATCTTCAACGATGGAAGCCTGCGACGAAACGCTCTTTGCGAATCCCTATGAATCCCTATGAGCACCCGTGCTTGAGCTGAGCCTGCGGCTCATCAGGATCTGAGGTCACCAACACCCGCGTGCCCGATGGCAGCCGGTATTGGTCAGTACGACATAGCGCACGGAACAGCTCGTCATTGTGCATTCTGAAACTGTGATGAACAAACAGAATACCGAATTTCCAGAACACTGCCAAAATCCATGTGCCCTCCACGCATTGAATGCTTCTTGGGCAGAGCACAGTTGTGCAGTGCAAGTTCATGTGGCTCGAAATACCTATGCAGTGCTTGTCTACTGAGACTTGCTTCTAGAGTGGCAGACAGCTGACCAGGCGAACCGCCAAGGGCTGCGAAATTAAGAATGAAAACGCTGCATGTACCAATGTGCAGAGAGTCTCCAGGCCAGGCCTACCCTAAACCCTAAACCCTAAACCCAAAACACAAAACCCTAAACCCTAAATCCTAAGCCCTAAGCCCTAAACCCTTCTCAGACACTTCTCGGGCAGTTGCAAGGCGGCTCGGCTTCTCGAGGCTTCTCTTAGGCTCGTGTGAGCTTCAATGGCGAAGGTGGAATGTGGCATCAGACCCTTCAAGAGTCCCAAGAACCCATGCAGTTGTAGGCCTCTGAGTTTGGACTTATACAGGGCTTGACTATAGGGGGACTTCGAATTCGGCGTCTTGTAGATGTTCCAATTGAAAGCTAGAGCCCAACCAGAGCCAAGGCTAGTTTCCCAAATAGGGTTTAGGGTTTAGGGTTAACCCTGAAGCCCAAGCCCTTATACTCCTCAACCCTGATACAGCGTGCACGTAAGAGGCCTCGAACCACTTCCGGCGCCTATAGGCCGCATCCCTTGCCAAGCCCCGTAGGATCAGCGGGATGCAGTGATCCTGCAGAGTGCCAATCAGGCTTCAGGGTTTTGGGTTCAGGGTATAGGGTTTAGGGTTTAAGGAAGTTGTTCTAAACTCTTGTACCAAACCTAAGGCATCCTAAGGCCGTAGGTTTCCCTTGCGCCTCGCCATTGCGCCACGGCCTTGCGCCGTGCTAGTGCTTGGCCATGCCGGCAAACACGCCAACTACAAAACTTGGTACTAACGAGCTCCGGTGGGCCCCAAATCACAACTGGAAGCCCGAATCTCCTCCTGACCTGTAGGGTTTAAGGCACAACGCTTGCAATACACACACACACACAATGCATCGACTATTGCCCTTGCACTATATCCCTGGTACTAGCCCTTGCGCTCGACCTTGCGCCCCCCCTTGCGCCATGCGGCGGGGGTTTAGAAGAACCCCCCCGTCAGGAAGGTGAGGAGAGCACGCAGAAGAAGGTGAGAGCTAGAGACAGAACGACAAAGAACCAGGGAGGCGAGAAGGAGTGTGAGGGACAGAGGGAAGCGTGGCAGATTGCGCAGGTTGGTACTTGTCCGTAGCCTGTGCTGTTTCCAAGCTGAACCCTTTGTGACCACACACCTTGAGGAAATCCTGAGTCCTAAACCGAAAACCCTAATAAGCCCCGCAAGCCCTGAACCTTAGAGCACAGGCCCGGAGCCCCTCATGGAGCCCCTCAGGCCTCAAAGTAAGTCTGGCAGTCGAGGAAGCGAGCGGTCTGTGCCAGGCAAAGGGGAACGGGTGTGTTGGGGCCTTAACCCTCAACCTTCCCCCCTTGTAAATTGCTTGTAAAGGGTATCTTTGGGGCGAGGATTGAGGGCTGGAGTGAGTAACCCTCGTGAAGAGAGAGAGACGAGAGAGAGAGAGAGAGAGAGAGAGAGACAGAGAGAGAGAGAGAGAGTGTACCAACTCCCCCTCCCCCCTTCCCGAAAGCCCTACCACCTGGATCGCCAGGAAGAGTTGGTGGTCCTCACGATCCCACCATGTCAGGGACCCTAAACCCTAAACCCTAAACCCTAAACCCTAAACCCTAAACCCTAAACCCTAAACCCTCACAGGCTGTGGGCGAAGTTCAGGGCGTGACCTTCCCCACCCACAGGGCTTCAGGGGGATGCTGTGCTCAGAAGACTTAGGACGTGCGAGGTTTTGAAGGTTCAGCCGCAGCACAAGGGTTCAGGGGCATGGTGTACTCAGAAGACTCAGGACGTGCAAGGTTTTGAAGGTTCAGCCGTAGGGCCCCGCAGGGCCTGCAGGAGGAGCTTGTGGGCTTTATACTTGCTTTTTAGGGACTGAGGGCTTGGGATGTAGGTCCCAGGGCTTTACGGTTACAGGGGAGCCTCTGGAAAGGAGGAGACACCGTGGACTGCTTCCACAAGCATGAACTTTCACCCTCCATGCTGTGGCAGACCCGAAAATCGGCTAGGGAAGGCATGGTTCGTTTAGGGTTTAGGGTTTAGGGTTTAGGGTTTAGGGTTTAGGGTTTCAGCAGATCCCTAATTCAGAGCAACCCCCATTCTCTAGAAGCTTCGCTAGTGGCTTGCCCCCGACATCTGGTAACAACAGCTCCCCACCCGAAACCCTGAACTTACCAACCCTAAACCCTAAACCCTAAACCCTAAACCCTAAACCCTAAACCCTAAACCCTAAACCCTAAACCCTAAACCCTAAACCCTAAACCCTAAACCCTAAACCCTAAACCCCCTTCGTCAGCCCCAAAGATCCCTTGCATCGGCTCACCCCCATGGCCTTCATGACGGAAAATGGCCCCGGAAGCTCCCAGAGCCAAGAGAACCAGAAAGGCAAACACCACACATGCCCCCAACCCCTAGAGGCAGCAACCCTAAACCCTAAACTCTAAACCCGAAACTTCAACCGCCGAAACCTAAACCCTGAAACTTCCCTCAACCACCCTGGGCCCTGAGCGGCTCTACTTGGCCCAAACCACTGAACAACACTCTCCGAACAGCCCAACAAAGACGCAATCGTCTAGGGCTTCGGGTTAGTTTAGTGTTTAGTGTGTACAGGATTTAGGGGCTGGGGTTAAACCCTAAACCCTAAACCCTAAACCCTAAACCCTAAACCCTAAACCCTAAACCCGAAACCGGTTCTGTGTCCTGGGGCTCCGGATATGGGGGAGCCGTCGAGTCCAAACGCCGTCCACCGTGCCCCACGAAGCCTCTCACATGTTTCAGCTTTTTGTTCCCCAAACCCTGAACCCTGAACCCTAAACCCTAAACCCTAAACCCTAAACCCTAAACCCTCAACCCTCAACCCTAACCCTAAGGACCTAAGGACTCTGATTTCAGGGATTTTGGGGCCCAAAGGCCTTCATATTTACGCTTATTGGGGTTGTTTTGATCCTAAGGGTACACCCTAAACCCTAAACCCTAAACCCTAAACCCTAAACCCTAAACCCTAAACCCTAAACCCGAAACACCTAAGAAGGGCTCAGCGCGTTCGCGAGGTTTAGGCTTCGGCCTCACAGGCTTCATCATGCGCAGGTCACAGGGGGGGGGGGTGTAAGATTCAGGGTTCAGCCGTTTTCTGGGGTCAGCAAGTGTTGAGTTGTTCAGTAGAGTTTAAGGTTCAGGGGTTGAGTTGTTCAGTAGAGTTTAAGGTTTAGGGGTTAGGGTTAGTTTAGGGTTTCGGGTTTTAGGGTGAGACAAGGGAGTTTCCAGTTGAAGTGGATAGAACGACAATCCTTTCCAAGCGCTTCTAGGTGCTAGAGTTCTGGGGACTTAAACCGTGTAGTCAGTTATCATGTCCTGTCCCAGCCAAAAACCCGCACCCCCTGGAAAACTGTACGTACAAAGGTACCTCGGGTAGTTTTCTGGCCAGTTGTTTCGTGTTGCAAAACCCTATAAGCCCTAAGCCCTAAATCCAAAACCTTCGCCTGCAATCCCAAAACCTTGGGCAATGCCGGGGATCCCGGCGAAGCGACAAGGCGTAGCCTGGCTCACGTACTGGCCACTCGGGCTTAAGAGCTTCAGGGCTTTCTGGGGCTTCGAGCTTTAAGGGAGTTTAGGCTTTTCGAGATTCAGGCTTTTCAAGTTTCCGGGCTTATGCCCTAAACACTACTGGGTCTGACCATCTGTTCCCTGGTTGTGCAGGACCTATGCCTGTGCGCACGAGCAGCTGGGGGGTGTACCTGAGCAGCCCTCTGAAAATATCCCTAGATACAGTCCTCTTAAGCCCAAGAAGGGGAAACAAAAATGTCCCAACCAGGGCCTACCGAGCTAAGGGTACCTTATGGAGGCAGCAAAAAATTGAATAGGGCTTTCGGGGTTATTCTAGTATATTTATATAGGGACCATAAGGGAATACTAGTCGTAGTTACTCCGACCCGTATAGTACCTTATGGAGGCATTCCGGGTGTCTTTTGGGTGCTTGTGGGGTCTTGCACCTTGGGGGGAGGGGGGGGGGTGAAGCGCTTGAGTTCAAGACTCCAGGGCGAGCTGCTCAACATCTCTACAGTAATCTTAAGGGGAACAAAAAAAGGGGGCCTTAAGAAGGGACTCTTAATCTTATTCCCCTATATACCCCCCCTTTATATATATATATATATACATATATATGTGTATGTATATATATATATATATATCCCTAAACCCTAAACCCTAAACCCTAAACCCGAAACCCTAAACCCTAAACCCTAAGGTGTCGTCCCCGCCTTCGGGTTTCTCGGTGGCCCGGGCATGCAACACCTTCCGCACGGTCTCAGCCTGTGATCAGAGAGTTAAGGCTTTAGGGTGGTGTCTCCCTCCTATAGCCCTTAATGGGGATTATAAATGGATTTAGGGTGTAGGGCTTAGGGTTTGTAAGGGTTTAGGGTGGTGTCTCCCTCCTACACGTGCCCCTTAATGGGTATACCTTCTTTTGGGGGCAGGGTATCTACAATCTTTTCAAAGGGGGGTCTGTGCTTCTACTCTCGGTGTAGAGTGTACAGGGGATCAGGCCACCAGTCGGCCCAAAAGACGAAGATCCCTGAACTTCTGAACCTCCACAGCCTCTGCACCAAAACGCCCTCCCACGAAACCACAAACTGAAGCTGTCATGATATGGAAGCGATATTCCGATACTCCTTAGGAGGTATGCATATCATATTCTGGTCACTTAATTGGCCACTTAGCTTGAGTTCCTTCAAAAGCCCAGCAAAACCACAAACCCTAAATCACCCTAAGCCCTAAACCCTAAACCCTAAACCCTAAGCCCTAAACCCTAAAACCTAAAACCTAAACTGGACCTTCCGGATCGAACTAGCCTCGGCCAGGCTCAGGAGGATGTAGAGGCGTCCAGCCTGGCTCACAGTGGGCTTAGGGTTTAGGGTTTAGGGTATAGGGTGTAGGGTTTAGGGTTTAGGGTATAGGGTTTAAGGTTTAGGGTATAGGGTTTAGGGTATGGGGTTTAGGGTTTAGGGGTTTAGGGTTTAGGGGTGAATCCTACTGGTTCTGAGTAGGGAACTGGGGACTACGTTCGCTACGTGGGGGGGCTCTTAATACCAGGAATTAAGGAGTTTGGGGTTCTGAGATTTCTGGGTGACATAAGGATCCACGGCAGAAATGACCCCAAAAAAACAAAAGCCTGCAAAAACAATTTCGCCGAGGGGGGGGGCTGGGGGCTGCCAACCAGCGTCGGAGCATCGGAGGGTGAAACTGTAAGAGTAAGCTGCCGCAGCTGGTTCAATTTGGGCTTGGGGATTCACGTTTAAGCCATTGGGTAGAAGGGATAGGCTCAGGGCTTAGACTCAGAGTTCATAGGGTATAAGGCTTAGGCCTTCCATGTGGTTCTTCAAGCACTTCCACAGGGAAGCAAAGGTGGAAACCACCCGGCAGCTCTCCTAAGCGTAGTTAATCCCAATTCCCTGAACCCAAACTACAGGACCTTATCTCAAATGAAGTAGGGTTTATACTACCGGACTCCCCAAAATGCAGAAATTCTATATACATTCACCAATTTTTTCCAGGCACCCTAGATACACCCACCCATGAGAGGAATACAATACAATGCAATATTTTAATATATCATGTATAAAAATATATATATATATGTACATATATATATATATATGGGTGACTGTCAATATTCCTTCTTCCAGGAACGGCGGATGCTGAAAAAAATCATGGTGCCGCCTTATGACGAGAAGGCAAATGAAGGTCTGGAACGATGGCTTTGGCAAGTACAGAAGTGTAGTACTAATTCTTGCTCCCTGTGCAAAAACCTCGCAAAACACACACTAGCGCCGCCATTTTAAGACTCAGGCATCGTCATCGGAACTATTGGAGCTACTTGAGCTCGAGCTAGTAGTGCTTTGCTCTTCCAGGTTGGCCATGTTTCAAATCAGCTCTTAGTACTGCTTTATGTCTTGGATGGGCAAGTGGCCACCGCAAGCAGTTTCCCTTCATATTTGCTAGCGCGATGCTAGCGCCCACCTAGCGCATATTTCGCCGCATGACTTTAGAGTTTTCGCACGCCGGCAGTATGCATCAGGAGCAACCACAGGGTTTAGGGTGTAGGGTTCAGGGTGTGTAACCCAATGTTCCACCGTCTTACCTAAGCGCAGGCCGCCTATACTACTTAAGCTTCCCGAAGCTGGATCGCTCTACACCCTAAACCCTACACGATAAACCCTAAAATGTTTGCCTTTGGAAAGGAACACCTAGCGCCAGCGCTAGCTACATGGGGAAGAGCCTGAAACCTGGACATACGCATGGTGCCGCCTTGTGGCGAAGACATAAACCAGCAAGAGCGGAACTTCATATCGCACTTCCATCATATTTTACAGACATGGTATTTTGACGTCCGCCCATATATAAACCCTGGTTCACGTGACTGCCTGACCTCAAGAGGGGGATTCCGATGGCTGCCCAGCAATGATCGGAAGCAGGCGAAGTTGACCTCTCGAAGCGCATCATGAGGCTTCAGGCCTTTTAGGGTTCAGGGTTCAGGGTTTAGGGTTTAGGGTTTAGGGTTTAGGGTTTAGGGTTTGGCCAAGATTCAGGTGTCCCACCTCCAGCTGCTTGGGGACTGGATTTACGATACTTTTGGGGTAACGAAAGGTTTCGGCTGCATTGGGGGGGGGGGTGTTCCTGCACAGATGCAGGATCCTGAAGTGAGTCAGACTCTAGCTGCTGGACGTGCGCAAGGTATCTTGGGATGTCCCCCTTATGCTAACAGTCCTTAATAGGGGATTATAGTCGGCGGTACCAAGGAGCTGTTAGTATAAGGGGGAACAGCCCCATATTAGGGCCTGAATAGAATAGGTTTGGGGGGGGGGGGGGGGGGGGGGGGGGGGGGGGGGGGGGGGGGGGGGGGCGGCAATTGTAGTAGATTTAGAAAGGGACCATAAGGGAAGACTGTGAGTAGTTATTCCGACCCCTAACCCTAAACCCTAAACCCTAAACCCTACACCCTAAACCCTAAACCCTACTGTTAGTAATGATTCCGACCCCTATATTACCCCACTAAGGCAAAGGCGCCCTCCCCTACCCTAGGAGCAAAGGTAGCCCGGGCCTTCCGCCTACGAAGCTCCCTCTCCTGGCTGAGGGTTTAGGGTTTAGGGTTTAGGGTTTAGGGTTTAGGGTTTAGGGTTTAGGGTTTAGGGTTTAGGGTGTGCTCAAAATAGAAGATGCCCTCGGCAGCGTCTCTAAGCCATGCGGTCCAAGAAGATTTCACATACTCAGGAATTGATCTCACGAGTCACAGCTCGAGGCGATCGATCCAGCAAGGCATCTGATAGTGGTCCAGCAACCTGGGGGAACTAAAGGTTAACCTGTGGGATCATAAGGGGATGATACTACCCCCAAAACGGTTGAAGGTTCCCAATTTACTACGAGGTCTCATAGTGGTCATAGCTCTTGCAAGCCCCTCGATCGGCCTACGCACCCCCTGCGTTCACGCTTCTACTCCACTTAACCCTAAACCCTAAACCCTTAACCCTAAACCATAACTCGCTGCTCCTCCTCGGAAGACTGCTGCGAGGGATCTGCTGCCACGAGCTCTGCACCGTGGTTCGCCAAGTCCTGAGCCGGAGATGGGGCATGGTGAGCTTCTTTGCTGTTAAGCCGGCATGATAGCCTACGCGAGCTCGAACTGCTCAAATCACAGGGGCCTTAGTCACCTCACCCCCCTGAATGCATACACCAGTATACTATCGTAGTGTAGAGCCGAACATCCACACTTCTTGCCAAAGAGTTTTGTGACATGAAAGTCCAGCACCCTCAAGCTTCCAACACTAGAGGAGCTCCTGTCTGGGGGGTCATCTAGCACCCAACTTGCCGCTACCCGGCCTAAACACTAAACCCTAAACCCTAGACCCTAAACCCTGAACCCTAAACCCTAAACCCCAAACCCCCCCGTGTAGTCCTGGGGCTAGAGGAGCTGCAAACTTAAGTTCAATATAAGAAAAGGTGCCCCTTGCACCCGGTATGACAAGTGTTTAGTATTTGGGGGTATAGTAGGGTTACCCCCCCCTATTTTGGCGAAATAGCCCATGTCTAGAAAAGATGACAAATGACCCCCTTTGACTGTTGTCCGCGTCGTTGTGCTGTCGAAGCGCATGCCCAAGACGTTACTGCAACAAGTGCCATTGGAAGATGTCGCTGCGTTGTATAATAAGTAGTGTATAATCAATATTCGCTATATGACAAAACATGCAGGCAATCTTCTTCCGACACGCCAGCTTGAAGAATGAGCATGCACTCATGTCCCTGAGTTGCTGTGGCTCAAAGCCCAGCACTCTGCAAGGGCAGGTGCAATTCTCGCTTCAAATTGGACGGAATCAGTTGTGAAACCTACACGTCTGGCGAAGATTCGCACGACAGATAGCTAACTGAATTTCTCATGCCGCCGTCAAAAAGAGAAGGGGTTCTCGTGTCAACATTCTCCCCCCCCCCACCACCCACCGTCTCACTGATGCCGATGGATGATCAAAGTAGAGGCCACCCTCAGAATGTCTCAGGTCATGGCTTCTTGACAAAGGCTATGCCCATAGCCTTGAAAGCCGTGATGATGATTTGCTTGACCTGCTTCTTGCGGAAAGTCTGCCGGTTTGTTCGAAGAGCCCACCACACGCCCCCCTTGCTAACGCGTGCATAAGCTGTGCCTTTGCTATCCACTTCGGCTCCATGCCTTTCCGCGTACTTGATGAAATCCAGGGATGTTTCCAAGTGGAAAAGCTTTCTGTCGAGGCTGAGGCCAGACTGCTTAGCTTGGAGCTCTTGTTCGGAAGCCAATTTCTTCAACTCTCTCAGCATACCTGGGCGCTCTACCAGCTGTACACACTGTACCACACAAAAAAGAAGCTAGAGACGTACACTCATTCAGCTCTTTAGACACCGGGTACCTACACCCAAGGGTACAGTGAAGGACAAAAGCTGCTTGCCAGCTTCCTGCCCGGAGGCATGCTTCGTTCTCGTACTGCTCCCCGTGCATTCCACCAACCACCCTGCAAGGGCTCAGCCCCTGTCGTGGTCTGCCAGGTCCTGGTGCAAAGGCTCCGAAAATAAGGCAGCGCCCAGAGCAGAAGCTGCAGAGCAAGGTGGCGAAGGCCAAGAGCAGCGTCCACGTGCAAGAACGCCGAATGGTGCGCGGACGGACTGCCATCTGAGCTACGCTTGGCATGACTGTCTTGTGCTCGGAAACGCTCGCGCGTCTGCCCCACTTGTACTTGCATGGGCAAGCATCCTCGTCAAGCTGGTCGCTGCACCCCTAGACTACCCCACCCCCGAAACCCCATTGTCCTGGCCATTGTCTCATAAACGGTTGTTCTATGTAGTTCCAAATAGGCGTCCACCTCCCTCCCACCCTCGCGGTCATGAGGAGGAGCCTGCCTTTGAAGACCCCCCCTTTGGTCTGAACCTATCAAGCCTTTCAGAACCCAAAACCCAAAACCCTAAAACCTTAAGATCCTAACACCCTCGAACCCTAACACCCTAACACCTTAAAGCCCTAAACCCGAACCAAGTAACCCATATAGGAAATACACTCACAACTATACAAACAGGTTTAGGGTTTAGGGTGAGCAAGGGGGTGTCTTTAGCATCTGAGCTACGGCATCGTCCTTTCGGAACATGCCTTGAACTAACATGCCTTGAGCTGGAAGATCTCCTGTGGCACAGGAGTCCTGACTATGAATCTGTCCCTAAGCCCGTATGAGCAAACCCTAGACCCTCAGCCCTTGTACACTCGCCCGAAACCATGATATCCACAGATTTCCTTCCCTGCATCCATGTATTCTGTGTGATTGAGCCTTGTTGGGGTCAGGGGCTGTACTGACACTGCGGCAAACGGGAGTTGCCCCGTATTTGAAGCCAATGACTTGGCAGAATGCGGCAATCTGCCGCATCTGGAGCCTTGCGTTTTGCCCCTCATTTTCTTTGTAGCTCCCTATCCCCCCAATTCGGTGTGCTCCATCCTAAACCCTAAACCCTAAACCGTAAACCCCAAACCCTAAACCCTAAACCCTAAACCCCAAACCCTAATGGGCTCGCTGGGCCCCCGGGCCGCGAGGAAGGCCGCGAAGCGCGTGGGCTCGGGGAGGCCATGCAGAGAGCTCTGGAGATCCTAGAGCTCGGGTTTAGGGTTTAGGGTTTAGGGCTTAGGGCTTAGGGCTTAGGGTTTAGGGTTTAGGGTTTAGGGTTTAGGGTTTTGGGTTTAGGGTTTTGGGTTTAGGGGAGGCTCGTGGGTAGTTGTGGGCTTAGGGTTTAGGGCCCTAAACCCTAAACCCGAAACCCGAAAGTTGAGGTTTGTGTATGGAAGTCGGGGGGTAACTTGGGCTAGAATTGCTTAGAACCCTGCTTAGGATACTTCGCACGCTAGGAAAAACTGCCCATGCACCTACAAAAAGGGTGGCGTATATCTGAGACTCGGTTTATGGTGGGGGCGTTTTGCGGTTTTAAGGTTTAGAACAGGGCTTTTGTGTCTTGGAACCCAAAACCCACCATGAACCACCGGGGGGGGGGGGGGGGGGGGGAGGATATCATGGGGGGGGGAGGGGGGGGGGGGGGGGCGGGTGTGTTTGTTAACGTGAATGTCAAGGGTTTTGCGAGTGTTGAATAGGGCCCTGGGGGCTTTGTAGAGGTTGCCTTCTTGTTCCTGGAAGTTCCAGGGCTTTGGAGTCCCTAAACCCTAAACCCTAAACCCTAAACCCTAAACCCTACACTTGAGTTTGGGTTCACCGTTTCTTCGGGGTGGAGATCCTGAGAGCTCATGAGACCAGAAGCCCCCCCCCCCCCCGGTTTCCGAAGGGGTTGGAGTAAACATAAACGGACCATGTATAGGGTTTTGGGTTTAGGGTTTCTTCACCGAGGCTGGACCATAGCGTGAAAGGGAGTGAAAGGGTTTAGGGTTTGGGGTTATTCTTAGCCGGAATCCGCGATTGATGTGGTCTTGTTTCTGCCGTGGTGGGTCAGAAGCTTAAGAGGGCAAAGGCGGGTGCTTTGGGGAGCCAGGAAGGGTTTGGGGCTTATGGTTGCTTAGGGTTTCTTGAAATTGTTCAGGGTTGAGGTCCGAGGGGGAAGTTTCGAGGAGTTTCCAGGAATGTTTCTCTTTTGGACCGTTGAATAATTTCAAGATACACGGGCTTGAGGGTTGAGGGTTCAGGGTTCGTTAGTAGTACGGGGTTCAGCCTGTTAGAGCAAAGCTTGTGGCTTTGGGGGTTTTGGGGCTTCGGGTTTAGGGTGTATAGGTCGAAAGTTCTACACCTGTTGGCCTGGGGCGGGCCAGTTTCGAAGGCTGACCCCGCGCAATCGAAGAGGCAAAAAACTTAGCAAAAACCCAAAATCCGGAGCCCAAAAAAACAAAGTTCTGAAGCGATAACGATGTGGGGGCTTCCGAAATTAGGGGTGCCTTATTGGGGTCCTTACTAAAGGGGCACCCTCCTATTTGGGGGTCTATATTAGGGGTACCTTATGTTCGTAAACCCCCAAGTACAACCCTAAAGCCGTAAACCCCCTAAACCCCAAAGCCGAAACCCAGCTAGGCAGCAGGTCCTTCAAAATCGTGCCGTTGATGCTCCCGGTCGCCCGCTTCATCTGGAAAAAGATCTTGTTGCTAGTTGCAGAATTTGTCGGGCTTACAGGGTGTTTTGGGCTGACAGGAGCTTACAGGGACTTCTTCAAACAATTCTCCTATCTTAGACTTCCAAGACGTGGGGGCTTGAGCCCAGGCCCATCACGGCTCTACAGGGCATGGAGGCTTTGCCGACGGCACTCGCTCACATTCCGATGTGAGCAATACCCCTACACCCTTGAACTGCCTACACCGCTAACTTAACCCGAAAGCCGAAACCCTAAACTCCCTAACCCCTAACCCCTAACCCCTAACCCCTACACCCTACACCCTAAACCCTAAACCCTAAACCCTAAACCCTAAACCCTAAACCCTAAACCTTGGCTTCCATGGTTCACTCTGGACGGCCTGGTCATTCGCCTTGTCCTTCGCAGTGTCCTGACAAGGCAACCCCGCTGAACTTAGGGTTTAGGGTTTAGGGTTTAGGGTTTAGGGTTTAGGGTTTAGGGTTTAGGGTTTAGGGCACCCGGGCCAACTCTGTGCACCGAGCTTCCAGCCTCAGTCTCGAAATGGACCCCAATAAGCCCTAAACCCTATCAAGCCGAACCCCCACCTAAACAAAACATTAAAGAAACAATACATATATAAATAAATAAAAGCTAAAATAAATAAATTAAATAAACACACATATACTTATGTGTGCATAATATATATATATATGTATATATATATTATACATATACATATACACATACATATACATATACATATACATATAATTATCTACAATACTAACGGTAATAAATTGGAAATGGAGCTGCCTTGGTCAACACGCTCCAGATGTCCAAGAGCTGCCCTTCCTCCTCCGCAGTCCAGGCCTCATCGCGTTCTCTCGGATTGAGGGTTCCAAGGGCTTTAGGGGGTTGAGGGTTTCGGGGGGTTATTTAGGGTTTAGGGTTTAGGGTTTAGGGGGTAGGGGTTAGGGTTTAGGAGTGCAGGTACTAACAGTCCTCAAAAGAGATTAGAGTAACCCCCTAGTATAATCCCTACTAAGGGCTGTTAGTTTACGGGAGGTTTAGGGGAAGGAAGGCTTAGACTTCCAGTAAAAGGATAGATGTAAGACGACGGCAGCTTAGGAAGAGCAGAATCAGGAAGCCAAAGAGGAACACCATGCCCCCCCCCCCCCCCCCCCCCCCCCCACAAACCCAACAAGGGGAAAAACATGTCCCAAAGCCCTGCCTAGCCATGTGTCGGAATGCTCTGCTTGTGAAAGTCAGGGTGTGCTTCACTTCTTGCTTCCCGCTCAGACGTCAGAAGCACTCCTAGACCCCAAACCCTAAGCCCTTAACCCTACATCCTGAATGCTAAACCATGATGTCAAGCACGAGCTCATAGTCCTAGGCGCTGAATTTTGGGTCCTGACATATCTTTTGTAAATTCCACTCCACATCTATGCCATGCGGAGCCCATACTCTTCACCTCAGATCGAAGGTTGGAACCACGGGCCCTTGGTGTGGTCCCTTAGCCTTGTTTATATAGGGATCCGTATGGGCCCGTAGTATACATATATATATATATATATACTTACATATATATATATATATATATTGCGTTTGCACGTGTTATCCAGCAAGGGACCCCAACTAAGGGCCCATACCTGGAACCGTAGATTAGACTCCAACCCCTGCACCCTAAACCCCAAATCCTGGGGTCTAGGAAACCGGGTTGAGGGTTTAGGGTTTTAGGGTTTAGGGTTTAGGGTTTAGGGTTTGGGGTTTAGGGTTTAGGGTTTAGGGTTACACCTTGAACCACAAGTCGACCTTCCCTCCGTCTTGTTGCTTTCTTTGGGCGCCGGCCTCGCGCGCTTGCTCCTTGAGCTCGCCGACCCGCGGGATCCACTCCAACATCCTAAGGTTGGGGGTCAAAAGGGTTTAGGGTTTAGGGTTTAGGGTTTAGGGTTTAGGGTTTAGGGTTTAGGGAGGGTTTAGGGCTTCTAGAGGTTTTAGGGCTTGTAGGCCTAGGGTTTACAGGGTTTCGCCTGTATAGGGTTTATGGGGCTTATGGCAGTTTGGAGCTTTAGAGGGTTGTAGGGTTTGTAGGGTTTAGGGTTTAGGATCATACCATGAACCATGGTTGGCCGTGTTTCGAGCTTTGTGCTTCGAAGCGAACAAGTGCAACGGACCAACGATCTTTGACCAGTGTGCCGACTCCTGCGTGCTTAAGAGACCTAGTCGGCTCGGGGTGTAGGATGCAGGGCCTTGTGGTCCGGAAAAAACTATCCTAATACAAACAAAGTGCCAGGTGTACGTCAGGAATATCGGGCCCTGCAAAAACCGGAATATGGGTACTTCTGGGCATCCTTAATTCAGGCTAGAGGATTTAGGGGTGATTACTCATACTGCTGTGGCTGCGTAGCCCAGCAACGATTTCAATGGTAAGGGGGCCCTTTGACGTGTGTTGGGATATCCTGCAGGAACCCAGAACCCAAAGGGTTGTGGGCTTAGGGTTTAGGGTTGGGGGTTGAGGGTTTAGGGTTCAGGGCTGCACACCCCAAGCTTTGACAGGACCTCCTTGAATGCAGCTTAGGAGCATCACAGCATTCTTGAGTCTCCGGTGGCCCAACCAGTAGCGGTTGAAGTAGTTCCTGCTTCACACTTGTCATAGGGTTCAGGGTTCAGGGTTCAGGGTTCAGGGTTTAGGGTTTAGGGTTTAGGGTTTAGGGTTTAGGGTTTAGGGTTTCGGGTGTACAGATACCCTAGAAGCTGCGCAGAGCAAACAGGGAACACAAAGCTGAGACAAGAAAAGCCCTACTTTGAATCCTACACTCTAGACTCCACAAACCCTCCAAAAACCGGAGCATCCTAAGCCTTACACCCGCGACACAACTTTCGGAGAGCTGCTGATCTCTGTACGACAAAGCTGTTGAGGGGGAAAACCGTGTCCCTTGGGGCCCGTGGACTAAAAACCCCCCCCCCCCCAACCTTTCGGAGATCCAACTGACGACAAGGTGCCGGCTGAGGAGCAGGTCTTCCGGGAAGTTCAAGGGCTGCTTCTTGTAGAGCTGGAAGTTCTTGGCCTCTGTTTGAGGGGGGTCTTTAGGGAGGCAGGGCTTGAGGGCGCTTTTTTGGGCATTGCTGAGGTTTGTAGAGTCACAGGGCTTAGGGCTTGGGTTATAGGGTGTAGGATTATCAGGGGTTAGGGTTTAGGGCTTTAGGGCTTTAGGGCTTTAGGGCTTTAGGGCTTTAGGGCTTTGGGGCTTCCAGATCATGTGCGAAAGGCCAATTCCGATCCGATTCAATCCCTTGGCGCCTCGTAGAAAGGTCGCTCGCGGTCCAGGCCAACAGCAGCCTTGCACTCAAAAACCCTCTGAACCCGTAGGGTTATAGTTATAGGGATGCACCCGAAAGGTCCCCCTTCAACCCCTTCATCCCAACACCACCCTTCTCATAGGCTCCTTCTATATCCCTCTCACCTCCCCTCGCCTCCGCCTTGTGCCCAGATGCCCCCACCCAAGCAAAGCTTAAGCAACTGCCCTTTACGAACCTCAGGGTGGTTGAGGAAGTGAAAAGTTTCGGTTTAAGGGTTTGAGGGAACTATCCCTAAACCCTAAACCCTAAACCCTAAATCCTAAACCCTAAACCCTAAACGGGGTGATATCCAGACAAACCCTAAGTCGCCTCGCGGCCCTGTGTCAGGAGGGCGTAGCTCCAGGAAAGGGGCCGCTCGCCATCCCTCTGGAAGCCTGCCCACGCGCAAAGGAAGGGGGTTTAGGGCTTGAGGGGTTTAGGCTTAGTTGTCCAGTAACCTAGGGGAATTAGAGGTTAACCTTTGGGATTGTAAGGGGATTATCCTACCCCAAAAAGGTTAAAGGTTACCTACTCTACTGCTAGGTAGGGTTTGGGGGCTTCAGATTCCAGGGCAAGAACTACAGGTGTTTTGAAGGGCTGCTAGGGAGTCAGGGTGCTAAGTTGGGCTCTGGCGTGTTGGGGGCCTTGCCGCTTTGAAGTTCGGAGGCGCGATTTTCCTGGTTCTGGGAGCTTACCCGAGCTGCAACCCTAAACCCCATAAACCCTAAACCCCAAAGTCCTATCGGAGTTTATTGATGGCGAACTCTCAGATCCGAGAGGGTTTAGGGATTGAATTTTAGGCTTCATTGAGGCGCTGAAAAGATTCAGCGCTTCAGTCGGTGCGGGGAAGCCCAGGATTCGTGGGGTGGGGGGCCGTGGCTAGAGGAGAGGCTGCCTTGAGTAGAAGACTGCTCTTACTTGGAGGTTCATGGTACGTATTAACCAATAATACCTGTACTTATAAGTGTACTGATAAGTGCACTTATAACCCTATTAGGGCATTTAAGGGGCCTCCTAAATGCACTGATCTGGATGCTGGAGGCCTGGCGTGGGTCAAGGGGTTTCAGGGGTTCATCAGTCCAGGGAGGCAAGCAGCCATGAAGCATCTCATGTTGACGACGATGTAGCGCACGCACTCGGGGTGAAAATGATGGCACTGCTGGGAATTGCGGTTCAAGCCCCCCCGAAATCCCTATGCCACACGCCTAAGTCTGCGAACTTCTCGATCTCGATCTCTTGCTCCTGCTCCTGTTCCTGCTCCTGCGAAGAGCAGCTTAGCAGTGACAATTACCAACGGCTCCAAAACCGCTGGGATCTCTTTCGTCACTCACTACGCGCACACATGCCCGATCCCTCCATCCGGTCCTGCTCCTGCTGCTGCTCCTGATCTGCGGTACTGACGTTCACCTGACACTTCGCAAGACTTCGCCGTTCCCCACACGAGATGGTGCGATGGGGGCCCAAAAGTTACTCGACATGCCTGTGAGGGTTTGGGGTTTAGGATCTACTATTAGTTGCTCCAGAGCGCCTGCAACAAAAAGATCATCTTGCCTATATTTGCCTTATAGGAGGCAAATTTGGCGGGTTCTTAAGCAAAACCCAAGACCCTAAACCCTAGGCCCTAAGCGTCTAGGTGGAGGTCTTGGGAGGGCCCTGGGACAAGGCACATCTCACCCAAAACACGGCCTCTGTGGCTGTGCTTGGGGAGAACGAATAGCTGCGAGATATAACCCGGTTTAGGCTTTAGGGTTTAGGGCCTAAAAGTTTAGGGTTTAGGGTTTGGGGTTCAGGGTTAACCCTGCAAGCCCTGAAGCCGCGTTACACTCTGCACATCCCGCGGTTAAGACCGAAGACAAAGAATGAGCAGGACATCTCCAACTCCGTACAAGCATAAGTCACCAGAAGCCCCAAAGGCCGCCGAACTGGTAGGATGGGATCCTATGAATACCACACGGCCACCCTAAACCCTAAAACCCAAAACCCTGCACCCTAAGCCCTGAACCCTAGACCCTAAACTTGGGGGAGCCTGGCATGGGCTTCTAAGGGAACCGGGAACACAAAAAAGGTAAAGGGGGGGAGGGGGGGGGGGGGGAATTCCTAGAAGCCTAAGCCCTAGACTCCAAACCCCCACAAAAAAAAAAACCCTAAGAGTTTAGGATTTAGGGCTAGGGTTTAGGGCCCAGATTTAGGGTTTAGGGCCCCCGTATACCCACCTTATACACCTTATACACCTTCTATCCCAAAATAATACAAAACCTTAATCGATAGACTAGACAAACAATTTGTTTCTATCTACATCTATTTTACCGAATCAATGCACCTTTGTGTACTTCGTAGCCCCCTTATACACCCCCTTATGCCCCCAAGGATCTAAACCCTAAACCCTAAACCCTAAACCCTAAACCCTAAACCCCAAGTTTCTGGAGTTTATGCCCCTGAAGGATTTAGGGTGGGGGCCTGCTCCGACTCTGCAGAAACGCCCACAAGGCGGTGCAGCTCCTCGAGCTGCTCCTTCCCCAGAAGCCTCAGGTCCAAGAAGGGTTTAGGGTTTAGGGTTTAGGGTTTAGGGTCTAGGGTTTAGGGTTTAGGGTTTAGGGTTCGAAGCAGAGTTGTTGAGGAGGGCTTCGCCTAGACCCCAAACCCTAAGCCCTAAAGCTGTTGGTTAGCCTCCTTAACACATGAAAAGGGAAGATTTCCTATTAGAGGGCTTAGGCTTCAGGAAATCGATTAGATGATAGCTCTAGCTCACATGGGGTTTTTGGGTTTTGAGGTGTGCCGGTCGCCAGCATCTGGGTGTCCGTGCCACTCCTTGTCCTTCGCGCGCTCCTCGATGGCTTCGGCCAAGCTCTTTGGCCTGTCAGAAGTGCACGAAGAACAGCCGTGGGGGGGTGGGGGGGGGGGGTGGGGGGGTCGCACTGCTGGCCATCAAAAATTCGCCACAGACTTACCCAGGTTAGGGTCGTGTGTTGCTAGCTACATGCTATTCTCATTGAGGAAGGGGAGCGGTAGGTTCCCAAGACAACCTAGACAAAGAACCTGTCAACCCCTATACCCGGAATGCCCAAGACAGCTGAAGCCTATACAGCCTCCAGACCCTCAATCCTACGTAGTCCATCATGCACCCCAAACCCTCAAGCCCAAAACACCAGAAAACAAAACCCAGATAAAGCCCTAAACCCTGAACTCCCGCGGCCTTGGAATGCTGGAGGCCAGATCGAGATCAAGGGGCTCCTATCGTTCACTTCGTAGCTAGCTGAGTCGGGCTGCTGTGTACAGGAAGGCAGATGGTTTAGGGCTACACAGCACAGGGCCTAGGGTTCAAGAGAGATAGGGCTTAGGGTCTAAGAGATACCCTGCCCCCTAAACCCCAAACCCCAAACCCTAAACCCTAAACCCTAGGGGGGTGTAAAAGGTTGGGGTTCAGGGTTCGGGGTTTAGGCTTGGGTTGTTTAGGAACCATTTTAAGCCTTGGTTATTGGAGAAGCAAGTCAATTATCCTAAGGACTCTTAGTAGGGAACGAGGGAACTCTTCAGGGATCATACAGAGCGACAAATTCCCCGCATTCCCTGCGATGTGCCAGTAAGTTATGACCTTATTGAGGCTCTGCGATAAGGACAACCCCCCCCCCCATGCGGAATCAGAAGCCCTGCAGTTGTCACAGACTTGACTCGCTTGACTTGCAGCCCTTTCCGAAACCCCATAAGTCCCTCTGAGCCCCTATTCCTACCAAAGAAGGAAACCAAACAAGTTTAAAGTTCAACTGTAAGTTGAGAGAACTGCCCCCCCCCCCCCCCCCCCCCCCCCCTACCACATGCTCGTGACATCTTTGTCGCCTCGAAAATGTCCAGGTGCTTCTTCGCCTCGACAGGCAAAGACTTGGACAGGGTCCGTTTAGTGTTTAGGGTTTAAGGGTTTAAGGCTTGGGGGTTTAGGGTCTTGTGACCTTTAGGGCTTAGGGTTTAACGTTTAGAGTTTAAGGGTGTAAGGTTTTGGGGCCTTAGGGTTTTGGGTTTATAAGGGTTTAGTGTTTGGGGGTTTAGGGTTTAAGGGTTTAAGGTTTGGGCGGTTTAGGGTCCAAGGGCTTAAAGGCTTTGGGGGCTTAGGGTTTAACGGTTTACGGTTTGGGGGGTTAGGGTTTATATAAGGGTTTGGGGTTTGAGGTTTTAGGGCAAATTTCGAGTATCTGTCATGCCTGAAGGCTTCCAGCCCAAGCCACAAAGCGAAGAGAGTCCGGGTTTGGATGGAGACCCTTCCCCGTTCCTGATGTGTGCGCCAAAGTTCCCAGCGATTGCGAGTTTCGTTTAACCTCCCGACCTCGCACACATGCATCTTTTCGCTGGGCGAGTCTTCCACCTAACCTCTTTCATAAACATCGGAAACCTTTCCTGGGGCTGTCAGAAGCTTGCAGACCCCACTTTTGGTCCTGCTGAGTTTTGTGGAATTTGCCCCTCAAAAGGTTTACCTCCTTCCTTCCGCGCCATCGCCCGACGTCCCTAAACCCGCAACCTAAGTCCCTTCTCTCCGATGGTATCTCAAAGCAGAGAAGCCCCGCAGCATCCCAATCAATAAACCTGCCCCGCAAGCCCAGAGTGCCCAAAATCTAGGAAGGCCCCGGCACAAAACAAAACCCGCCCTGCTTGTGTCTCTCACGTTACCGAACGGGTGACCGCCACCGAACGGGTGACCGCCGGTGTGCTACAAACCGAGGGTAACCGGGAGATGGCCGCAGGCCCAAAGGCGACGACTACCCGTGACAAGCGCAGTGACGACGGTACTCATACAAGTAGCACGCTGCAGCAACGAGAAAACGTGCGACGACAACGAACGCACAAGTCGCGCCTGGCGCCTTGTCCCAACGATGGACAGCCACCCTACTCAAACACCGAAAGGGCTTACATGCAAAAGTTGTTTGCTGTGCTACTCAGTAGGAATCAGAACGCCTTCACTAGTTACTTAGACGCCAGAAACTCACACGATTTCGAAACTGTGCATCAGTTGCACAAATGACACGACAGTAACTCCGAAAACTATACTATTTTTGAACTTCGTAGTGTTCTGAAAATCCACGATTATTATGCAAAACAAAATCAAACTTTACCAAAATCAATGCTACCAAACAGAGATTACCCCGAGCAGAAATATAAATCAAATTTCTACATAATGAATATACACATATAAAAGAAAGAAAATCTAATATGTATACATATATATATAGAAAAAAAAACAAACAAGAAAAAGCATCGATAGCACGAAGAAGACTCCAGGCAACTCGAGGGCAACCGACCCTGGTCGGTTGCCAGCTTCACCCGGCCTCCTCGCCGCTAGCTTCTTCGGAGTGCTCCTGCAGCCAGGAGTACGCCGGCCTGGCACTGTCTGGGCGTAGGGATGCTTATAGGGTTTCGGGTTCTTAGGGTTTAGGGTTAGGGTTTAGGGTTAGGGTTTATGGTTAGGGTTTGGGGTTTAGGGTTAGGGTTTAGGGTTTAGGGTTAGGGTTTAGGGTCTCGGGTTTTTAGGGTTTAGGGTCCAGGGTTTTAGGGTTTAGGGTTTAGCTTTCCAAATAACTCGTGCTGGTCAGTGATACCTCATGGCTTAGGGTCTAGGAGTCTAGGATTACTCTGGCGGCCACAGCCGAAGCTCAAATCCTGAACCCTGGATTTGTCAGCTCGAAACATTGGACGCTTGTCGCGTGCCTGCGCCAGAGCGTGTGAGAGTCTTGAGACCTGTCCCAGTGAGGCAGCTCCATGGATGTTCCCGTCTATGTCCAGCTTGGAAGCCCTAAACCCGAAACCCCAGAAGGCAGGACCCATGAAGGGAAATGGCAGCCCTACTGAAATCCCGGCTAACCATTCCAAGTTCCGGCAATGCGTGAACTAAGGAATAGGAAATCGTACTCAGGATCCCTAGATGGTTTAAGGAATACTCCTTAATTGAGAGGTTTTGGGCTCTTTGGGCTGTTGTGCAGGGTTGCTCCCTGGGAGAATGCCGCATTCCCCTGTAAATTGCCGAGCCCAACGCACACACACTGAACATCCTTAAACCTACAGGCCCTCATGCCCTAAACTCATGAAGTTCCCTGCTACCCCCCTCTATACTAACCCCCCCCCCCCCAGGTTCCCCCCTTAAATGACCCTAACTAGGCTGCCTTTATTTTTGGGGGAACCTAAGGAGGTAGTATAGAGGGGGGTAGAAGGGGAAAACCCATGATAACCTCCAACTCCCAAACCAATGTACTGCAGCGCAACCACATCTCAATCTCAAAACATCCAAAAAAAGCCTTTCAAACCCCAACCCCAAGCGCTCGAAGCCCTCGAAACCCTCCACCCAATACACCCTAAGGCCTCAATCCAAGGGTTTAGGGTTTAGGGTTTAGGGTATAGGGTTTAGGGTTTAGGGTTTAGGGTTTAGGGTTTAGGGCACCATAAAACCTCAACTTCCCAGCCTCAGCATGCCAGCTTGGACACGCTCGGATCGGAGGCCGTTCAACACCAGCCAGGCGACGACGCGCACCAAAGGAGCCCTGGGTAGCTTTGGGTTTAGGGTTTAGGATTTAGGGTTTAGGGTTTAGGGTTTAGGGCTTAGGGCAGAGGGTGTAGGGTGTAGGGTTTGGGGTCTATAGGGCTAAGGGTTTAGGGTCTATAGAGCTTGGGGATTAGGTTATCAGGGTTTAGGGTCTATAGGGTTTGGGAAGGTTCTGAGGATTATGGTTCTGTGCGGGTTTACGAGTTAGGGCTTTTTGGGCTGCTTTCGTTGCAAGCTTGTTGCTGCCATCTCGAACGAAGGCTGAGCACCGTAGCCTTCTTGCTTTAGGGTTTGGGAAGGATTTCCAGGGTTTTGCAAAGTCTCACTCAGTGGCGTTTCGCGCTCATGTTTTCAGGGGCTGTCTTGCCAGGATGGGCGATTATACCCTATAATCCCTTAAAAGGCCCTTTATAGGGTTCATTATGAGGATTTTAAGGCCTAACAGCCCACCCTGGTAAGGCAAGCACATGCCACGAATGGATGGCATCACTTCCCACCGGATGTGCCTCAATGACTCGGCGTTGATATTGACGCCAACGAGGGCCGTATCGATGAGCTTGGACACCTCCCCGAGCACAATTGGAGCAGTCGGCTACAGAATTCAACCCCTAAACCCTAAACCCTGATTCAACCCTATAATCCCTAAACCCTGAAGCCCAAACCCTAAACCCTAAACCCTAACCCTAAACCCTAAACCCTAAACCCTAAACCCTAAACCCTAAACCCTAAACCCTAAACCCTAAACCGGCTCTGGCCACTCAGTGCATTAACAGGCCAGTTGGTACAAAACCCCTTTCTAAGGCCCCCGGCCTCTGGAATGGCGTACACAACGACCCGTTGGCCACGGTTGATCCCGCGCATGCGGTAGGCTCCCTGGACGTTTCTGTGCTTTGGCGGGGTTTAGGGTTTAGTTTAGGGTTTAGGGTTTAGGGTTTAGGGTTTAGCGTTTAGGGTTTAGGGTTTAGGGTTTAGGGTTTAGGGTTTAGGGTTTAGGGTTTAGGGTTTAGCGTTTAGCGTTAGGGTTTAAGGTAGCAGGGGCTGTTCAGAGGTCAAAGCAGCTTCGCGTAGTTCTGACATCTGAAAACTCAAGCACAGTGACGATGTGCCTGGCAGTAGTCCCTCCAAACCATGTCCTGTGCCAGTGGGGATGTGGGCGGGAAGAGGCGCCCTCGTGAGGATACTTCCGTGGTACAAACCTTGGAACCCTAAAATGGGGGGTTACATATCCCATAATACTATAATTCCTAAGAAGGTATATGAGCCCTAAACCCTTTTGGGGTTCTTTTGGTCCCCAAGGAACAGCTTACACCTGGCAACCGTGGATGCAGTGATAAGTATGGATGAAAATCACCTGCCGCTCGTCAATAAGGTAGCGTAGAGAGCGCCACACTGGAACACCAAGTAAGTGCAAGAAGGGGACTACACCTTAAACCCTAAACCCTAAACCCTAAACCCTAAACCCCAAACCCGCAAAAATCACACTGCCTTCCCGAGAGTGAGCACGGCTCGCGCATCCGGCTTGTGCTGGATGTCCATACCAGTAGTGTGCACCTGTCTTTCGATTGCCGCAGGAACCCAGACCCTCAACATTTTAGCCTGTCTCAAGACCCGTACTAGGTGTAGGAAAGGCTTCCTAATGCCATGCCATGTGCGCTTCAGATTTCGGGCTGTTGCTGAACCTGTAGATGGCTCCAACTTGCCGATGCCCCATTTCTACTAGTTGCTACTAAGAACCCCCCCCCCCAAAAAAAAAAAAAACAAAGAAATAACCCTTGCGGAATGACAAGGATCGACCACCCTAAACACCAACGCCTAGCACGCTAAAGACATCTACCAGGATGGGCTACTATGCCCTCCAATCCCTTAAAAGGCCCTTTATACGGTTCATTGTGAGGATTTTAAGGCCTAGTAACCCTAAACCCTAAACCCGAAAGCCTAAACCCTATAAACCGGAAACCCTAAACCCTAAACCCTAAACCCTAAACCGTAAACCGTAAACCCTAGACCCTAGACCCTAAACCCTAAACCCTAAACCCTATCCAGGTAAGGACCTCTGAGGCGCCTGGTCATAGAATGCAAAGCGGTCGGTGAGGGGAATACCGCAATCCTCCAATTTCATGGTCGACTTCCTTGGAGGTCAGCTTGAAATATCGGTTTGTTTAGGGTTTAGGGTTAAGGGTTAAGGGTTTAGGGTTTAGGGTTCAGGGTTTAGGGTTTAGGGTTGCTCGAGGGTTCAGGGTTTAGGGTTTAGGGTTTGGGCGTCCAGGGTTTAAGGACTAAGGAATTTACAGGGCGAGCCAGCACGCCATGCACGCCAAATGCAGCAGACAGACATGCTTCTGAAGTGCGCGCGGTTCCCCACATTTAAAAAGACATCGCACGAGTGAATGGCAAATATGCTGCGGCTGAATACCCGTAGAACTTCCAGCTGGCACACTGGAGCGAAAAACGCTCGATCTCATGCGGCCAGCTTAGCAATGCTTGCTTGGAAACATCACAATCATTTGAATGCTTCCGAGTTTCGTCTTTCGTACATACACCATCTTGGCATCCGCTTCATTGAGGTAGACGACCTTGGAACGAAAAGGACAAGTGGCCCATTTCGAAGTTCTGGAAACTCTGCTGATTCCTATAACCATAAATCATAAACTTACTGGCTCTTCGTTGGGAACTGGGTAGACACCTTCAATCTCTCTTAACGGATTCTACAGGAACCCCAAATCCCCAATTTCCTGCCAAGAAGCAGAAAATCCCAGGGCCCTTAAAGCCCTCTGAAACATATTCCTGAACATGATCCTCCCAAACCCAACGGAAAATGCAGAATGTTCCAAAACCCTACCGAGCTTGCACACGGATCAGCACCCTAAACCCTAAACCCTAAACCCGAAACCCTAAACCCCAAACCCGAAACCCTAAACCCTAAACCCTAAACCCGAAAAGCTTAGCCGTCAGCTGCCGACTTCTTGAAATCCTTATGTCCGGCCAGGAACTGCGCCACCTGCGTGCTTACCATCGCGCCAGGGCGCTGTCCAAAGGATTTAAGGTTTGTGTTTCTGAAGGGGTTTAGGGTTTAGGGTTCAAGGGTCAGGGCTTAGGCTTGAGTTTATGTTTAGGATTTAGGGCCGAGATAGAAATCGAATTCATACTGCATCGCAGCAACAGGAGGTTACAGTCGTGGCAAGGCACAGTAGCTGCGCAGCACCTTCTTATAGAGTATAGAGGCCCCTATACAGTTCAACTAAGGCATTAAGGCGTTAAGGCCTCTCTTGCTGAGCTCCTTGGTTCCTTTCAGGCTCGATGGCAGCAGCTCTGATAGCCGGGCCCTACAGGTTCTGAGTCGGCTAACCCCCCAATGTTCACCCCGAACTACTATCCTACTTTTATCATTAGATATGGGGGTTAAAGGGTAAGTTATGGAAGTGTACCGAAGAAATAAGGGGCTAGCTAGGGTTTAGTTCCAAACAAGTTACGATCTAGTTACGAGCTCGCTGTTTTGGTTCTGCACAGCGACCGTTGGTTCAGAGCGGATTCTTTTGGTGGCAGCTTTAACGTGAAATCGGCATGGAAGCCTTGATCTGTGCGCTGCAATCGTGACTCTTCATGCGTGCGCTGAAGTCTTGGGAAGCTGCGATTCCCAAGTGACAATGGCGGCTCGTCGTTTGAGGTCAGTGCTGAAGGGCCCAGGACGCGGCGAGTATGGGACTCGAAGCTTTCCTTGGCCTTTCAGCATTGTCTTGGGTAGATGAAGCCTGCTGATTAGGGGGCTCGCTGGCTTGGTCAAGCTGCGATAAAAATGCGCGAGGAAAGGAGATGCGCTCCGTGGATGTTCTTAAACCGACAGCGCTTGCAGCCGATGTCCTTGCGCGCCATTGGATTTTCACACCATACACTCGTCCGGCATCGGCCTTGTCCTGAAAACAAACAGCTCCGCGTCCGTGCCGACCCCCATCAACCATATCTCCCCGGCCCGCCAGTCGAAATTCGTGTGAGGCTTGGTTCAAGCAAAATTTAGAGGACCTTGTCATGAACTATACCGGACGCCCGCCCACCGACCTGCCGACCCACCCACTCTAACTACGGAATAGACCTTGGTCGCTTTGGAGATTTCCGTTGCAACACGGATGCTTCTACCTGCAATGGGCTGCTCACAAAGGGAACCGTGCTCTTGAGGAAGCAAAAGCCACTTGGCTCCTCTGTTGAGGGATCATGGGCACCCCTGGTCTGATAACAAAGCAGACGACCATTAGAGTTTAGGGTTTAGGGTTTAGGGTTTAGGGTACTTGCCCCTTTGCGAGCTTTCCTTGCACCAGGCGTAGCATGAGGCTCCCTATACGGTCTGGAACTCGCCTTATCAGTCTGTGGGGGGGGTCATCTTCCGCTTTTGGCATCAGCGCGGAAGCTTGGGGAGCAAAGGGTTGCAAGGGTGCCCTAAACCCTAAACCCTAAACACTAAACCCTAAACCCTAAACCCTAAACCCAGGGAGCCGGAGGCCACTGCCGGAGGCCAGGGGATCGACCCAAAAACAAGCGAAGGATCCAACGCAATCTCGGGCCATGGTTAATGGTTTAGGGATTATAAAGGATTTAGGGTTTAGGGTCCTGAGCCTCCGCAACCCTGAACCAAAAAAACCGTAAACCCTTAACCCTAAACCCTAAATCCTGAACCCTAAACCCCCAAGCCCTGATTCCCCAAAACCCTGCTGGCAGCTGCTAGCCTCGAGGTTGGACATACCCGTAATCAAGGCGCCAGTGTCGATGAGGGCCTCCACATCCTGCCAAGAGTAGGGTTTAGGGTTTAGGGTTTAGGGTTTAGGGTTTAGGGTTTAGGGTTTAGGGTTTAGGGTTTAGGGTTTAGGGTTTAAGGTTTAGGTTTTCGGGCTTAGGGTTTAGGCTTTAGAGGTTTCAGGGCATCCTTAGGCCTCCTCCGTTCTGCAAAAAGACCCGAAAGGCCCCCTAAACCCTAAACCCTAAACCCTAAACCCTAAACCCTTGTAAAGCGAATGAATCTGAACTCCCGAAGCCATCTGTCGTCGGATGTTGGTACTTTGGGCTTCGGAGGCTTTATGACCCGAAACCCTAAAGCCCTAAGCCCTAAAACCCTGAAACCCTAGAACCCTAAACAACTAAAACCCTAAAACCCTAAAACCCTAAAACCCTAAAACCCTAAAACCCTAAACCCTAAAACCCTAAAGCCCCAAAACCCTAAACCCTAAACCCCAAAACCCCAAAACCTAAACCGCAAAAAAGGTCCGAAACTCACCGGCTGGTTTCAGGTCTCCTCGGCCACCACATGCTCCAGCAGGGCGTCCACTGTCCACTGCCCATCGATCTGGCAAAGCTGACTATTCTAATGTTGGGTTGAGGGTTTAGGGTTTAGGGTTTAGGGTTTAGGGTTGAGGGTTTAGGGTTTCGGGTTTAGGGTTGGGGGCTTAGGGTGTGCAGGGTTTCGGGTCTCGGGTTTTGGGTGCAGGGTTTAAGGCGGTGTTCATCTGGGGTTTATCATGACCATGGGGCTTCAAAGGGTACCTGCATCCGGAACTCGGCATCCCTAGATCCTTCGCTCCACCACATGTTCCATGTTCCAGCCGGCGAGGTTAGGGTGTAGGGTTTAGAGTTTAGGGTTTAGGGTTCAAGGTTTAGGGTTTAGGGTTTAGGGTTTAGAGTTTAGGGTTATGGTGGTATGGGGGGGCTTGCGGTGAGATTTTTGGCAGATGATAGGGCTGCTGGGGCTCCGCAGTCGACGCGCATAAAAGGCACTGGACAATTAACATTAGGGTTTGGTCGGTTCTGTAAGTTAGGGTCCCTTTCTGGGTGCCCTTAACAAGTAGGCGCCGCCTTATAACAAGGACGCCAGAAGGGACCCTCGTTTTAGGGAGCTGATAAGGGGGCCAGGCCCCCCAAAAGAATGAGAATAAGGGCCTGCTCTGGGTCCTAGGTTACCAAGTTCAGGGTTCTAAAGTTCTGGGGTAACCGGCCGCCTGTTTGAGGCTCATCACAGCCGGGTCGGTGAGGGTCGTAAACATCGCCGCGTCATCGCCTGGCCTTGCCATGAAGTCTACCGAAAATAACTTATAGTTATCCTGGGGGAGTTAAAGGTTACCCTTTGGGATTATAAGGGGCTTATACTGCCCCAAGAAGGTTAAAGGCTGCCTACTCTACTACTAGGATAATCTTGGAGCCGGGAATGAGGGGAAGCCGCCTTTTTCAGGGATCCCTTACACGCGGTCGCAGTGTGCAGGAACGAGGGATGAGAGCTCCAGAGATCCGCCGAAGGAAGGATTGGGGTTCCAGGGCGAGATGCTCGACCATTCGAAGCTGGTTTTAATGCGAAACCCTGAACCCTAAACCCTAAAACCCTCTTGCGGGGCGCGGCCGCTTGTCCTGTCCTGGGTCTCCCGACGCGAAGTGGCAACGCCCCAGGCCCTTTGGAAGCAGCTCAGTGGGGGTGCCGCTGAATCCAACGCGACCTCACTGGATCTGGGCTGCGTGGGGGGGGGGGGGGGGGGTCTTAGGGTAGTTACATGGTCCCTTGGTATGGGCCCAATTATGCCCCGTATATACCCTACACAAATTAAGGGAACCCTTCAACAAGAGGTTAGAAACAATATATCAAGGGCCAATGAAACGACCCTCAGAGGGGGAAGGGAACCCGAAACCCTAAGCCCGTGTGTAAGCAGTGTGCAACCCACCAGCACAAGATCAGTTCTGAGCTGCAAGCGTGCAAAGAGCATCTCTGCCCCAAGCTCCTTTCTGTGACACAAGAGCCAAGGCTTTGTGGCGTTTGCGGCGTCTAGCTTAGGAACGTGGCTTCACCTAATTTTGTTGCGCATGGACGTCAAGATCTATGCCCGTGGCTTGCGCATCAGTGCTCAACGACTACCCCTGGCTCCTGCCCACTTGCTGAGAGCTTCTTGCTTTGGAACCTGTGCAGGCATCGTGGTTTAGGACCGGCATTTTGGGCTAGGCCCGAGCATACACTAAATGGGGGTTTCCGAAAATGGGGGTACCGGTCCCTTGAAGGGGATTCTATTCTATTTGGGCCATAAACGGGTACCCCTATTTTGGGAAATACCCATATGGTCTCACGGACCTTTAGCCTTAGCGCTACCCCAAACCCTAAACCCTAAACCCTAAACCCTAAACCCTAAACCCAAAAGGGCCCTTAGGGCCCGGCCTCATGTACTTTGGGAACACCAGCTGCTCCAAGTACCACTGGATCACCGAGGTGGAGCTGCGGAGGAGCTTGAAGATGTCCTGACGCTTTCAGAAGCTCAGCCTGGGTTTAGGGTTTAGGGTTTAGGGTTCAGGGTTTAGGGTTTCGGGTTTCGGTTTAGGGTTTCGGACCCTAAGCCGCAAAAGCTTAAACGGGCCCTCAACTCTTTCAGGCAAGCGAGGGGTCCTTCATCTGCGTGTCGTTGGAGCGCTGGAGCAGGGCCAAGGGCGGCACTCCTGCCCATCCGGAGCAGATCTCACCCCTGAACCCTAAACACCCTTGGGGACCAAATGAATTCTAAAATTGGGGTCATATACCCTATACTACTATAATAACCCTAAACTCCCTTGGGGACTAAATGAATTCAAAAATTGGGGGCGTATACCCTACTATAATTCCTATAAAGTATGAACCATCAACCCTTTTAGGGTTCAATTCGTCCCCAAGGTCTACAACCTAAACCCTGAATTCAGCCTTGGCCACGTGAAGGAAACTTGTGGAATCGAACCCTTAGAAGGAGGAACAGTCCACCCATTTTAATTTTTCGCCTTGGCGTTGAGTTTCAAGCCCCGAGGGTCAGCTCTGTAGACCAGAGACCCAGAAGTAAGGGGCACCATCACTCAATCACCTAATCATTGCAGTTTGGAGGTTTTGGAACTCAGGGGTGTGGGTTGGTCTAATGAAGGGGCTTCAAGTGGCCTTTGCCACTCTCCACCTTCTCGGCGTTCGGCACAGACGGGTCCTGGAGGCTGTGGCTTCTTGAGCTCTTTGCACACGTCCGCTGTTGGGCTTTTGCCTGTCTCTCTCTGTATATATATATATATGTATGTATATGCGTGCTCGGTGTTTATTCTAGCTCCATGTGGGTCTTCTTTCGCTGGGGGATGCTCAGGTTGTGCCTTGCGGGCACAATACACAAGAAGCCTTCTGAAACCACAAGTCACCACCCAAGGCCAGGGACCCTTCGGGCCCAGCTCTAGACTCCAAAGCCAGCCCTCTGGACTCCCGAAGCTCGAAATCCCAAACCCCACGCCCCTACAAAACCGCCGAAGCCCCATAGACCCTGAGCCCCCTAAACCCCCTATGTAGACCCTAACATCCCTAAAGCCCCTAAGCACCCCAGGCCCCAATCTCTGAAACGCCACCAGCCCTAACCACTAGAACCCTAAACCCCAACCCCCCCCCTTCCCCCCACCACCAAAAGCTCGCAACACACTCACAAAGCTCACGAAAAAAACTCACCTAAACCCCAAACCCCAAACCCCAACACTGAATCCTAAACCCCAAACCCTGAACCCTAAACCCTAAACCCTAAACCCAAAAAAAACCCTACAAAAAGGCGCCAGGGCGCCCGGCGCAGATGTGACCACCCGACTCGGTGACCCAACCCCGGTAGAGAACCGCGGAGGGCCGATCCTCTTTTGGGGTTAGGGGTTTAGGGTTTAGGGGGGTTTAGGGTTTCGGGTTTAGGGTTTAGGGTTTGGGGTTTAGGGTTTAGGGTTTAGGTGAGTTTCTGTAGTGCTCTTTACATAAGTGTTGCGAGCTTTTGGTTTCTAAATGGGGCCCCGAGTAAAGGAATCTAGGGTGAGGGTTTGGAAGGTTCCCAGGGTTTGGGTAGGGTTGATACTTAGGGCTTTAGGGTTCAAGCCTAAGTATAAGGGGTGGTTTGGGCAGTTGAGGGTGGACCGGGGTTTGGGGGTTTAGGCTTTAGGGGTTTGGGGGTAGGGCGGTGTAATATGGGAGCCTTAACAATCAGACTCGGTTGTTTTTTTTTTTTTTTTTTTTGGGGGGGGGGGGGGTATTCTTGTATATGTATAACTATAAGGGAATAATGACGAGTATTTATTCCGACCCTATATTTGGGCAGTGTAGCTTACAGCGTGTTAGCTGGCGAGGACGCTCAGAGCATCAGCGCGCTCGGGGCTCTTTTGGGGGAAAGAAGGTTGTGGGCCGCTGAAGCATCGATCTCAAACCTCGCCAGAAGGCCTGGTACCCTAAACCCGAAACCCTAAACCCTAAACCCTGAACCCTAAACCCTAAACCCCTTGAAGCCCTAACAACCCTTGCAGTTCCCCGAGATCCCACTCCTGCTGTCTGCCAGGCTCCTTCCGAACGTCGTTCAGAAGCCGGACGATGACCTTCGCACTTCTAGACTCCCCTTAGAACCATACTAAAAAAATTGTTTAATATCCTCTTGGGTTTTATATAAACAAGAATTTAAAATAAGACCCAAGGGGGATGTAGACTTGTTGCCACCAGAGGCTTAGAGGCCTTTTGTTGGGGTTTAGGGTCTGAAGCCGTCATGAACCAATCGCAGGGTAGCCTTGGGGACCGAAATGAACCCTAAAATTGGGGTCATATACCCTGTACTACAAAAAATCCTACTAAGGTTTCTGAACCATAAACCCTCAACCCTAAACCCTTTTAGGGTTCATTTCGTCCCCAACACCAGGATGGGCGATTATACCCGATAATCCCTTAAAAGGCCCTTTATAGGGTTCAGTATGAGGATTTTAAGGCCTAATAGCCCTAAACCCTAAACCCTAAACCCTAAATTGGCAAGGCAACCCCTCGCACCCTCCTCCCTCCCCGCGCGCCTCGTCGATGTCCGTGAGTCGCAAGAACTCGTAGCGATACCTGCAATGCAGCGACGGCCCGAGCTACAAGGGTGTTAGGGTTCTAGGGTTTTAGGGTTTTAGGGTTTAGGGTTTAGGGTTTAGGGTTTTAGGGTTTAGGGTTTTAGGGTTTAGGGTTTAGGGTTTAGGGTTTAGGGTTTAGGGTTTAGGGTTTAGGGTTTAGGGTTTAGGGTTTAGGGTTTTAGGGTTTAGGGTTTAGGGAAGCAGCGCCACTGCACGTGTCCTAGCAGCTCCCCTATTGATGGGCGCATAGCGTGGATTCAGGGTCGTCAGGGTGAAGGGTTGAGATGTTCCCCCTTACACGAGCAGTCCTGAATAGGGATTCTAATAGGGGGACTACTATAATCCCTAGTAAGGACTGTTGAGAAAAGGGGGAACATCCCAAGTTTAGGAGTTAGAGGGGTTTGTAGGGACACCCTCAGCCCTCAAACCTTCAGAAGTTCCCGAAAGCCCGCCCGAGGATGGTCAGGCCGATCACGATGTCCGGATGAGCAAACCTGCTCTTGGGGTGGGATTAGCTGGGCTTGGGGTTTATATCACTATTGTACTACTTCTTCTTCTTCTTCATAGTATTACGATTATTATGATTATTGTATATGTGTATATATATATATATACATTTATTTATCTATTTCTTTCTTGTGCATTTGTTTCTTAATTATTGATTATTTCTTTATTTGTTTATTTATGTATCTATCTATTTAGGGTTTAATGTTTAGGGCTGTGTTTGATGTTTAGAGGGGTCGAAGAGAATATTGCTTAGGGTTGCAATGGCTTGGGATTCGAAAAGCCCAAACCCCAGGACCCCAACAGCCCAAATGTTCAGAATCCACCACCGGGGCTCGAGCACGCTGAGGTTTGCAGGCTTTAGGGCTTTCGAGTTTAGGGCGTTTGGGCTTTAAAGTGTATAGGGTTTAGGGTTTAGGCTTTATGGCTTTATGACTTAGGGTTAATCTCGACCCTGGGATGCCAAGTGTAGCATGAGAGACATGCGCCTCAGAGGCCTATATGACAAGCAACAGCCAGCACCATGCACCTACCAGGATGGGTTTCGGGTTGAGGGGGCCACTATACCTATGAAACCCCTATTCTTCAGCCTGTCCCTAAACCCTACATCTCCTCCGCGCAGATAAATCCCCCAAACAGGTCCCTCCTGGGCGTTTACAAGGGGGGGGTTCTGAGACCCTGAGAGCCTCTCCTGGTAAGACCCAAAGCTCGCTGTAGCGAGGTCTGAGACCGCGGCTCGTTAGTCGGTGATGGCACATCCTTGCCAACCTCGCCCCCCCCCCCCCAAACTTACTTATATTTCTTTTTATATATATATATATATATATACATATATGTAGGGCCCGAATTCCATCCCCCACAAATCCGTTCCGTCCCCCCGCTACTCTTTTGTGCAGATAGACCCCCCCCCCCAGCCCCCACCCCCCACCCCGCTTTCATCCCGACCCTCACCGTATTGTAGTTTCAATGTCCAATGTCCAAGACGGTGGCATCCGAGACCCAAGATCGCAAGGGAGAGGTTTGAAGGAAATCTTGGATACCTGTTCCCATGCTGAGGAGGCACCACAAAACTCTCTAAACAGGACTTCGACACATGCTCAAAAAAAAGGGGAGGGGCGCTTGGGGAGCAATGGTTGTGCCTGTCAAGCTTAGGAGATCCTAAGGTGTAGACCGCTGGCTGTGGGATTCAAAGGGGCGCAGTCCCATGCTGTAAGCCACCGGCAAAAGGGATGGCAAGCTTGCCTGCAGCAGTGCGTCATCGACATAGGAATATACCGCTAGACGCAAGAGGGTACGCTTTTTGGTTAAAGGGGCTCATATGGGGCCAAACCCTAAATGGGTCCTAGATCGGGTTTAGGGTTTATAGGGGTCTGGGCGTCTCTTTCGAGGAAGCCTGGGACAGCTGGTACAGATGTCTAGAGCTTTGAATTAAGGTAATGTTCAGCTCAAAAAACCCTGTCTACTATCTCTAAATCCCTAACCTTGAAATAGATCCAACCAGACCCCTGAACTGCCTCAAGCCCTGAACTCCTAATGCCTTCCTGAACCCTAAAACCCTCGACCCTACAAATTCGAACAGTGAGCCCAAAAAGCCCCAAACCCCAATTTCAACACCCTACCTAGTACTCCCAAACCCACAACAGAGTAGGTTATAACCCCCTAAGTACAGGGCACAACCCCCTCCCCCAAAATAGTAGGTAAAGGGAGCCCCAGTAGACCCCTAAACCCAGAACCCCAAACCCTAAACCCTAAACCCCAAACCCCAAACCCTAAACCCTAAACCCTAAACCCTAAACCCCAAACCCCCCAAACCCCAACTTCAAGCCTTGCAAAGCCCAATCCAAGGGGCCCCGTCGGCCTCGCGATAGGGGCATGTTCGGATCCGCCTCCAGCGCCCTCTCGAGGTCCTCCCGGGGGGCATCTACGGCCCAGAAACGCAAAATGCTATAGGGTTTCGGGCTTAGAGTTTAGGGTTTAGGGTTTAGGGTTTAGGGTTTGGGGTTTGGGGTTTAGGGATGTTTTGGGCTTAGGCCCTGAGTCGGGTTTCTTTCGGGGTCGAGGGTGCTCGGGTTTGGGCCCTATAGAACCCGCGCGCGAACTCAAGCAGAAGGTCCTCGCTGGTCATAACGCCGAAGGAAACCCGATCAATCTTCGCCAAGCAGTGGGGCAGCAGCAGAGAGAGCCACGACTGGGTGCGGCAAGGCTGTGTTGCTTCGGGCTTGTGGTGGGTTACCACCCCTTGGCCCCTAACCCTAACCCTAAACCCCAAACCCTACACCTTAAACCCTGAAACCCCTAAACCACTGAACCCGGAGTTCGTTTTGGGGTGAAGATGACGAGGTTCCGATACATTGAAGGGAAGGCCTTCTTGCCTCGTGGGATTGAAAGAAGGAGACCGACGTCCTCAAAGGGGAAAGAAGGTTGCCACCTGGGGGTGTCCTATTGGAGCGCCGGTTGGTCAAACCCTATAATCCCACAGTTTCTTGGTAGCCCAGTAACCCAATGAGGTGTGTTGGGGGTTGGGTACTTTATAAGGGAACCTTGAAAAAAAGGGAAAAAGGGTACCATTGGACTACCAAGGTTTCAGGCTTCAGGGTTTTTGGGGTTCCTGTGGACTGATTGAGGCCTCTTACACTAAAGCTCCGGCTCGCTCGGGACCAGCGGCTTCTTCCAACGCTCTCAAGTTGGGCTTCAGAAGGCATCTTTGATGATACACACGAAAACATGTAGCTACAGCATGTTGCTGGGTTCGGAGTCGCTCTACAGACAACTCGAGCTTGTCTCTACATGCGTACCCTGAGGGTTACCCTGTTACAGGGCTACTATAGCCAGGTGAGTCCAACGTCATCCATTTTGCTCCTGTTTGCTGAACCCACCGAAAAACACAAATAATAATCACTATATTGCCCTTATAAGGAAGAATAAATATCTCATACTTTTTGGGGCTCTTAAGCAATTGCTAGTTTGCCAAGATGCATGGGCCAGGTTCAGCATCTTCATCTCGGCCTCGAGCCAGGCAGTTCCGTTACACTTCAGATGACTGGACGGAGTCTTGGCTGCACTTAGGAGGGTAGCTATAAATCAAATTTTTAGCTGCCTTACTAGGAAACCCAATAAACCCAAAAAGGCTAAGGATCTAAAGTTGCAGCAAAGCACGACAAAGGAGTGAGAGATACAGCAGCAGGGTCGATTCACACGCCTGCCGCACTCTACACGTCGGGAAGAGATGGCGCTGAACTCTTTGGGTCATGTCTAACCCCCATACTTCCGGAGACCTGATGGTTGGTTGGGTTACCTGAGACCCTCAGCTGAAGTAGTGGGTAGTGCAAGGGCTTTCCGCAAACCAAGCGCTGCGCGGCTGGCAGCTTTGCGAAAGCAGCCTCCTGGGGAAGGGCAGGTGGTGGACGTCCCGGAGGAAGGAGCCCGCCAGCCCCCCCCAAAAAACTGGACGTTTCAGCCATCCCCAAGGCTACTTAAGACCAGGAGCTTCAAGTGTCCTGGTAGACTAGCAGCAACAGCTCTTTCGACGATCTGAACTTCATGATGGTAGATCTGTGGAAGGCCCCAAGCTCCTGTTCGGGCGTAGCCTTCTCATCGGAAGCCCGCATCAGGTAGCCTGGGCACTAAAAGATCCCTTTTGTAGCGAACGCGAAAAGAACATACAATGCTACTGCAGATATCATTTGTTCATATGTGTGTACATATATATATATATGCAAATCTATATATATATATATATATACTGCGTGTGTCTCTCTCTCCAAACATATAAAAGGTCTATAGCTCGTAAGATTGCCGTAGCCGGAAGCTGTCTCAATGCGGCCATAAAATGATTTGGCCGCCCATAAGGCATGGATCACAAGGACACAGTCACGTGCTGCAACAGTGATCTGAGCTGATCTGGGACTCTTCCGTCGAAGCCAAGTTTCTGCTCACAGTCGATGTTCGCAGCCTTGATGCAGAGCCTGTGTCCACTGGGACCATGTGCGGCTCTTCTGCGGTGGTTGCAAAGTTGGGTTCAGTACACACACGCCTGAATGCAACCTCGGGGACCAAAAGAACCCTCAAAGGTTTTAGGGCTCATATACCTTAATACATTTTAGGGTTCATTTCGTCCCCAAGGAATACGTGCATCCTATGATGCACGTAGATTGCGAACGGAACTAAGACAAGTAACAACAGGGGCAAACGGAACTCAGACAAGTAACAGCAGGGGCATTAAGCCGATCTGGCAGCGATCACACAAAACCCAAAAACAACCATGGCACCTAAACCCTAAACCTGAAAAACCTAAAAAAAAAACCATGCTCAAGCCCATCACCAGGAAGTTTTGAACCTCGAGGGGGGGGGGGGGGGGCGACATGGTATCTCTTACCACCCCTGCACTTGGCTGCTATTAGCATGCCACCCCTTAAACCCTACCAAGGATCAAACGGGGTTTAGGGTTCAGGGTTTAAGACTTGATCTCTTCGGGGTTGAGACCTGCAGGCTTTGGCTTGGGGAGAGTGTGGACACGTGTTACTGTATGTGCGCTATGAGCAGAACAGAAGTTCACAGACTAAACGAGAGCTAAGACAGGAGGAACAACAAGTAAACATGTAAGCAATACTCCATGATATGCAATTACTAAGAAACATGACAATACCATACATCACGACAACAACTTACATAACACAAAATCATGACATAAGGAGCAACAAGTAACAGAACACAACAAACAACCGCTAAACCAAAAACTAATAACAACTAGCCCAACTACATAACACAGAACAAACACGCACATGATGGACAAAAAAAGCAGGAATCATAAGCAGCAAATAATCAATATAGCAACTCCTCACAAAGGACACAACATATGAACAACAAGCAACAAAACCATACAGACATCAGTACCTAAAGATGATGGCATGGCAATTACAATTCAATGCATCCAGCCTCCCTCGGCTGCGTCCATGACACCCTGGCGGCAGAAGAGTGGGGATCGCCGATGTGGGTTTAGGGTTTAGGGTTTACGGTGTAGGGTTTAGGACTGCAGGGCCATCGTGCCGCAAGCGCTGGGGACCAGACCGCCCCGCAAAAAGTGAGTCTGCGCATGAACTTCCAACTCGAGGGCATCGCCCCACGCTGCCGAAGCAAAAGGGTCCTGCTTGGGAACCTTTGGGGATTGGGGATTTGATTGCAAGGGGTACCCCCTCAATAAACGGAATTAAGTGCTTGGGGTCCGGTGTTTACACACACACTTGTGCCCAGCCACCTGCGAGCGCAGCCACAGCATCAGCCACTCGGTGAGAAGGGGCTTCATCTCCTGCATGTCGGAAGCAGCGGAAGGTGTGGCCAGCCGGAGCGACGCTGAGACTCGAGTCGAGGAGGCCGAGAACTAACACAAGATTTGCTTGCAGGGCTGGTGGCTCGGCATTCAGCATTTCAATCCGATGTGCCTCCGCGAAGAAATGCTCCTCCAGCAGCACCAGGTGTGGAGATGCTTGCAGAGCCTGACAGCTCGCCCCGAACCCGCCAAAAGCAGAATCTTCAGGGTTTCGGGTTTGCGGTAAACTTGCAGACCCCGCGCTCAAGGACTTGACCAAACTGCATGCATGGCGCGTGACCTTGCTCTGTTGGTTCTTCAGCTAGAGGGGCATGAGGCAGAAGCAATGATGGTAGCTGTGAAACACCCCAGTTGTCACTAGCCCAGCAACAGCCAGTTCCTGGGACAGGGCTACTAGGAGCGAGCAAGTATCAGCATGAACTTAAACATTCAACATGGTCGCGTCGGAAGAAAATGGTGGGTTTTGGGTTTTCATCTACATGTTGGGGATCCGTTGACTACCTGCAACAAGGGCGTTCTTATTCGAGGTGGGGGTCCTGAATGCGGCGCTTCAGGGGAGGTGGGGGGTGGTTTTAGGGGTTTAGGGTTTAGGGTTTCCTAAACCATAAACCATAAACCCTAAACCCTAAACCCTAAACCCTAAACCCTAAACCCTAAACCCTAAACCCTAATTAAACCCAAACCCTAAACCTAGAGTTTCGTCTAGGTTTCTTGGGCCGCACGGGTGCCTTGTTGGCATAGCCTTGCGCGATGCGCTTGCTGAGGCCGATGGCGATCTCCTCCGCGGCGGCTGCCGGCTAGAATCCCCAAAGGTCTGGTTTAGGGTTTAGGGTTTTAGGGTTTAGGGTTTAGGGTTTAGGGTTTAGGGTTTAGGGTTTAGGGTTTAGGGTTTAGGGTTTAGGGTTTAGGGTTTAGAGCTTCCTGGAGATCCGAAGTATGGGCCCTTAATTTTGGGTTTTTTGTGGTAGAACCCTTATATACACTATACGCAATCAGGGCCCATACTTCGGATCCCTGTAAATCCCTTTAAACAAGGGCACAGGACCACACTACTGGCCCATGGTTCCAACCTGAAGCCAAAGCCCTAGTTTAGGGTTTAGGGTTTAGGGTATCCTGGTGATTGAAAGCCCTGAACCTTCGTAGCCCAGTAGCCACATGAACATATTCCTGAAAGGAGGGAGAAGGGTACCACTGGGCTAACAAGGAACTCAAATGAACAAGTCTATATATATATATATATATATATTCATATATATATATATATATGTTGTATATACACATATAAATATGCATATCTAATACGCATGCTTCATATCTTTCTGCAATGATTTTTGGGGAAAGGCCACTGCAATCGCAAGAAAACTTCCGTTCTGGCTGACAAAACTTATCTTGCGGAGCGTGTGGAACTTTTACTAGTGGTTCTCTGTGACCTCCAAACCCTTTGAAACATCTTGTGTATAGGGTCCCTTATAAACCCGAATAAGGAAAATGCAAAATAATGTCCCCGAAGCCAACCTGGTATCATTAGCAGGAGGCAGGGGTTGTGATTCGAAGCTGCGAGAGCCTTTCGCGCTTTCCCTTCAAACCTTCCCGCATCCATCTGAATTCAGGGTACATGGCGCAACTTTTCAACTTTGAGTAGCAGTGATGATCCACTTCTGAAAGCATTGAACCCCCCCCTCTCCGCCCCGGCCCAAAAGACAGGGACCCACAGAGGCCCTCCTTTTACCCGTCGCCTCGAGCCACTGCGGCTGAGAACTTGCAGGCTTTCGTGCAAAGGTGACGCTCAAACTGCCATCTCCAAAAGGATGCGAGATGCATTGAGCTCAGCGGATCCTGTTGCGCCACATAGGAGGACATCCTTGCAAATGGCCAACTTGCGTTCTGACCTCCCAGCTCCACAAAGACCTCTCGGATCTGATGGTTTGGACACATGTCTTGGGCAGTGGGCGTTAAGACGCCGACGTGAATGCAGTCCAGCCGGGCCATCTGCGCCCAATACATGCGAACCATTCCACGCCAACTCACAAGTGGGTTGTCTGCGTTTCGACCCAGCAGGTCGTTGCGGACAAACCACATGTTGTGCTCGGTGCGAGGGCGGGGGCTGTCTTTATCAAAGGACTCGAAAGCAATGAGTGAGTATCCCCGCAGGGATGCCTCACGGTAAATGGCATCGGCAGATGCCCCATAGGCTCCCTTCGCCTCATCGCATACGCATTGGGGGTCAAATTCCAGGTAGATTTGAAACGGAGGTGGGATGTCGGGGTTCATCTCGATCATGATCAACTTCGGAGAGTATCCACTCAGCAGGATGCTTTGCAAAATCGGCAGATCGATACTATCGATGTCAATCTTCAGACAGTCGAAATCGAAAGGTACCCTGAACTTCTGAAACAGCGCGTTGATGCTGGGGGGCTGCGCTGCCTCCATGACAACAAAAATAGCGTTGCTGCCATTCACAGCAGCCAGGTTGCTGGCGAGCCTGTCCTGGAACGCAGCGTCCGCTTCGATGGCCAGGCCGCCGTAGCCCTCCTTGAAGAGCGGATAGACCTGGTCGTGGATGATCCCATCCCGCGCGCCGATGTTCACGGCAAAATGGCTCCGAGAATCGACATCCTTGGGGACCAAATGAACCCGAAAATTGGGGTCAGATACCTATATACTATGATCATCCCTATTGTAAGGCATATGGACCAGACACCCTTTTACGAGTAGGGTTCATTTGGTCCCCAAGGATCTGGGACCAGGGCATCAAGAAGCATCCTGAAGGACACTTGGGGAAAGAGCCGTGGCAAAGGCCGCCAGGTGTCGTCCGACGCAGCTGCCGCGATGGCGGAAATCTCCGCCCACGTGCGCACCGAGGTGGCCCTTACCTCGATACCCCATTTATGGAACCAACAAAAAGGAGCAACATCCAACATTAACATTTTTGTTGAGGGTTCTACATAGACAAGGTAAAGCATGCTTTTCCGAAATCAGACCATAGGCACAGGATTTCGGATGCGGGGTGGCCAATATGCAAGACCAGGTAGAATCAGCTGCAAGGAGACATGGAACAGCAGAGCCATGGCGGCCCCCTCTCCCTTGGTGCGGGTGGTATTTAAAGGGTTTATTAAGGGGTTTAAGGTTCAAGGACAGCTCTTTCTCTTGGGATTCCATAAAGATACACGTGTTAGAAGGGGTGTCCTATTGGGGTTTGACATCTGATTTTGGGGGTATAGGGTGGCCCCATTGGCCCTATTCTGGGAAATGCCCAACATAGCTTGGAGATTCTGAAGGCCCCGCCCCCACCCCCCACTCCCGAGCTGGCACGTGGGGGGGGGCCAGGAGGAGTTTGCGGGCTGAACTGGGGTAAGTGGAGCAAGGCATAGCCCAGACCCTACACTTTAAACCCAAACCCCAAACCCTAAACGCAAAACTCTCAAACCTCAACTCTATAAACCCTAAGCAAACCCAACACCTAGTATGGGGCCTTGAGAATTAGAACAGGGCTTTGGGGGGGGTATTCTAGTATATAGGGGATAGGATTAGGGGGACCCTTGGGGATATAGACCCTCTGAATAAGGTCCCTGTTTAAGAGAGCCAGAAGAGGGTTAAGAAGGGGTCCCTTTTAAGGGTCCCCCTTATCCTACCGGTCCTACCTAGGAAGTATAATGATTCCGACCCCTAGATTCAGCCAGGGCATGCCAGGACCGGTCGAGCCCACGCCTTGTATCGTGTACCCTGCGCCCCGGAGAGCTGTGCCTAACAGGGACGCATTCAAGGGTTTAGGGTTTGGGGTTTTGGGGTTTAGGGTTAAGGGTTTTAGGGTTTAGGGTTTTAGGGTTTATAGGGTTTTAGGGTTTAGGGCTTAGAGATGCGCTTGGACTCATTTAGAGAATTGAATCGACTTGTTTGACTTTGGGCTTGCGGGTTCAGACCCTCCTCGAGCGCTGCAACGGTTCTAGCCTGCTCCTCAGTACGGGCCTTCAGGGAAAGTACAGCTATCAGCTACGATAGGGAAAGCAACATACATGCCTCAAACAGCATGACTTGGCATGTTCCCCCCTATACTAACAAACAGTCCTCAATAGGGATTCTAACAGGGGGTGCTATCATCCCCACTAAGGACTGCTAGTATAAGGGGAAACATCCCAACCTGCACTCCTGAACCCTAAACCCTAAACCCTAAACCCTAAACCCTAATCCCTAAACTCTAAACCCTAAAGCCCCTAAAGCCCAAGAAAATTGCTGCAGGTCTTGGCCAAGAATAGCAGCCCTGCCTCCGCGTTTGCCGGAATCTTGCCTCCAGCCTTTAGGATGGCCTTGCGCAAGGAGGGTTTAGGGTTTAGGGCTTAGGGTTCAGGGTTTAGGGTTCAGGGTTTAGGGTGTGGGGTTTAGAGTTTAAGTTTAAGGCTTAGGCGGCGAAACGCCTGGAACTCCTCAATCAGGCTCTAATGCCGACAAGGGGAAAGCCAAGATACCCCAAGCGCCGATTAGCTAGTGCACCCTGGACTCGAACTGGTTCTGAACATGGTCTGCAGCACTCTGAGAGCCGCAAGCATCTGGGGTTTCCCCGGGGGGGGGGGGGGGGTCTCTTTAAGGGATCGATTCCATTTGGGGTGATGCAAGGGGCACCCCTGTTGTGGGAAATACCCATGTAGGCATCATTTTGGGTTGTATCCCTCAACCCCGAACCCTGTGGTAGACACCTTGTTGCATCAAGGCGCGTCGTGCTATCACCACCATATCCTCGGAGCCTTTCTAGCAGAAACATCTGAAACCTGACGAAGGGTCCGTGGGGGGGCTCAGGGGCGTGATACTTCGAGCAGAATCACGCTGAAACCCTAAAGACCCTTTGCTTGGAGGTTCATGGCACTTATTAACCAAGTATAACTGTACATATAACCATATTAGGGCACTTAAGGGGCTTATTAGTGGCTAAAAGGAACAGTTAGAATTGGTTGAGAAGTACCATGAAGTACCCCAATCTCACCCCACCTGTGCCAAGAAGAAGGCTTCGAAGAGGTGCATGGGCAGCGTCTGAGGCATCCAAAGTTTGGGGGTTTTGGGGCTTAGGGGGTCTAGGGTTTAGGCGGTTTAGGGTTAAGTTTAGGGTTTTAGGCTTCAGGGACACTAGTGATAGAAAGGTTCGTTGCACTCGTAGCAGGTGTACTGCAAGTTATAAGTCGCAAGCAGCAAGGAGCACATAGCAAGCAGAGCGGCAAATAACAAGTAGTAAATGACGAGGGGCAAGTAGCAAGTAAGAAGCAAGATGGCAGAAGCAAGAAGCAGCAAGCAATATGTAGGAAGTATGGAGCCGCAGGTAGCAAGGCATAAGGATGGAGTCAGAAGTCATAGTCAGTAGGGGGGTTTAGGGTTTAGGGTTTAGGGTTTAGGGTGGTATTTCTAACTTGGTAAGTCGTGAAAGAAACTCGCAATTCGGAATGTCACCTCGGGCCATGAGCGTCGGAGGTGTTTGTCGGTTCTTGCTGTAGTGCGCTTGTCAGCTTTGAAGGCTTTTCCATGGAGAATTGGGATTATATCTCGAAACTCCAAACTCTAAACCCTAAACCCTAACCGTATGGGTTACTCAGCCTGAACTTCTAGGGCAGTGGGGCGAGTGGTCCTTCTGACGGCTGTTATGGACCCTTTAAATGTAGTCATTACTTACTGCCTCTTACTGGCTCTTAGTCGGGAATGGGTTTGGGGTTTGGGGTTTGGGGTTTGGGGTTTGGGGTTTGGGGTTTGGGGCTTGGGGCTTGGGGCTTGCGGTTTGGGGTTTGGGGTGTGGGGGTGTGGAGGTTTGGGGTGTGGGGTTTGGGTTTGGGTTTGGGGTTCGGTCGGACTTGTGTCGTTCGATCAATGATGGGGTTTGGGGTTTGGGGGCCCTCCTCAGCTTAGGCCCCGACCCATCGGAAGGCTCGCGGGGAAGATCCGTCCAGCGGCTCCTGTCCAGGAGTGTTTTCAGGTTCAGGGTTTAGGGGTGAGGGTTTCGCTCACAGAGACCCCAGGCCAACCCTGAACTGAATACAGCGCTACAACTATATATACCCTCCCCGAATCTCAGGCAGGCCTCCTCAACCCGAATATGCGAAATAGAAACCCGAAACCCTTGGATTTATGTGTATATATTTATATATACATATATCTGCATATGTATATGTATGTGTATATGTATATGTATATGTATATGCAAACCTATATGCATGTGTATATGCATACGTATATGTGTATGTATATGTGTATATATGTATATAGATATATCTATCCATCGCTGTCGCTCTCTCTCTCTCTCTCTCCTTCTTTCTCTCTCTCTCTCTCTCTCTCTCTCTCTCTCGTCCTTTGGGCCGTAAGGGAAGTTCAACTCCGACTTCAGCGGGTGGAGCACCACATCCACCTGTCCGCATTCCGCGCTCCAAGAAAGTCGCCAGCTGACTTGCTGCTCCTACACTTCCCCTGGGGCTCCAATTATATACATAATCCCTGCACTGGGGTCTAAAGTCTGTAAAGAATACCTGCTGCACCGATCTTGTCAACGACATCACAACTAACGACATTTGTCATGTGGCTGCGAGTGCCAGAAGCTCCTGTGCTTGGTCAAATAGCTGTTCTCTGGTTGACAATGGCGTCGTTCGCGTGGGATGTCGTAGATGTGCTGCGTCAGCTACGACGTCGCAGGTCTTTAGGCATTGCTCTACGCAAAGTTCTGGCGGTCCAGCCCTCCACAATCTAGTACCCAACCGATAATGCGAGATGATGCTTGTCTGCACAGCACATCACACCATGCTATGAGCAACATGCGTCCACGCAGTAACCCTTGAAGCAAGAACTACTGTTTGAGTTCACGTGAACTTCGGCGACATGATGCAGTAGTTGCTTCGGGGAGATATGCTCCAGATGCAACCCTTGCTCTTTCGAACGTCTAAGACTGCACTGTCTGGAGGGCACGTCGAATCATCAAACATAGGGGTCGGAAGAATTACGAATACTATTCCCTTATGGCCCCTATATTATTTTTTTTACAATAACCCCCCCCCCCCCCCCCCAACAAAAAAATGACAAATTAGAATCATTAAGGCCCCTATAGAACGCCGGAAAGTTGGTTTGGAAGGAAGTTCGGCAGTTCAACAACCAAGCGGAGGCCTCGTCCATCAGCACGGCCCCTTGTCGGAAGAGCGCCAGGGCCTGGCCGTAGCTTGGTACACTACAAAAGAGCACTTTTCGCGGGTTAATGGTTAATTGTGATAGTTAGGGTTTAGGGTTTAGGGTTTAGGGTTTAGGGTTTAGGGTTTAGGGTTTAGGGTTTAGGGTTTAAGGAGTGTACACGTCACCCATGCCCACCTGAGAGAGCTGCCGCACCTGAGATCGCGTTTCTGTCACGGCAGTGTCGGCCTCCTTCGCGTGGCGAACTGGACTTTCTGGTCCCTTGGGGCTTTAGGGTTATACTTGGGCCTTAAAGGGCTTCCCACGTAGTAGTAGCTTTAGGGCCTGGGAGCTGGAGTTGCTATGCTGTTGCCATTCTCGCGGCTGTTGCAGCACGCAATGAACTGCGAAGAGCTTCATATTTCTTAGGGTAGTTACATGGTCCAGACGACCCCTTATATTCCCCTTGTATACAAGGGCCCATATAGCCGCCCGTAGATTCATGAGCCAGGAAGTGACCTAGGGGTTTAGGGTTTAGGGTTTAGGGTTTAGGGTTTAGGGTTATACTTTGGGGACATTGCGTTTCGTCCTTGCCCTTCGCCTGGAGCTTCATCATGAGCTCCTTGGCTTGCAGAAGCTATGTTCCTGGACCCCTAAACCCTAAACCCTAAACCCTAAACACCAAACCCTAAAGTACCCTTTTCTGATACCTTGCATACCTTCCAACATGGGCATTATGGGGCTTCATCATCGTTTGTCCTCTACTTGGAAGCTCGTTTGACTTAGTAAGTAGGGTTTAGGGTTTGGGTTTAGGGTTTAGGGTTTAGGGTTTAGGGTTTAGGGTTTAGGGTTTAGGGTTTAGGGTTTAGGGTTTAGGGTTTAGGGTTTAGGGTTTAGGGTTTAGGGTTAGGGTTTAGGGTTCGTAAGGGGGAGCTATGGGGATTGCAAGTTTTCAGGCGATACCAGGTAGACTTACCAACTCAAAAGAGCTTCCAAGTAAGCCCCCCAAATGTAGTCTGTACTATAAGGATGGACAAAAAGCAGTAAATGCTACTAACATCACTACGACTGAGAAAAAGTCGTCGTAGAGCTGCAATAGCTACAGAGATAGAGCTTATTATGAGCGCAACCCCCCCCCCCCCCCCCCCTCGTGGGGACCAAGGCACAACCATTCGCAACATCAGCGACTTCACAGATGTCGGCACTGTCACCACGGCAGCGCCCGACGTCTTGGCCTCGCATGTGGATGTCTGTTATTTGCTTAAGAGCACCCCGCCCCCCCCATAAGCAAAAACATCTAAAAATCAAAAACGAAAAATCAAATAAAAAACTGAAACCTTGCAAAAACATAAATGAAGATACATAAACAAACGTATATATGTATTATGTATATGAAGAATAATAACCCCATGCTGCCCTCATGAGATAAAAAGTGACTTTGGGCTGGTTCCTTACGTTGATGTGGGGTCTTCGGACGTGAAGTCCCCCTAAACCTAGAAAAGCGCTTACAAACCAAGTGAGACCTCGACTTCGGCTTTTTGCTTTCTATGCATTTTCTTCAGTCTATTCGGGGTTTAGGGTTGGGATGTTCCCCTTGTATACTAACCGTCCTTAAGAGGGACTATATAATGTACAATCCCTATGAATGAGTGTTAGTACAAGGGGGAACATCCAAGTTTTAAGTCTAGGTGCCTTTTTTAGGGTTTAGGGTTTAGGGACGCATGAGGATTGAGGGTTTGCGAGGTTCAATGGAGTTAGCTCCCAGGCCGCCCAAACCCTGCAAGCCCCAAATCCCGAATCCCCCAAAGCCCCCCTCAATCCCTCAATCCCTCAATTCCTCAACCCCTCAACCCCTCAATCCCTCAATCCCAAAACCCCTAAGACACCCGACAGATGAAAACTTCGAGCCGCCAAAACTCTCAAAGCCCCCGAAGCCGCTCAAATCCCTAAAGTCGGCCACTTCCTCATTGGGTATTGGGCTTAGGGTTTAGGGTTTAGGGTTTAGGGTTCAGGGTTTAGGGTTTAGGGTTCAGGGTTTAGGGTTTAGGGGGCCTTCTCCAGCTTCCGCAAGAGGTGCGGATCGAAGGCCGAGGATCTCTCGCACTCAAAGGTGCCCACCTCTCTGCGCGGGCGTAGGTCTTTTGACGACGCAGAGGCACTTTTTTGTTTCTGTTTTCAAGTATTCTTATTTTTATCTTTTTATTATTTATTTATTTCTTTTTGTTGGGGGGGGGTCTAGGGTTTAGTGCTTGCAGATTCACGCCTGTGGTCTTTGGGGTTTAGGGGTTAGGTCAAGGTGAAGAAAAGGTTCAGGCTTTTGGGGGTTGGACGAGAAAGGTTGTTGGGTCAGAATTCCCTGCTCGGGCATTCAATTCAGGCTTTGGTTTCAATAGGTTTCCAACCCAGACCCCTGGGAGGATCCCAAAAAGACCCCCCAAAAGAGTGCCCTATACTGCTCTAGGGTCATTCTTAGGAACCCTTAAAAGGGATCTACGTGTTGGATCCTCCCAGGGTCTGGGAAGTAATGTAGATGTAGCAAGGCCTTTGTTCTGCACCATACATATATACACACATACATACATAAAACATCATACAATACAATACAATACCATACCATACAATACAATACAATACAACAAAGTGACGCCTTAAAAGCAAGAAAAGTAGCCGAAGATCCTGGCAGACGTACCAGGAATCATGTGATTCATCTGGGCAAACCTTCGGCCACCATCCGGCCGCTGGGGTAAACCGGATGGCTCACATGAAAACGCAGTTCTTCAATGCTAGCGGCTGAGTACCCTGATCCCAAATCAAAGGTCAACCTTTCAACTCTGGTAGGATGTGCAATGCACCTAAACCCTAAACCCTAAACCCTAAACCCTAAACCCTAAACCCTAAACCCTAAACCCTAAACCCTAAACCCTTCAGGGGCCAAACCTTCTTCGTGAGAACCGAGGCGAAGGTGGCCCGCAAGACGCGACGAGACATGTCCAGCCTCGAGGTGGGCGGTTGATGGCACCCGGCCCTTTTCTCGGAACATATTTGGGGGCTTCCGAAAAGAAGGGGGGTGGGGTACCTTTTTGGGGCTCCTTTCAAAGGGTTCGAGTATTTTTGGGGTATACTTCGGGAGACCCCTATTTTCGGACATCCCATTTTGGGGGTTTCCTCTGTGTTCGTCAGGGAATTATAGGTATTTTTGGGAACGGGCATTCTGATCACTACCCTTTCTGGGCATTTCCCACAACGGGAGTCTCCCTACTATACCCCCAACATACCACCTATTTCATATATTTCTTATTGTAGGAAGCCGCCTAAACCCTAAACCCTAAACCCTCAATTTTTCGGAAGCCCTGCTCGCCCCCCAGTCCCACCGAACGTGATGCGCAAAGGCCGGCACAACAATGCTTGGAAGCTCGTTTGACTTAGTAAGCCTATGGTAGTACCCCCCATAACCCCTACGAGAATCTCCAGAGCCCCCACCGTACTAACCCTACTTGCTACCTTCACAGGGGTTTCCAAGTACTCTGCTTCTGCTCTCGCAGATGACCTGCTGGGGCTCCATGCAAGGCCCCCGGAACAACCAAGACCACCAGCTGCTTGCCATCGGCCAGCATGAGTACCAGCAGAGGACACACCTCAGAGCATCTCCGCACAGGTCTGAGCTGTTTACTGTAGTACATTCCCGAAGTCATCCGAGAAACATGCAGGGCATGGTTTCTGCGTTGTGTTCACATGGTCTCATAACAAACCCTAAACCCTAAACCCTAAACCCCAAACCCCAAACCCTAAACCCTAACACCCAAGAAGCTTGGGCCCGAACCACGGTGGTCTTGCCCTGGCGTTGCTAGGAGCGGACGCTGCGGGATCGGCTTGAAAACAAGATGCTGGGGTTGACCTTGATGTATCTCAGGTGATGTTGACGCGCTAAGTCATGTGGCCTCTTGTATTCCATGGGTTTCCTAAACCCTAAACCCTAAACCCTAAACCCTAAACCCTAAACCCTTTGGGTTTTTTTAAGGAAACTAAGGTTTGTAGAGGATTCATGGGGAACCCAAGAACCAAGATGCGCGGTTCCGGACTCGGCCCAAGAGAGTCATAAGGGGACCCCAGAGCAACCCTCATCTGAGCCACGAGTTAGGGTTTAGGGTTTATAGGGTTTATAGGGTTTATAGGGCTTATAGGGTTTATAGGGTTTATAGGGTTTATAGGGTTTATAGGGTTTATAGGGTTTATAGGGTTTATAGGGTTTATAGGGTTTATAGGGTTTATAGGGTTTATAGGGTTTATAGGGTTTATAGGGTTTATAGGGTTTATAGGGTTTCAGGGTTTAGGGTTGAGGTTAGCGTTCCGAGGGCCAAGCCTGGCCCATGATCATCTGCTTAACCATGGCGCTGCACCCGCCGGCATCCTGAAAGCAGCGTGCCGGAGTCCGGAGGTCAATGAGGTTTTCCGAGGCTTTACAAACCAACGAGGATATGCTGAATGCTCATATGAAACTGATACAGGTTGAACATAAATACACAAAAGAGTCAAAAGAGAGCCGCTCTTTAGCAAACGACTCTGATGCTTCGATGAAAACATGCGCACATCTATGGCAGGGACCATTGCTGTGCTGTGGCCAGGGGCATCTCAAGACTTAAGTGCTGATTTCAGCCGCGGTGTGAAGGGCTCCAGCAAGGCAAACCCAATGGTTGCCTTTATCTTCCGTAAGCGGTTCAACCCTCAACCCCAGACCCCAAACCCTAAACCCCAAACCCTAAACCCCAAACCCCAAACCCCAAACCCTAAACCCTAAACCAGGCCTGCTTTGCGCTGTCCAGACTGGACACGAAGTCCTTGACCAGGTCAACCTGCCCAAAAGAGATCTCTAAATCTAAGCCACTAAGCTGGAAATCCTGGCTTAGGGTTTAGGGTTTAGGGTTTTCGGGTTTAGGGTTTAGGGTGTATGGGGTTTAGGAACCCCAAACTTCATATTCTCTACCTGGGGCTCTATTTACCCTACAGTTTAAGTAGTAGCTACCCTTAAACGAGTGGGTATAACCCATAAAACCGTAGGTAAAGAGTCACAGGTATAGAGCCCGAAATCCTAAATCTACTACATGATGGTAAAAAACACACACACAGAGCACTGCACCCTGAACTAAACCCTAAACTCCAAGCACTTATCAACATCCTGTTCAATGAGCCCTTGTATGAAAATAGAAACCCGATCCCGGTCTCACGCCGCTACGCATTGGGGTTTAGGGTTCACAGTTTATGTTCCAGAGTTTAGGGTTTCAAGGTTTAGTACAAACCTCAGCATCGCGAAGCAACGCAACCATCCTCTGGTTTGCTTGAAGTTCCTACGACTCATGACCCTGTAGCCCAAGTAATCACAGGGGGAGATACGAGGTCCCTTAGTATGGGCCCTTGGCCCTTAGAAAGGTACCCGGGGAAACTATGGCATCATGGTGGGATAAGCACTGTTCTGCTGCAGAGGATGCGCCTGATTGTCCCGGAGAAGCATATTGCGTGTGAACTCGAACCTGAGCATCCCAAGCCCAAAAACCCCCCAACCACATCTCACGTCACGAGTTCGCGCGGTTCATCTTTCAATCGTAACACCCAACTCTTCCTCATAGTGGTTCCTGTAACAAGGATGTTCGGCCTTCTGAGGTATATATGTCGGAGGGAAACCCCGGATTTTGGAAACATATCCTCATCCCATCACCTGGGTCTTGGTCTGGCCTTCCCTCCTTTTCGCTTCCGGAGGCAAAAAGGCGTGTGCGGGCCATGGCTGGGGGTGAAGGGAACAAAGAGACAAGGAACAAAAGCCCTAAACCCTAGACCCACCATGGCACCATGGGCTAGGGTTTAGGTTTTAGGTTTTAGGAGCCCTAAATCCTCGACCCTACACCCTAACCAAACCAGGCAGCAAGTTTCCTTCGGTCGCTGCCTTCGTCCACAGTTCGCTTATTCATTCTGTATTTCACGGGCCCTCCGTGATTCCTGTCGCTTTGCCGTCCACACGGTTTTTGACACCAAGGTGCAAGTATTTCACCTCGCATCTCTATCCGATCTCAACTTAGAGATCTTATGGAAGATTGAGAGCAAACACACACACACACAAAGTACGAAGACTCAAATGGTCCAACCCCAATGAATGTGGACAGAGTCTGGTGGCCAGGAAGAAGTCCAAAGCAAAAAGGCAAAGCAGGAATTCCCTAAACCCTAAACCCTAAATCCTAAACCCTAAACCCTAAACCTAGAACGGACCTGTAAAGCGGCGGAGGGTGGAGTGGCGGTCGAGGCAGAGGCTTGACCGGTCAAGGACGAGCCTGTGGCGAAAAGAAAGGGAGACAAGCCACAGAGGGTTCAAGGCCCTGGCTTCGGAAAATCACATATAGGGGATTTGGGGTTTGGGGTTTGGGGTTTAGGGTTTAGGGTTTAGGAAGAGGCAGAGGTCATTGTAACCTCCCCCTACTATTATCCCCCCCCCCCCCCTACCCCCTAATCTTAAAAAACACCAATATACGATATTGTAACCTCCCCCTGATGTCATACCCCCCCCTCACCCCCTAATATTAAAAAAAAAAGACACAATTTGCTATAATGTAACTACAAATTTGGGAGTATTTCATATTAGGGGGTAGGGGGGCTATAAGAATATTAGGGGGGAGGGACTAAAGGGCAACGGCAAACACCTGCAAAAGCGGGAGCAGACGCCGCAAAGCTGGAGACCGCAGCGGAGAATGTTTGGCACTAAACCCTAAACCCTGAACCCTGAACCCTGAACCCTGAACCCTACACCCTAAACCCTAAACCCCCAAGCCCTAAAATACCGCGCTACACTGGCGGAAAGACAGGACATGTGGCAGCGAAGTGCTGGCAAGGCCAGGGCGGAAAAGGAGCCCGCCAGGCACCCGACTCAGGGCGCCGCTGCGTCGAGCTACGCAGCCCAGGAACCGACGCGCAGTAAGAAAAGGGTGGTGAGACGGAACGTGACCGGGGGAAAGGTGGCTTGGAATGGCACCCTGAACCCTACACCCTGAACCCTCAACCCTCACCCCTAAACGTCATAACCGCACCCAGGCGGCGCAAGGAATCGCGGGTCGTAGTCGCCCTGCATCTCGCTTGGGGCATAAGCGCGCCGTGAACGCCTGGGTGCAAAGTGGCTGAGAGTTTTATCATGTTTGGAGGGGCATAATATATAAGGTATTCTGGCTTTACCATGTCTGGAGGGCTACATGTTGCTAAGTTTGTTGGTTGGTGAATTCAGAACGCAGCTCTTCGAATCGGTTGTGAGAGTGTTTCTGGAAGGTTCATGGATGCTCCTGGAGAGCTCGTAGCCCAGATCGTGTCTGGCTTGACTTCGTCTGCGCGGGCTTAGGACGTAGGTGAAGCACCCTAAACCCATAAACTCTAAGGATGCAGGAACTACGAGGGTTTGGATTCATGGAAAGGCTCATGTGTGCAATCCCTGCAGATGCCCCCCTGACTAGGCCGACAGTGCGTCCCCTGTATGAAAACCCACTGGGGCGGCGGACAGCGTGCTGGAGAGCGTCGAAGAGGCCTATACCGAGCACACTCTACACAACGCCTTCAATCCGGCTCCGAATTCTAGACTCGAGGTCTAGGAGCCTCCAGCTGTCAAAAAGAGCTCTGAGTCAGCACCCTAAACCCTAAACCCTAAACCCTAAACCCTAAAGGGCTCGGAAGCCACCCCCGCGCCCTCGAGAACGCGCGAGATCATGGCGATTCTTCCGAGAGGGTTCTAAGCCTTGCACCCAAGAACGCAGAAAAGGCTCAGGAGGGTCTTTCTATACTCCCCTTAGAACCTTAATAAAAACAATCTTGTTCATATCCTCTTGGGTTTTAACTAAACAAAAAAATAATTCCCAAGGGGGATCTAGCTTTGTGCTGATGCTTGAGACTTAAGATGCCTTGGAGGGGAGAAGAGGACGGAGATTGACTGGACCCCTCGCCCCTTGCCTATAATCATCCCCGGCAAGTACCTGTGTTGTTCCCTAACCTTACAGGACCTCTCTAAAACCCAAAAACCCCAAACCACTCCTAAACCCTAAACAACACTGACTTAGTCACAGTTGGTCTTTGGAGAGCGGGCCTGGGCAAGCAAGAGCTTTCTGGACGCCAAGGGTGTGCCCGACTCCAGCAGACGAACCTGTCGGCTAAGGGACGTTGCCTTGGGCCCCTATAAGGTGCTACCCTTGGGTTTGGGGACCCTTTTTCAAAATTCATATAAGGGCCATGTTAATGACCTGTTTGGGCGACCTTTCGCTGTTGGCATGGTGTTGCCCCTTTAGTAGGAAATCACCCAAACCCTGCATCCTGTATATATATATACACCCAAACGCTCTATATATGTGTATATATATATATGTATACATGTACATAAACATATATGTATACACCCTAGACCTGGCAACGTCAGCTCTTTGAAGGGACTTTCAAAAAGCCCCCTAAACCCTAAACCTCGAGCCCCAAAGCCGTGCAAAGAACACCCATGATGGCAAGCCTCCGTGCGGACGCGATTCAGCTCCTTCGGATCAAGCTGCTGGAAGAAAGGTTGGAATCCTTAAGGGGATACATCGGGTGTATAGGATACCTATTGTGAGAGACCTCAATCCATTTCCGAACAACCATGAAGCTCCAAGTAGCCAACCTTTAGTGAGCCCGCACACACCCAAACCTAGCCCCATAAGCCCCAAACCCTGGCCACTACAAGCTCCATCCTTCTGAAAGCCCCCTGAATCCAAGGAAGCCAGACGGCAAGTGCTGCAGAACCCCGAGATCATTGGTCCCATTGCACCGAACATCCTGGAGCCGTACTTTTCTAGGGTTTAGGGTTGCGGGTTTAGGGGGCAAGCAGGTGGAAACTCAGAGGAGGGAGGAGTTCGGGATGCCAAGAAGTCCTCCAGAGCGCGGCTTAGCAGTCCCAGGCGATTGGAGCGAAGCCTGGGAAGGGGTTCGGGGTTTAGGGTCCAGGGTCTATGTCTAGGGTCTAGTCTTGATAGCCTCAGTTTGTGGGGGGTTGGGGGGGTTATGGGATGGTTTGAAGGTCGAGAGGTTTGGCGCTTTGGGGAACTCTGAAATTCCGGGTTTCGGGCTTTTTGACAGCAGAAGAGACTGCAATCTTGAACCGAGGTCCCGAGGAGGTGTTGCAGATTCATCGGGTCTTCCCGAAAAGCTCCTTGGCCGCTGATTGGGTGGTTTGAACCCCTTGAAGCCCCCCAAAAAAAATCGAAGCCCAGTCCCAAAAAAGAACCTAAAACCCCTAAACCCCAAAACTCCACCACACAGTCAATGGCTGACCTAAACCCTAAACCCCTAAACCCCCTAAACCCTGATAGCCTGATTTTTTGTCATTCTGGAAGGCCCCCGACATCGTGAGAGCTGCCAGATCCGAGAGTAGCTGGAGCTCCTGGGATGCTCTTATAGCTACTTTAGGGTTTAGGGTTTAGGGTTTAGGGTTTAGGGTTTAGGGTTTCGGGGTGTAGTGTTTTGGGGAAGAGTTGAACGATTCCAAGGGCCTACTAGCTTGAACTTCTTTCTGGGGGCTTAGGGATTGGGGCGCGGGGTTTCAGATCGATCTCAGGTGTTTAAGGAAGGGTTGGGAGACGGTTGGAGAAGCCCCATAAACCCTAGAAACCCTAAACCCTTGGAAACCCAGATCACATAAGACTTCAGCGCGTCCTGCTCTCCGAGGAAGGGGTTCACCGTCTTCCAGTCCTGCACACCCCGGGTTTAGGGTTTAGGGTTTAGGGTTTAGGGCTTAGGGTTTAGGGCAATTGACTTCATGAAGCTCTTAAGGTACCTGTCCCCAAACATGTTAACACGTGAGATGGCAGCCAGCGAAGGTCCTCCAGCTGATTCCCGGACAGCAAGCTGCCGAAGAGAAACTCGAACCAAACCTGGCACGAGAAGGTCGCTCTTTTCACGTATAATATATATATATATATATATTATGTATATATCTATATATACATATATATATACGCTATAATATACAACGACATAACACAACATAATAAATGAATAGACAGCCCCTTCCCAGCCAGAGGTCTAGGACTAGCTGGTGTTTTCGCTCGTAGCTCAGGACGGCCTGCCCGTGCAAGCCAGCAGCATGTGCTTGGCTGATGTCTACCTTGGGTAGATCAGCTGTGGACACGGCCGTGCTTCTCCAACCCTCAGCATCGAGTGCTGAGGGCAAGCACTGACGAGAATTCTGCTCCACGTCAATCTGCTGAGCAGACTCACAAGGAGAGCTGACAGGCTCCACCTGACAAATCCAAGTAACTGACGGCTGCGGATTGCGCAACTAAACGCCTTGCTTCTCTCAATCAGAGAAGCAGCAACTACGGGGTGTTTCCAACAAAAAATGTCCCAGCTCAGAGGTTGATCTCCCCCTCAGGCTTCATCGGCTGTTCCACGTTCTCGCCCACAGTGTCCTCGTCTTCGGTCTCGAATGGGAGCAGCAAGTGCAGGAAGAGCGCGAGGAGCGTGCCGATGCAGTAGGGCGTCTTCATGATGATGATCAGGGAGTCACGCCACATCTTCTTGCTGTCATCGTACTTCACGCAGCAGTTGCCGTTGTTTCCGATGCAAGTGGTCACCGTGCGCGTGGCCGTGACGGGGGCGGTGTA